>OX421448.1:56591229-56651229 GCA_949126865.1 Montipora capitata
TCTGGCTTAAGATATTTTGTTGATGACACGTACAGCGCCATTGTTGCATCCACTAAGGACGGAAATTGCGAAAATGTTGGTTTGAATAGTGCTGTTACGGCACAATGCCAGCTAGATAATATATGAAATTGAAAAGAGGATGTTTTTCCCATAAAATGTCATGAGAGATATGGCCTTAACTTAGCAAGTTATTTCGGTCTTGAAATGGTAATCTTTTCCCTCATTTTGCTTTCGCAATGCAAAGCATACAAGCATTGCCACGAAAGCTAATCTGATAACAACTCGTTTATTTATAGTTCTTCGTAATATCGCTGAAAACGAGAGATTTCCTTTCGCCTGTTCATGCTCTTTACATATCACTGTTACTATGAATTGAAATAGATAATTTTTTCATGAAATTCCCTTAAACGAGGAACGGTTTCGATGAATTATTTTCTAATGGGAGAAAGTCTTTTCTAACAACACGGTTACATAGACCATCACGATAACACAATGTGCGAAGAGGTGATAAAACTCATTTTCCCTTCAAGATATAGAAAATCGTTTGCGATTGTGTAGATGGCTGACCAAAAGCTCACGACAAATACAAAGCAAAGAATTTTCGGCAGCAACATTACACTCGTCTCGTAAATTCACGATTGAATTAATGATATGCTAAGGATCATTTCACAATCTTGTTTTGACCATCTTCGTCTCCCCTGACAAACGCGTTGTCGGAGAGATCAAAAGAATGGGGAGGCTTTACGTACTGAATACCACAACCGCTGTGTAACAATAAGATTAGAATATTCACTGAAACAATAGCCGGACCTATCAACACTTTGAATGGAATATCAATAAGATACAGAGCCAAGATATGCCACCAGTAAACATAGCTTTAAGAATTTCTTTGTCTTTCAACCTTGAAAGGCTTTTCATTGACATTTCCAAGACACTACAAAAAAAAAAAAAAAAAAGAAAGGAGAGAGTTTCTTTGTCACTGAGGTCTCGACTGAGACAGCTACGTAAGTTTCCATTTGTAGGTACACCTACACGTCACGTAAATATTTTGGCATCGTTCACTTTCCATCCGCGAGTGTTGTTGCCCTGTTGACCTGTTTAGAACCACTGCTGTGGCGTGCTATAAATAGCTCTCTTGTAAGTTGCGACAGGTATAAAAGGAAGTTTGTGCTCAAAGGTTGGTCAACACCGTTGCCACTGAGAGTGAACCATAGCAGGAAAGACATTTGAACTGAGCTGAAAAAAGGCTTAAGAAGAGACGGAGAAGATGGCTCTTGTGCTTAATCAAATTGCTGTGACTACAACGACGCCTTCTCTCACAAGACCGATACCAAGCCCGGGACCATTTTCCCGCTCTAGTGGAAGTCGTACATACAGGTGCTCTGAGGGAAGCATCTTTACCTATACGAACGCGTACCCTATTCCACATTGCATTCGCACAAATGGACAACAATATTCGCAGTCGCAAAGTGTGGACTTCTTAAACCCGACAGATTCGAGATTTGACACTGTTATTCTGGACGACGATGCCCTAACATCGCTTATTTTGGAAATGGAGCTTGACAAAATAAACGTTTTACCTGAACTTCAGTTCGCGAATGTTGACTTGACGGACTGCAGCGTGTTGACTACAAATAGAGATCAACAAGATTGATGCACAATGGTATCCAATATTGGTCTATAATGTTTCTCAGTGAGGGGCAGCATGTTCAGTGACCGTCTTCGAAGGACTTTAATAATTATTCCGACCGAAATGACGCGATTCACAAATGTCGGCAATTTTTCTCGCGAAGACGACGGCTTTACTTGGAAATTATACTGTCCTTTGCATCAACGACCAGTATTTTCAAACACAAAAAATGTTGAACTTAAAGGAAAGATTCTTCCTGAAAATACCAATGAAATACGAATTGAACTGTCAGAATAATGTTATTAAATTGTAAATAGTATTCGCGAAATAAATGAAAGACACATTCAATATTTTCACCCGTGTTATCTGGAGGATTTCCGTGGGACATGACTCCAATAATAAATACCGTAACTCCTACAATACGCTGAAAGATGAGATCTAGAAATGTTGAGAAGTTTGCAACTTGCTGGAGCGCACGCATTATCAATCCACAATTATTCCCTCTTTGTTAATTGCATATACGCAATTTTACGACCTTTGAATTTATAATGACAAGAACTATCTTGCGTCGTGCTTGATCGCCAACAGATCAAGCTGTGTGTTGGTGTTCCGGTGTACGTCACACACGTAAAGCTTTTAAGTGATTGCCATTGTCTTATCAAAATCAACAAAGCCAGAACACACAGATGTGAAGGAAATTACTCATTTCGCCCCCAATTTTCTCGATTGATTTCAACAGGGTGTCATGTCAAATTCGAATTTCCTGCCATGTGGATGGCAAATATATTCTGGTCACATCATACTGCCTATCAGTGCTAGAAATTTCGTGGGAAACGACTTAAAGTTCTGCGACCGTACAGACAAAAGCCCCACACCGTTTTTTTGGGGCGTTTATTGCCGGCATGGTCTCAGGCCAATTTCCGGAGTATTGGGTAAACAGGAACGGAATGGCTAGTTTAAAATGACTCATATATGTTTTTGTCCATGATATAGAAACTAAAACAAATATTAAGCAGGAATGAACTTTCGTACTTTGCAAATGAGGTCTGACAACCAACAACGTTGACCGGCATGGCTACCTCTATCAACGCCTGGAAACACGCTTCGATCCACCGCTAGGTAACTTCAATGGCTTTGTGATTTCGGCACTTCCATGGGCAGAGTTTGGTATTCTTATATTCTGTACTAGGGAACCATATTCTAACCTCAACGGAACAGTTTAGCTCATCTTTAGAAAATACTATTGACGCCCTTTGTTAGCTTTCAATTCGTCCACCCTCTGTTACTTTTCAAAGTTACACATTTCTTTACACGTTTGCTAATCACCTTAACTATTTTGTCAAAAACAAAAAACAAAAAAATAAAACTGAAAACAACAAATTCTCCTAATTCCTCTAAGAGACAAGATAAAACTATTATGCCATTTATCTAAGTTATTCATGATCATGCTAATTGTCGAAGCATAAAAATAGATCGCAAAGCTTCACAGTCAAAGGGTACGTATAATATCGAAACTTCCAACACTTCAGGATTTTCATAGCGAAGTAATCCCGTTATTTTAAGATTGTATTTCTTGACAAAAACGAAAATAATATTCCATGTAACCTTCTCAAAGCCATGTGTCATATCTTTTAAACGAGTCCACAATGATTTCCGGTAAGAAAATTGGTTATCCACTGCGTAAACATGATTTTTTTACGAACCCAGTGGTGTTATGAAGAAAAACAATGATAAAAAATTAAAATAAGAATGACCCTACGGCGCAGAATAAGAAGTACCTTGTTTCATGTTTCGTCTTAAAAGGTCGACAAAAATATGCTGGGTGATAACGCGAAAAATTTTCACATCGATAAAAGCCGAAAACCGCTTGGACAATTAGCGGAAGTTTCCACTTGTCTGCGGATTTCGGTCATTTGCTTTATTATGAGAAGAGTAAGCACTGTTGGTTTGTACTGTGAAACGTTGCCAAGAATCTATTTGACAGGAATACTACAACGAAAATACGAAAATACTACAACGCTCTCATAGGTTGTTTCCCCCAAGTTGAGAAGACTGATATATGTTTCAAGTGATTGAGTGACCAATATGTCCTGCACGTGTTTTGCGAAACGCCTTTACAGGAACATGCTTTTTCCTTGAATGAACTCCCAAAAGCACCACCTACATAGGAACACCCCCTTTTTTCGGATTAACTCGCAAAAGAGCAAAGCACATGTAGGGACACGACTTAACCCAACTCTTGAAGCTGAATGATTTTCCTATTTTTGTTGGGTTTCATTCCAAAAGAAACAGTCGGGGGTGACATGAGTGTTAACTTTGACCGACCTGTGCATGTAATTTTGTTCAAATTACAAATTCAACGTAAAAAAGCCATCACGTGCTTCCTGAGTCATTTTTAACTTAATAACGGGGATTTCGCAAACGTTTAAACCCGAAATTGGTATGGCAAATCTTGTCCGAGATTGTCCACGCTTCCAAGCATCTTTCAACAGGTTATCAATAAAGGCCCGAGTATCATGCAACAGCTTTAAATTTGTGGGGAAAGGTGTATTCATTTGTTTGACAGTAGTATTAACAAAATTGATGAGTGCATGAGTAAAAAAAAAAAAAAAAAGCACGAACTAAAGAATAGAATGCCGGCAGGGTTAGACAGTGTAGTTACCGCACTACTGTCGCCAAATAGTTTTTATTCAGTTGGAAAAGAAAGATGTCTCCATGGGCTACTTTAGTTCAAGTAAAGTATCGCCGGACAAGGGACCAAAAGGCTTAATAAATCGCCCCAATGGGATTTCAGCCAAAATGAGGTCACTAGTTGAGGGCACAGCTTCCGTTTAACTGATTGAAACACGCCTCCTTCTCCTGCTTTTAAATGTTGACAGATCTGTTTGAGCACAAATTGTTATGAAATAGCTTCGAAGGAAACTGAAAAGCATGCAAAAAACAATCATCGGTGAGGTGTTTAATTTAAAAGACAGTTCCATCTGAGAAACTCCATCCCTTGCGATATGAACATTTGCGATATGAACCCTCTCACTGCTAACTGCAAAACCAAGATGCAGAGCCTGGTGTTAATCGACTATCAAGCAATCTTGAGCGAATAGTTTGTAACAGGTTTAATCATTCAGTTCCTGGGGGCGTTATTATACATATTTTTACACCGTTGCGTGTAAAAATCGTTTTTACTACGTACTGTGTGCACTTAACAATTCAAAGTTATACAATTTTTCAAATGTTATTGTCATTCATTTTTATATTTGAGAGCCAAAAATTCTCAGACATGTTTCCCATTCACAAGTCAAGTTACCTGTTACCAGGGGGCCAGTTGTTCAAACGATGAATAGCGCTATCCGTTGGATAAATCACCGATCCAGTGGATACTTGAAGTTATAGCGAAACCAATTGCTCTATCCAATGGATGGTGATTTATCCGGTGGCTTTTGAACAACTGGCCCCTTGTGCTTATCAATGAGCTCCAGCATGCTATTTAACAATTATTCCATGAGCGCGCGTTGGATATGAGATGATAGATAGCCCACGAGGCGCGTAGCGCCGAGTTGGCTATAATCATCTCATATCCAACAAGGACGAGTGGAATAATTGTTTTATTAAAAACGCCCTCAAAATATAGAAAACTAGACTACAATAAAAATAAAAAGGCCCAAAAAATCACGCATATGTTGCCGTGTTTGTAGATCATGGTATAATGGCTCATAACCCATGATGGCTTAGCCAATCAAAACTCTCGAATTGCATTATCCAATGATCCAGCTTTTAATAATACGTGATATACCCGGTAATACATATTCATTCACAAGCCGGTTCAGATCCCAAATAGCTTGATATCTCATATGGTACACTCTCTTATTTCTAAGATTATCTATTTGTTAAGAATATCGAAGCTGAAATTTGCGAAATATTAAAAATACCTTAAGAATAAACCGGAGGATGAGATTTTGAAAAGAACATAATAATTTGTGGTGCAAATTTGTAAATACAATGCAATTATATTTATTAACTAAACCATAAAATTCTTCCTTTTTCTAAAGGGCAAACTAGCCAAAAACTAAACAAAAATAGTACTAGTATTAGCCGCATGTTCGATGCTAATAAAATTTCTGCAAGAAGTCAAGTGTGTTATATCAGGCTTTATTGGCTGTAGTCGTGGTCTGAAATTTCAGCCGTCTACTTCCTAACCCTCTCCCCCGCCCCCAAGGGTTAGGGTTTTCAGACCAGCTGCAGTCTATTGTAGCTCCAAAATTACTTCAACGCCATCAACGTAACACGATGCTGATCTAGGCACCAAACTCCCAAGCCCAGATTGTTTCGGACTTCTCTTGCACTGATTAACTGCGATGATAACTTTCATTTAGAATTACAAGTTACCTTCTTTATAGTAAGTCTTCAATTCGCTCCGAATTCGCTGTAGTCGGCGTGCCCGAATCGGTACGTAATGGTTTGAAACTGGTGGACTAGGAACGCCAGCTGTGCTATGACATTGACATTGAAAGAGACATGCCGAGTGTTCGACGTCATCAATCCCCGGGAATTTTACAAGCTAAAGGAGTTCTAATCATTCATTCGCATCCCCAGGTATTTTCCTTTGTCGAGAGTCGGAAGGTATAATTTTCTGGAATCACTGATATCCTCCTTCAAGACCTTGCAAAGGAGCTCTTGACACCCCCCCGGGGGTGGGGGGGTACTCCCTTATATCGCCTACATATTATGTCTGGACCTAAAGGGTATGCTTTTTTAGCCGTTTTGGTCTGAAATAGGGTATCGATTTTGACCATTTTGGTTTGAAATAGGAAGTGGTTTGTGCACTCAAGTCTTGAATTGGGTATGTTTTTTAGACGAAGCTACTTGTTCATCATCAGGCGATAAGACAAAAGCCCTTCTCAAATTGTTACGCCAATTAACTGGGCAACATCTGAAATAAACCTGAAATAGGGAACCAAATTTTTGGTCTGGTCGGAAATAGTGTAGGGAAAATCGTACATCATTGGTCTGAAATAAGGTAAGGGTTTCGGGAAGCGGGCTGCACACCCCCACCAAATTTTTCTGGGAGTACCCCCCTCCCCCCGGGATGTATCCATTGAACAAGCGCATGATCTAACACGAGTAGACGCCCTAGTTAAGTAGCCCGGCCTCTCTTCCCTCCTAAATCTGTGAGAATTTATAGACGGATTTTTCAAGAAGTGGGCCTGGTACTTTCAAAAACAGTACTTGACGACGAATATACGAAAAACAAAACAAGTAGCTCCAACACTAATACGATACTTGTGGGGTGAGAACAGGAGGAATTCAAGATGTAAACACTTTTGTTCTTGGGCCATCGTAGTTTCATCAAAAATAAGCATACGAAACGTCAAGTCATAATGAAAATGAACAAGTTCAATATGTTTATCACTGCTGTTTGTGTCTTATTTTTGATCAATTCAAGATGTGTTCTAGAAAAAGTTGCTGTGAATTTGTCAAGTAAAAAGTAGTTTTAAACTTCCTCCCTACAGTTTTAGTGCCAAGGAATGAACCTCATACGTACGAACTTTGTCAGGCAAGGTCCTAAATGGTAGCGGTAGATTCAAACAAACCGCAAAAAAATTGGCCCGCCTTCCAAAGAAAACAAGTATGTTGAGCCATCTTACAAAATAACATAGCTGTATTTTCAGACCAGTGGGTGTTGTTGGACCTGCGACGGAAATTAGAGATTAAACATTTATTAGACGCTTATGGAACAAGATCTTTACCCAGGTCACGCGAACTTCCGTTTTCTTTGGCAAGTTTCATACCGCTGTTCGTTTAGGAATTTGTCGAAATCGTCTTGCTGCCAGTTTCGGATTTGCATCACGATCTTTTTTTGTAATTTGTTTAAGTCATACAAGCCGTTTCCCGGTATTTCAACAAGAAACTCTTGAACAACAAGAAACTCTGGAATTTCAACAAGCACGGTTTGGCTACATATTATTTTGAAGCAGCGCAGGCCGACGTGAATTTCAAAGATTTAAGAACTTAGAACTTAAGGCTCTTCAAACGGGAACTGCTCAAATCGGTTCCGCATGCCATTGAAGCCTGATTTTTGACCATTCATGACTGAAAGCAAATTATTTATTCTCGTTCCCAGAGCTGCGATCCTCTTGGCCAGCGCCTCGGATCGATCCGAGGCTCTGGCCAAGAGGATCGCAGCTCTGGGAAAGAGAATGCAAATTATTTACAAACCGCAAACCAACTTATCATTACCATAATCGGGCATAGCGCCTGCGCTTAAAATTAAGAATGAGGAAAAACTAAATTGCGCAAGATTTGTGACAATTTCGCGCTGAGAACACTTTCAACTTCTCCCTAGGCTCTGGTGACGAGAATCCTGCTACATGAGCGGAATCTGTTTTTTTTTGTTTCAAAATATGCTTGTGTTATTTAAATTGTGTCTTTTATCGATGATGATTCAGGGACGCTCGGAAAAAGTCCGAGCGTCCGAGCGCTCCTACCGACGCGTTTCTATTACTTGTTCGGAAGCTCGAGAGACTAGTGTGGGCTTAGTCATTAAACTAGGTTTATTCATCTGACAGTCGTGTCATTTTAATTACAGCTGGGACTGAAATTAAATCGTCTCAATAGTGCATTCTCGCAATATATTGTAATGAAGGAGATGGTTTGACCCCGGTTGTAGATAAATGTAATTTTTAATTAATGTAACTCTAAGAGTGAGATTTTCTGAATGGTGCCTTTTCGCAATTAGAGAAGTCAGTGTAATGGTTGTTGTTGTTAGATCCTACGCACGCAATGCACCCTGGCTAGCCTGTAGAGACGAGGGTGGCCACCTAGCATGTAACTGCTGTACCAAGTCAAATAAAAGTCGGTCAGTGCTCTTAAAGGCCTGAAGAAGCACCTATCAAAAAAGCTCCAAATCTCTACCGCGTACTTGAGGCCCTCCCAGGGTTTGTGGGGAACAAGTGAAGATGGCTAATTTGAACTAGGAAACCAGGGAACAAATGCAAAATATCTTAGGGAACAACTGAGGGAACACAACTAAAGGTTATTTTCCCGGATTTGACGGCTTATCGTCTTTCATGGTCAAGGCAATTTAATATACGTGTCAGTAGTACGGAAAAAAAGAGTTCTCTTGAGGCATAAAGGCACGTTGTTTTCGAGTAATAAATGTGATATCTCGCGATTGAAATAACAGGTTTGCAGTATCACTCACTATGGTAAGACTATGGTAGAGAGAAAGGAGAAGTCTTGGTTAGGGAAGCAAAACCTTGTTCTCATCCAGTTACCAATTCCAATCCAGAGAAATTGAACTCGAAGGGACATTCTCAAAAAAGGTGTAAACGGCTTTCTGAGCTTGGCTTACAAATAGTGCACTGATTATTGGGAGTCATCCCAATTCTGAATAAAAAGGAAACGTTACTTGTTGATTTTCGGTTTAGAAGTTCAAAACTGAAAGATTCGTAGTTTAGATTCATTGGTGCATAGAAAAGCCACAGTGTAAGACTTCCCCCAGTCTGTTGTGTCAAACCATACGTCTTGCAGTCTGCAAGCCATTTTTCCGGGCTCTTAGATGAGCTAGAGATAGATAGATAGATAGATAGATAGATAGATAGATAGATAGATAGATAGATAGATAGATAGATAGATATTCATATCCATTACAAACCACTGTACAAATCACCGCGTCCGAAGCCAATACTGTTATTTTTCCCCTCAGGGGGTGTAAATTGAAATGAAAAACCAAGAAACCGTAATTTACGAAATGGACCGACATTTTGATCATGGTAAAGTGTTATGATAGACCTTATTCATAAATGGTGGTCAATTTCATAATATTTTTTTGTCCAAGAGCAAATTAGCCTACCAAGTCTCGATACCGTACGGCGAATTGAAAAGGATTCTTGCTCTGAAATAAGGCGTGTTAAGCTAACTTGCACATTAGCAAAAGAATATTGAGACAGGTGCCATTTATGAATAAGGTCTATATCTCATTTTAAAACAAGAGGAAAACGGTTTTCCAGATCATACAGATAAATTGGCCAGTTATAGCTGGGGCAAACTCATACGGAGGTGATTGGTCTGACCGTCCTTTCCCCAATTCAAGTTATATTTATGAACTAAAGACTAAGTCCGTATGTTACATTTCTTTGAAAGCCGTCTAGAAAAGCTGCAGCTCTAAACTTTCCTCTAATATTTTCAATTTTTAGTAGTGCGTTGTCTGATCCCTGAAAATCACGAAATCTTTTATCAAATCTCGGCAATTCAATATTCAAATAAGAAATTTCATTGTCGGCTGCATGGAAAAAAATGTGATAAGGTAGATTTTTGTAAACATACTTTATTACTCTCGATAGTGTCAATTTGAGAAGCAACCAGTTATTAATTAATAGATCATTGTGAGTTATTCCTATAAAAGAAAAAGTTTTCCGAGGGAAATATAACCAACTGAAGCAAAACAGGTAGAATATAAAGTACCCGAAGAGCTTATCATGATCAGAAAAAACTGATCATTTCCCGTTAAAATACTGGCTATATTTAAATCCTTAATCACCCGTCTGCTTGTTACGCTCTAATTACTTTCTCTTAATTACGGTGTTTTAATCACAATACATTGTACAAAAGAATCAAATTCAAATTCATGTCAAGCATTGAAGGAAAGTCTGCTCTAATGAGTGTGGTATGAAAAAGTCCCTCATTATCAGCAAATTCGCGCTTAGGTAATCTCAAACTCTCCGAGAAGGAAAATTGCTTTGAAAGCGGTGGGATCTCCATTTTCTCGGCAGTCTAGGCACCTCGGCATTGCTTGTCAATGGGGACAGTTTCTATCGATTTCTTTAACGGCAAAAATCGCGAGAGCGACCACATTAAAACAATTAACCGCTCCAAAGTAATTTTTGAGAAATCTGGGTTGGGACAAGCACCAAGTAAAGATTTCTTCTTCTTGTCGGTTGTCCAGGATTCCATCATCTGGCGTTCTTGGAGAATAACCCTGCGAAGTGACACGTCGTTGCCAAATGAAACTATTCAACCATGGCGCGTTTTTGTAGATTCCTTCGATGGTAAAAGACTCCAAGAGGAAATAAAACGAGTATTTGGCGTGGATACGTTAAATAACGTCCTCTCCTTAGTTACAAAGAGCTGGCTGCCATTCCTAAGGAGTGATATTCTGGTGGAAATCATATTGTGTCTTGATCTTCCTGACATTGTTCAGCTCTCCCAGGTAAAATATCTCTGGATAAGTTTTATTTTGCCATTAGATAAAAGCTGTGTCAAGCCTTATTGGGCCTGAAACAAATATGTTAACCAATAACTGGTTGAAAAATATTTTTTGATCGGTCACACTGGATTTTCAAGATCACTGCATGTTGCAAAATCCGAAGTGAAAATTCCTTTTATTCTGAGCCGCGCAAGGGCAATGATACAAAGATTTTTTATGTGAAAAAAGGTAAATTATATCGTAACACATCCAACGTTGCAAGCATATCATTCTGTCAAAATTTGAATTTGCAATTAAACATTTTCCTTTTCAGTCTTCGTGGCTTATTGTTCAAGAGCCACCAGCCAAGCCCTTTTCAAAATGATCAATAAAGAAAAGCAACATGATTCGTTTCTTCATTAGCTTTTACAACTTTTCCGAAAACACGTTGCACTTGAGTGTAAAACTATATATTTCTAAGTTGTAAAACTGAAATCATCGTGTTAATAAAACATATTTTGTGTGGCTGTACATATTGACAAGGGGTATAGTAAGAATTGAAAGAAAAATAACAAAATAAATCAAAGTAAAAGGGAAGAAACATACCTTGTTTTCTTGGGCCACAAAAGAAGGATTAATTCTGAAAAGAAAATAAGACTTTCGGGTTGTAAAGTGCATAGATTTACCATAATCATTTTACAAAAGAACATTGTTCTTGAAATATAACAAGTCTCGAAAG
The DNA here is from genome assembly GCA_949126865.1 of Montipora capitata. Lineage (NCBI taxonomy): Eukaryota > Metazoa > Cnidaria > Anthozoa > Scleractinia > Acroporidae > Montipora > Montipora capitata. The sequence continues at coordinate 56,602,780 of OX421448.1, forward strand.
TAACGACAGTGGAGAAACTGAAACCTCACTTCTTTCAATCGATGATTATCTTCTAAGACGACCAGTGGTTCGACAGTAGCCATTTAAATTACAGGCAGTGTTTGTATTGTGTCTTTTAATTATTAATTCATGGTTTTCTGAACGAAGGATTATCATAGTTTATAAAGAAACCGAACAACCAGTGCCGTTAGCAAAAAAATAGTGTAAGTTTTTGTCCTTTCCTTGAATTCTACACGTAATTCTGTGGCCAGGCTTTATCCTCGGCCGGTCTCTCCTGGATGAAGCTTCTGACTGCTTCTTCGCTTTTCTATATAACTTTCAGGTTTGCAGAGCTTTGTATAATGTTTGCTCCAAGGATATCTTGTGGAAAAGAATATACGCAAGGCATTTTGTAGCGATACCATCAGAGTCGTCAGAGATTTATTCCGTTGCGCAGGATATTGGATGGAAGAAGGCCTTTCTTATAACTTGGAGGAAACTCCACCCCTCGAAGACAACAATGAAGGAAATGTGACACATCAGGACTGCAAAATAAACCTTATGCTAGAAGAAAATCTGTTTACTAAGAGAAACTTTAAGCCATAAAGTTCCCTGGAGCTTTCTTGTTCGCAAAATTTAGCAAGGTGGGATTCATTTGTCCCCGGACCGAATCATGTACCAACAGGTTTAAGTTTCTACCATGAGATAGCGGCATGACTTCATTTGCTTCATTTACCGTATGGTTTGAAGGGCGACTGTTAGGGTACGTTCTAATTACAATTAAGGGAGGGAGGGAACGTAACACCAGTGCTAAGGTTTCTTTATTGGGAGGGGGGTCGACTGATAGACAAAAGGGGCTGTTTGAAGGACAGAGGCAACATGTTCACTGACGTGAAATGACTTCTTCTGTCCATCACTTGTTTCCAGAAATACAGGCGTTACATGTAGATGTAATTGAAGTGTCTACCTTGCCGTATTCCTTTAGCAAACATAAAGAACTGGGATAACCACAAAACGCTTACTGGCTATGAACCAACGCTAACTCTGAGCCAAACTGAAGTGGAAGCAGGTCGATAGCCGAAACACGAGAGAATCCACCAAAATGTGGAGACTGGTCGGTGTGCTATTCCAGGAGATTCTCTTCATAAATCCCTCTGATTAGCGACAAAACGACTAAATGAACTATCATCGAAGAAATTTATGTTATACTACTAATAAGAATAGTGCATAATTTTACTAGCTTAAAGAGTCATGAAAAAGGAAATGAACGAAGGAAAGAACTCGACAGGCGGTGACAACCGAGGAGATCGATTGATGAATTCCGTTTAATAGATCAATGCTTTTAATAAATAGACTTTAGGTCGAGAGTCTGTGAGCAATTTACAATTTGACTTTTTTTTTACCAGGGTCTTCTCCACAGTACATTTAACAGTTCGTATGGCCATTAATTAGACAACTTAAGTTCGAAGATTGTTTGCAAAAATGAAACACATCTCTGGCACGTATCTCATGGTTTTCAGCGCATAGACATTTCCGCAATGATACCTGTAAATTGCTATAGTTCCTATGGCCGCATTCAGCAGCCATCCTTGATCATTATCATAGGTTGCGGTCACACTTGAGAGAAACACAGTGTAACACTAGTGTTGACACTCCTCTAGAGTCAACTAACTGGTGTTTTGAATCCTTAGAGGAACACTGAACGACAATAGAACCTTGAATTAACACAAGGGTTAACTCTCTAATGCGACCACGACCGATGACACACATCGCTGTGACATAAAGCTCTTTCACTCTTAACTCTTATACAGATACATATTCAATAACAGGAAACATGATCTGTTTAAAAGACATTGAAAAATTCATTTCCTGTCCACAGTGATTTTTTCTTGTTTGTATCACGAGTTGCACTTATTAAATATCAAATACTTTAATGTTGGTTGTAAATATTAAATATTTAATACAGGTTGTACACACGACCAACCAAATAGCAAGAGACTGTTCTTCCTCTGGAAGCCAGTAGTAGCATCAAGTGTTATCTGAGTCCAGGACTTTGCCAAATTGAAGACTAAGAACTCTTTCTATCTACACTGGAACATCGGCTTTTACTGATGTTTAGATCTTTCTTATTTGTGTTGAATTTCCGAAGAGCAATTCAACGATTCTTTGGGTTAAAAAATGGAAAAAAGAACTCTCCTCTCGAACAACGTTGGCTTAAGGGAAATCAAAATTCTTAGTGATCATTTAATACTGAGAGTATAACGGGACATGCTTTTAAATGAAAAAAAAAATTGCCCAGTGTTGGGCTCATGGCTCTTCAAAACAAACAGTGGAAGAATTTTGGGTTAAACTTTGCTTTGCATGAGAAAAGTTTACATTTCAATTTCAACATTACCTCAATACGTGTATAAAAGTTTAGAGCGGTTTTCAATTGAGTGTCGAAAGTAATTAACGAATTGCTTTGGTTTTGCATTACTTCACTCAGTGATTGGTTCAATGTTCTCTCGCCACTTTTTCAACCAATCAGAAGTGAAACCAAAACCAACCATGGCTCGCGCGTGCACATTTTCCCTCCCTTTGTGTCGGCTGCCTGTAATTACTTTGAGTTTTGATTCAGTACTGGATTGTCTCCGTCCTTTTTGATTGACCAAAGAAATTACTTTGGTTTTGGTTTTACGACACTCGATTGAATCTCGCTGTAAGTTGTTCTTAATTAATACCATCGAGTTTTCTGGAAATTGTCTGTCTAATCGTCGTACTCTGGTATCATAAAGAACATCGCAACGGTTACGATAACCACGACTACGGTGAGAACCCAAAAGAATGCTTTGTCGATGACATGCGCAGCAATGTGCCATTTCTTTCTCTGTATTTCGTCACCTTGATCCACTTTTACAGAACTCGCAACGACGTCTAGCTTGGAGAGTATTTGATCAAATTTGCGCTCCACGTGCAAAGGAAAAGCTTCTTGTCCTAACCCAGTGGGGGAACCACAAGGACTTACATTCGCACTGGCACCCTCTGTTACACTGCGCCTTCGAACAGGGAAAAATGTTGCCCAGCGGTCTGAGACCATTGTGATCGTTGTATTGTTTCGCTTGCGGGGATCCTTTCCGGGGTCGTCCAGATCGACTTTTACTCCAAGAAGCTTGGCAAAAACCTGAAAGATCACGAACTCAAAAATGACTGACATTTTCGTGGACGGGTCTCGATGATAAACCCATAGCACGACGCATGAAATGACTAGAGACGTCCCCAGTAAAACCATGATAGCGGTGGAGTACTTAGTTAACAGAGGTGTAACTTCTGAAGTGGGAGGTATGTTCTCGGTGAAGATTAGTGTGTAAACAGTCAAGCCGAGGAGAATTGTTATTACCAACGAGATTCTTTCACCAGCTTCAGGAGGAAGGAAAAATGCAAAAAGCGTCAGTATAGCAAGTGCCACACAAGGGAAGATCAAATTGTTGAGATAGAAAAGAACTCGTCGTCGTAAAATCAGATGGTAAGTGATATCTATGTACGGATCCGGGCAACAGCTGTATTTTACCACGTTTCGGACAGCCTCGGCGGTAATGAGGTCCCATTCACCGCTCAAAATGTAATTGGACAAGTCCACGTCTGTTCGCGCAAGTTTTAAATTCAACCAGGAGCTGGTGTACGTCCAAGAACCAAAGACCATGGAACAGCGTTGCTGATCGAAAGGGAAATAAGAAATGTCTATTTTGCAAACGGTTTTGACCTCGGTTGGCGCGTACCATTGACAAGAACCATTGTAGTTGATCACAACTTTGGTGTTGAACTTGTACATTTCACCGCTGTCACTCTGAATGCTACACGGAAAGAGAAGCAAAATGGCATGGAGAGACGAAAGAAAAACAATGTTACATTAAGAAACGACGAGACGTTTCCATTTTTACTTTTAAAGTCAGCTTACGTTGCTATGCAGAAAGAGATTGTTTATTTATCTTTAGTCTACTTAATTCTTTATTTAATTTAGATTTAAGCCTCATACTTCTAAACAGGGAGCTCAGAAATGATTGAGAAGGCAGCGGAGTAGATGAGAGATATCAATCTACTATGCTGCGTGCTTTACTCTGAGTTCAACTGCAGTGCATTGCTCATCTTCATTATTTCGTCGAATGGGTGGCTCGCATCATGGCGTAACTTAACCAATACGACCACAATGCATGCTCGGAATAGCTTCTATTATCCAGCAAATTGAACCAATTTTCTATCTGTTTCCCGGAAAAATAGGCACATTTAGGTAACAAAGCAACAGGACAAAGCCTACTGACTGGTCTTGGTGGTAACTGATAACGCCATGATACAAATGCTCTATTAGCACCAGCACTAGCACATGGGTAGATAAATATGGTGGAATTTTTCGTTGACATTATTCCCGCAATCGAGACGTTCATTCTCGCAACTATTACCATAGCGTTTTTCTTGGGGTAGTCATGAGAATTTGGTGTTATATCAAGATCACGCCTCTCAAGCTGATAATAATCTTCATTCTCAATACCTGTCTGACTTACATTTCAAGGAAATTGTGAAGAGAATTTACATAACAATCACTCCTGGGAGTTAAGAGGCAACCTCAGTCCCAGGGCTTTTCTCCGCCGAGAGGAAGTCGCCTATTTTCCGCGGAGAAAAGCATTGGGAACGAGGTTAAATCAAGAGGACCTTCACTCCGGCGGTAGACAGCTCACAGTCCCTTCTGAGTTAGCCGAACCCCCCGCTTTGGTCATGCAAAATATGCATGACTATGAGGTTGGTGTTATTTTAAGAGATAGTGTTTTTACAGTCGAGGTGTAAAGTTAGAAGAACTCGGTTTAATGATACTTTGGCTTGAAGAAAAATGAATGTAACTTACAACTGACCAAGTTTATTCGATGACCGAAAAGTTTCGATACTCGTTCTTATGTCTGCATACTTGGCTTATCAATTGCTGGAGCTCGAGTCCTTTGATACTTATATAGGCTTTTATGAAAAGCGTTCTTTCCTTTTAACGGGTTGTTAATATGATTGAGGTTAAAGCGGGCTGCCGCCGTCACTGGACGAAAGTGAACATTGTAAGTTAGTTTTAAAACTTGATGAAATAGGATTGTCCGGGGGAAAGTAGTCCCGAGGAGGACTATTGTTGGTGGCATTGACAGACATCAAGGGAGGCCACGACTAGGAGCGAACAACTCCCATAATTAAGCCTATAAAGTGTTTTCATGTGACGTCACGGCGGCCATGTTGGTGTTCCCAAACAAGGGAACGGCGGCCACATTGGGGTACCCAACTAATCCTCTGGGAATTGAGCTCTATTATCATGCAACCGTTTTCTTTTCTTTCGTTGGAAAAACAACGTTACTGATCACGTGAGTGAAAACACTTTATATGACGACATTTTTACAGAACCGATCTATTTTTAGACTACCTTTTCCTCAGAAAACAAAGGCAGTTCCGGCTCGGTGACGCTAAGACGTCAAGTCAGTTTCTCTTGATTGGTCATTGGGCTCCTTCGGAAGTCTCATTCGCGGGAAATTCAATCTAAAAATAAATCGGTCTGTGAAAACGCCGTGGCAGGAATAAAGGGTTGTTGTTCGCTCCTAGTCAAGGGCTTCTGTTGACATTTTGACAACCAGAAAGGAAATCGTTCTCAGAGGCAAGAGCAGCATCAAACAAACCAGACTAGAGTAGCATCAACTCATGTCTGATTGTCAACCTGCAGCTTTTTGCAGTGGAAACCTAAATCTACTGTTGCACTTACGTTCTGAAACGCAAGTAATTCAATGCACGCCCAATTACGAAGTGTCCCTTAAAGACTACTTAAGCATTTGCTATACCTATTTCCAACAATTTTTAAGGGTAAAAGTTAACATCATTTTAGGCTTAGGGTAAATGCAGCTGTTTATCCTTACTCGAAGAGCAGCATTTGGGGGACACTTTGTGACGTTTACTTGTCGGTATTCAGAGAAACGATTGAGGTAGGGGACACTTTGTGACGCTTACTGAAATCCTCCGTGAATGAATAACTTGCATTCCAGGGCCCGGTTGTTCAAAAGCCGATTAACGTTAATCCCAGATTAAAAATTTACCAAGGAGTTTATTTCTCTACTCCCAAATGCTGCTCAACGCTGATATTCGGCAAAACATTACATTACAAGAAGGCAATCTTGAAAAACATAAATAAGCAAAAGAAATTTTCACCGAATTGTTAAAAGCATGAAACCAAAGTTTATGCTAATCCTGGATTAAGTTAATCTGCTTTCGAACAACTGGGCCCTGGAGTATATTACTTTAGAGAGACATTTCAGCTGGAATTCTGGAGAAAAGTCATGCAGACGTTGAGAAAAGGCAAAGGGGCGGTTACACAGTAAAGGACTCCCCTCGGGGTAAAATGTAATTAAATATGAGTTCACTGACCTTGAAAATTAGTTCTGCTTTTTGATTGGCCAAGCCACTTCAGGGAGCAGATAAACCGTACTTTTCAGTTCAGGAACTGTCACGGGAAGTTCTTTTGTTCTTTTTGATGTATCCATGGGAATAACCCCAGGGCAGTTTCGGTCTAGGAAAGCGGTTACACTAAAAAACGTCCTTGCCCATGGGCAAACGCTATTTACCCGCGGGCAAAAGGGCTATTGTAACCACAGCTAATGCTTTTTGAGAAAAACCTGAGCCTATCTTGTACCCAATTCAAACCCGTAGTGTTCCATGTATCTCCATATTATTTTAATGCGAATGCTAAATTATAGTGCAAATACAACACACAAAGAATCTTAAACACTGGGAGATTTGAATTGGATACATTTGAATTAGCTAATTTGGTCCATTGTCAGCTTGAAGTCACTGTACTGTAGGGAGAAATCACGGAAGCTTAAACTGAGAGAATCTTATGTCGATGTCTATTAATAGGGAATTACCCTAAGTAAATTTACTTAGGGCTGATATATGTTTTGAAAAAGTGAGTAAAACATACCTATTATAGAGAACAATATCTGGTTTCCAAACCAGTTTTGGATCGATATTGATAAATCTTACACCGCCATAATCTGCTGGATTCCACCTCAAGAAAGGATTTTCCCAAGTCTAATCCAAAGCGTAAATAAAAAAACCAAGTAACCAAAGTAAGTGAACAGTCACAAAAGTCGCGAGGAAGCTTACAAAAGGGAGCTTACGAAACGAGGACGACGACGGCTACGAGGACTTCATTTAAAAATACAAGTTCGCGTTATTCATATCACTACGAAACTATTTCATGTCGTTTCGCGTTAAAAAATTGTAGTAACCGTCGAGGAATTAAACTGGTATAAGTGGGCTGGAAGCGTAGAGAGAGAGAACTGAAAATTCATCGTCATGTGCTAACGTCCTTCACAGAACCATGAATTTGGTCATTTCACGTCGTCATTTAGGAGATAACGCCAAAGAAATGTACCGAAATGTAAAACGCACGTGCAGAGCGTGCAGAACCATTGTTTTGTAGCGTCGTCGATGCAGTCGGCGTCGTCCTTTTGTAAGCTCCCTAAAGAAGACGATGACGACGGCTGCGAAAACGCCGCAAAACAAAAACAAAAACAATGGCTATGCTCGCCCCGCCTGTGCGTTTTACATTTTCGAGAACTTTCTGTGATCTTTGTCGTCCTGACAAGGACGTGATCGAAATGGCCAACTTTGATGCTTTCAGGCCCCGTCCCACGTATCCGGATATTTTTTGAAACCGCAACTTTCCCGGAATACGGTATGGAGGTATATCTATGACAAAATTCAATGATCAGTATTTGAAATAAAATCGTCCAAATCATGAATGCATCAATCCAAAGCTGAATGGCAACAAGCCGATTCTGCAAATGGTCATCACGGAAAGAGGCATAACGCAGAGAGGCACAACGCAAAAAAGAATAACGCAAATAGCCATAACGCAAACAGACATAACGCAAATAGGCATCACGCAAATAGCCATAACGCGAATAGGCATAACGCAAGTAAACAACACGCAAAAATGCATGACGCAAAAAGGCATGACGCAAAGACGCATAACGCAAATGGCCATAGCGCAAAAAGGATAACACAATGAGGTATAACGCAGAGGCATAACTTAAACAGGAAGAAAAAGTTCGATCGTGATTATATGTTCTTTTCCTTGAACAATCAATTGACCTTTTTTAGAGCTGAAATTATTTACGGAGCACACAGCTAGTCTCCATTCTTCAAAGGGCATTTGCGTTATGGCTATTTTACGTTATGCCTTTTTGCGTTATTCCTCTTTACGTTATGGCTATTTGGGTTATGGCTATTTGCATTATGCCTCTTTGTGTTATGCCTTTTTGCGTTATGCCTCTCTGCGTTATGCCTCTTTCCGTGATGGCCATTTGCAGAATCGGCTTGTTGCCATTCAGCTTTGGACGATTTTATTTCAAATACTGATCATTGAATTTTGTCATAGATATACCTCCATAATACGGAACCCGCGCCCGCAATGCACGCGGCAGTCAAAACTGTGCCATCCTGTCAATCATTTGCCCTTTCACCGGAAACGGTGCATTTTAATGCGTAAACGACGTTGTTGTCGATCTACCTTGTCGAAAGCACGTCGAGGTAAGCGCTACCTCAAATACTGAGAACACATATAACTAAAACAAAAGTAATTGAATACAGTGGATGGACTTCTCGAATCTTACAACGATGAGTTAGGCGCATGAGTTGCAACTCACGACCCATATCAACTCAGTGTCACTGGTTATAAAAGTCACTAGGCAGGTAAGGTTTGTTGCAATGTATTCATTGCATTTCATTGCATTGATCAATACTGAGATCGTATAGTATATACCTGCCTGATCCATACCTTGCTTGTCATGATTTGACTTCGACCATTCTACAATTGGACGAGGTAAAACATGTCATGTATCACATGAAAGAACACAGAACTAAGTTTCATAACTGTGCAGCCATCCTAACTGATTCTATTTTTTCTATTCTTGAAACGATCATTGCAGTTATGAGCCCTTCTTTAGCAGCAGTCAAACGAAGCCTGAAAATTTCGGGATTTGACCCAATGACATCTGCGTTATCGACACTTCGACTTTTCTTCCTTAAAATAGTCGTTCCCTTAATTCCCCCTCCCCCCTGGACAATGTTGGGTTTCGGAGACAAACACCTTTTAAGGATCTTGTCTGGGGCATGGACTTCAACATCGTTCAGGGTTTGTGGGGGACAAACTCGATTAAGGTTGTTTTGTAAGCAGAAATTACAGGCGACTTGCAAATTATACTCCAAGATTGCGATGGAAAATGGGTGTGTCCCCAAAAGCTTTGGCCAGGATTGTACCAATCGAGATGTTAAGCCAACTGGCTCTTATGAGCCCATGTATTCTTTGAAAAATCAGAATTGTCAAAGAAACAGTTCTCAAAGGTTACTGATCAATACACCGGCCGGATTCAGTTGTTACGAAATAACTAATTATGAAACACGATTTCAAAATTCAGAGCTGCATGGTTTCTTAGCTGATCGATTGGAAAATGATGGGCATGCGCTAATGATGCAAAAATTGCATATTGAGGTTACGTTCCACTCTATCATATGAGACATGATGCTTGGTAATTCCCAGAGAGCGTAAACAGACAGTCTGGGCCACAATATTACTTCAGAGGTGTGCGATGTCAAGACTTCAGCATGTGTAATTGTCCTTATTTGAGAACAATAGCCACGTGCAAGAGTGAATTACATAAGAGCGTTGTTATGGCATGGGTGGGCTCCCCCGCACAGTCACAAATGAATCTATTTTTAGAATACCCGTTCCCGCGAAAATCGGTCGTCATGTCCCTGAAAAAAACATGTCAGGAGCATTCACGCGTGATATGGCGGCTTCTTCTGATTGGTTAAAATTGGTGGCCCTTTGTTTGTTTTGCGCGCAAAGTGTATCTATAAATAGATCTATTTGTGACTGTGCTGGGGCAAGACCTGCAAAGTGATAGACCAACACTCTTATCTAATTCACTCTTGCCACGTGAAAATACTAATAGGTCAATGTGTCAGCATAGTTTCTTCAGTCACTTCAACGACCCCGCCCTTACCTCGGTATTCTATTCACAGGTTTAACCGGTCTTGTATGCTCTTTGGTGATCGGGAGCGTCTTTAAGTAAATGTCATAATTTTTAATCAAGGAAAATACAGTTTAATTAATAATCAAGCACAGTTTACCAATTCCACCAGCTGGCTAAACATCATGTCAAAGTTAACCGTGACTGGTTGATCTTTATGGATCACAGGTCTCACTTCCTTGCTGTAGTTTACAAACAGGTCATGCATAAGGCGGTGCTCTGAATCAAGGTGTGGTTGACCTGAAAATGAAATCAAGATTGGATAAAAAAGCATGTCGCAGAATGCGGGCGTAAGTATTGTTTAAAACTCGCTTAAGGACGTTCGCGCTAGTTGTTTGAGCGCAACTTTTACTGCGCAGGTAGCGCGACTGCAATATGTCAGGCATTACTTCAAGCATTAGTTAAGATCTTATGGCGACAAAAAGCCGGGGAAATATTTTCAGGACGGCTAAAGAATGGCACATTTATTTGCGATTCATCATGAAACGTTAAAGAGAAAGGGCCGGGAGCCTGGAAAGGTCGCTAATCGAGTAGTGGCTGACAGTTTTGAAAACTCGAGGAAGGTTAGTTTTAGCGACGTTGCGTAAATTTAATGGGGTTGGTTTTTTAAAAATGTTTTTATTACGTTACGAACTTCTTAGTTAAAAGTGAATGCATGTTTTTGAAGTTCTTTTCCTTTACTTTCATGAAAATAGAGCAGAATTATCTTCTCTTTCTAATCCACTTGAATAGTGCGGACCTACGAGGAAACGACCAGAGATTATATTTCACAAAAACCACACTCCAGAAGATGATAAAGACGGCAATGGAGAGGTATGATACAAAACACTAACCAAGTAAAGATAACGCCTGCTTGAAACGTCGTTGCTATGCTCGAGAAAGTTTTTTTTTCACAAAAACCTTTCATCGATCGATCCTGTCTTGGGTTCCAGTCCTTCCCCGACAGGTCACGCAAAATCGTGACAAAACTAAATTGTCCAAGAGCTTCGTAACATCACATCGATTTTACTCGTTTAGATCATCACTGACCCCTATTTTTTCAGACATGAATCACTTGCTCTTCTTACAATCTACAAAATATGATTAAATGAAAAAAATCACAATGTAAGAAGTTATCTTGTTTTAATTTTTCTTTCCTTGTGTCTTCAGTTCCGAAAGTGGTTACAATAGGTAGCGCTTGCGAAAACGCTCGTTGAGGATTAACCCTACTGTTTACGACATCCCCAGCGGCATGCAATTATCTAAAAAACCAACTCCTATATTTCTATGCACAGAAACCTTCACTCTAACGTATTATTTTTATGATTTTCGACGGATGAGTAGATGAGGCTCCATCTTGTTATGATGACCTATCTATCGAAATTAGGGCATTTTTCCCTTGCCTTATTCTCCGAAACAAAGTCAGTGACCCCCCATTTTTTTTAAATTTTTGGATGAAGTAATTTATGACCTAACTTCAGGAGCGAAATGAAACAAATTTCAATGTGGGAAGATTTTCTAGCGAACGTCCTTTGTCAGACGTGAAAACTATACATATTTTACGATTTACACGGCATGATCTGAAGAAAAAGTTTTTAAGTGCGGCCACGATTACCAAATTGAAAATTTGGCGGACGCAATTTTTTTGAGATTCTTGACCCTAATTACCATCAAAAAAACTTCGCACTTAGATTCGCTTTGAAAAGGAGGCAGACACGAACTCAGAAATGGCCTATTGACTCGTGCTCAAACAATGAGCATTCTGAAATTTTTGCATCATTTTCATTACAATTGAAAAAACTTAGGGCTTCCACGCATGATCATTTCGTGATTATGTAGAATATAGCACTGTACGGAAAGGACTGGGACCAATAAGATAGGTTGGTGGCTGTCAACGCTCTGAAATATTAATAATTTTGCAACAATTCATCACGGTAGATCAGTGGTCTTGCCAATATCCAAACTCAACTTCTTTGAGGGAAGGGCTTTTTATTTATTTTAACAGGCCATCACGCACAGGATCTGATAATGCACTGGTGTAAAACCGTATTTAACCTTCTTGTGTGTTTGTGTCTTCGTCCAGAAATACAAGTACATTTTTCGGTTTGTTCTAAAATGACCCCAGCTGGTCGACGTAATGCACCGATCTGATTTGTTCAATCCTCTTAATGACTGAACAGTCAATTGCTGACTGGGACGTAGGCTGTGCGGCTTCAAACGAGCAAATTTCTTTGATTTATAAGATAAAGCTGTTAATTAATACACCTCTTTCTCTCTCTCGTGGATTTTTTGCAGTGTGTCACGGTGGGTGTATGCTTACTCCGAGAAGTTTTGGAAATAAGGCCAGCGTTTGTTCTCATAGGTAGTAGAGAAATCACTGCGTGCTCTTTATAGCTGAGGTAGCTGTAATTAACAAAATACTTTAGGATTTTGAAATTCGAATGCCTGACAGTCCGGAGCTGAGTTTTGTCGCTGTGTAAATGAACATGATTTATTCCAAAAATCCCTCTAACCCTTCTAAAGCCTCCTTAAAACATAATTTACCGAATAGACCCGTCGGGTGCCAGTGAATACAATTCATACGGGAGTGTAAGCCATACATATCTAGGAAGATCTTGGTCTTGAACGCCGATATGGAACTTTCGAAGGGGTACAGAAATATCATGTTTCGTCGGTTTGGAATGTCTTTTTGACTGATGCTACAAAACGAATCATTTCTTGCCTGCTGTGAAATCTTTGACGGTGATTTTAATTCGCTTCGTTAAAGAAGCGGTCAAACAAAGTTGAGGTTACTGACTCGGTCTTGGCGCGAATGTTCGTTTCACTCCAGTGACAGTTGTCGGTGCGTTCCGTATTTAATTAAAAAAAAATTAGTTTATATCTTACGATCTTCATGTCACTACACGATGTTTATATTAAACTTACAACAAAACAACTGCATGTGGAGGCATTTTAAGAACCCTTTAGATAAGAATTTATAGATTGAATTAATGCGATTAAAGACTTGGGTATACTTCCGCCATTTCACTTGATGAAACCAGAGGTTGTACTATTATATCGAAAGTGCGATCGAACGTGCGATCGCTAGTTTCTGCGGTTGACGAAAATGGCAGTTTAAGTGTGAAACAATCTCTCCAATTAAACGCATGAAAAATGTAAACAACAGGCACAGGGAATTAAACGATTCTGATGGAAAATTTCCGACTTACCCACACACAAGCAGTTGAGAAACGCTGCGCAGGAAAGCACGTAGAGTAATTCTGAAGACACCATCGCAGCTTTTGTCCAGGAACACAACTACAAACTTTAAAACTTGAACAACATCAACAACTTCATAAATGCAAAACAACTTCTCTTTCGAGTAATATTCAAATTGTCTGATTTTAGAAAGATTACACGCTCGCTGTGACCTAACAGCGGGGTCGAAATCTCGCCAACCAATGAAGATAATTCATTTTACATTTGTAACGCCCCATCTTTAACAATACCTCTTCGGAAAGCTCTTTGTGTTATTGTTTATAACTAAAATTGTTTGACAATAGGTTGAAGAAGATTAATTAAGTGTCCCGCGGCTAGGCCCTGTCGCGACTACAAGGCACAATATATTAGGCTACAAGATACTGTCGCGCCAAAACAAAGACGTTGAATTGATTAAATAATGTAGAAGACAAATGGGAAGGTGTGATGCTGGCAAGGGAACAAAACGAAGACTTCCTTTATTGTAGCCAGTTGTAATCTGTGAACGTGGAAAACAGCACCAAAGGTTTATGGTCTGCAGTGCGCAATCAAATAACAGCGAGACAATGTCGACGTTTTTCCTTTTTTTTGTTCAGCGTAATCTCTACCCCCCATTTTTCACATCGATTCATCTTACTTTCGCCAAAAAGTAATACCGGACTGCATTTGGTAAGACTTCATTTAGGATCACTATTTTGACATGACATGATATTCGCCAGATGAGCTGGCGGGCTCGTTATAAATCTCCTCAATCTTTTTATATGTAAAAGGAGCTTGCTTTACGAGTAATTTGATTTTAAATCAGTAATAAACGGAGTGTACATTTATAGAATTTCTGCATGAATTTGGAGGGAAATTAGATTTTTAAGAGAATAGCCAGCTGATAGTTGTAATGACTTTCCTCAAAATCAAATTAAGACGAAAACAAAATTGCATTCTATTCAATCTCTAAAAATGATCATGATGATAATATATCTTTATCGATAACTTTACTGAACTATGCAATATGTCAGATAAGGCTTGTCAGGGTCCTTGTAGGCTTAATCAAGAGCGGGTGGCTAAGAGTCTAGCTTTGCCAGGTGTCAGAACTCACAAAAAGTTGATGCTCTTGTTGGGTGTAAGGATTTAGAGAGAAAAAAATTTAGTCTGACTGTTTGGCGCGAACGTGATCAAACTAAAATCTAATTATTAAGAAACTGAGGAAAAACTGCTGTGGTTAAAAACCAGTAAGTTTTAATTTAGAAAAGATCATTAAAAAATGCTTCAGTTCTCTTTAGGAAACATCTAACAATAAGCGATTTACAAATTCTACTTTCAAAATAGTTTATCTGGGAATGTGTTCAATCCCCGCCCAGAAGTGGATCTCTAGTATATGTATTAATTGTTTTTATGCGTTTTCTCGCGCTCAGGTACACGACTACACCGGCCTTTCCTACGAGTACTAACTGCATGGGTCACTTCACCGACCGCTATGATTGGACCGTAGTAATTTAAGCAAGAGAAACATACTTCCAGTTCTCTTACATCTTAAAGTTCACATATCCAATGGGGCGAACTGTAACCCACATTTTCACCACTATGAGTACTTAAGGGAATCTATTACTTTTTGTATAGCTTTGGATTATTATTTTAGAGATACTTTAGGCAGGTAGTCTAACTTTCTCTTTAAAATAAATCCGTAGATTTAGATGCGTTATATATTTCCAAGTTTTTTTTGTCTAAAAAATATGCCACTCAGCGTTGTTCCGGTCTACGAACTTGAATATGGTCATACGCAATATTAATACTCTTCAATTAGCCATTTCCGAGTTCATGTCTGCCTCCTCTTTTGTGATGATAATGAGTTCTACTTTATATATGAATAAAAGCTATTTTTCATAAGAAAAATTTCGCACTTAGATTCGCTTTGAAGAAGAGGTAAACATGAACTCGGAAATGGCCCATTGTAACGTTATATGTATCACCAAGAGAAAATGAGGGGACAGAGAGGGAGGCTCAGGGCGTTGGCCGGGATATGTCATGTCCACGAAAGTTATTTTTAGACGAGCGGAAGTCTCTGTTCTAGCGGAAGCTTGTCTTCCCAGACTTGCGTACGCAGTCTTGCCTCGCTCTCAGGTTCTTAGTGAAAAGAGAAAATGGCGGTGCACGTGGAAGGCTGATGAATATTTATATTCATTCAAACATCAGACCGAGGCTGGCCTGCATGCGGACGTCTCGGAAGACAGAACAAAGACCTCCGCTCGTCTAAAAATAACTTTCGTGGACATGACATATCCCAAGGGCTGGACCGGGAGCCTCCCTTTCTGTCCCCTCATTTTCTCTTGGTATCACAGATCAATTAGTTTTCTTAAGTAAGGCCTTCAAGGCTGAAGTTTGGAATACCCACGGCCCGTAAGAACATCACAACTTGTTTGAGACTAAGGGCATTCTCTACTTAACCCTTGTATTACCTATAGATAAACCAGTTGTTTATAGTTCCAAGTGCAACTTAGTAACTAAATAGTACGCCTTTTTCATCCAGATGCAGAAAATTCCGGCAAAAAGGATTCGAAGGCCATTCCTTTTTTTCTAACCGCAGTATCCACAGGGCGCACTACTGCTACGCTACTCAGTTTGGAATCATAAAGTAGAAAGCCAGTGTCGATCCCAATATGGTAATGGCGGTGATCCAAAAGAATGCGATGTCCAGTACTGCGGCTGCGTGATGCCAGTCGTTGACTTTCGCGTCTGAATCTTGCGCGTCCTTCAAATGCGCAACAATGGTGCGCATACCACAAGCAATTTCTTCCATGCGTTCGTCCGCGGGTGTTAGCGACAGATTGGACCCCATGGAGGTATGAAAACACTTACTGCCCATTTCTCCATCACCCTTCTTTGGACTTATAAGCTTTGGCAGGGAAACAATCAGATGATTTTGACTGTGGTGTACTTCATAGGGAGCGCCCTGAACTTTTGAGGCGTAGAAATTCCTGTTCTTGTCTTCTTGTTGCAGCTTGGTTCGCTCTTCAGAAGGCAGTGCCAGCAGCATAGGACCCAAAATATCGAAAACCAACTTGCGGAACCAGTTAGGCATGTTCCTCTCCGGGTCACGATGATACACTCTCAGGATGGAACACGTGACAAGCAAAGCCACCGTGACCTGAACCAGGACGGTCACGGAGTACTTGCCTATGAGTGGCGTGACTTCCGACGTCCGAGGCACGTTGTCTGTAAACACCATCATGAATACAGTGAGACCGAGCAAAATGGTTATCACAAGGCCCATTCGCTCACCAGACTCAGGCGGCAGATAGAATGAGAACACGGTCAACACGGCCAGGACGATGCACGGAATAATCAAGTTCATCATGTAAAAAAGGACTCTTCGTTTCACCTGTATTGTATATGTAATGTCGATGAAAGGGTGCGGACAGCAGCTGTAAGTGACCTCATGTCGGTTCAAAGTGGCGTCTATCAGCTCCCACTCCCCACTTACAGTGTATTTGGAGAGATCGGCGGCGTCTCGCGTATTAGTGAGATTTAGCTTGTTGCCTGTGAGGGAAAAAAGAACAAGACTCTTATTAATTTCCCGTTAGGACGTCATGACCACACTAGATTCATTGCATTGTCACGGCATTTTCATCATAGACCAAGGTATATCTACAAACTTGTTCAGCAATATCCGCTTGGGCGGGCCAATTCGCGCGTTGCATGCATGGCACAACCTCGTTTCCAGAGCCTCCGTTAGCCTTGTCCAGCGGATGAATGTTTTCGGAACTGGTAAGTTATAAAAAATGGTAATAGTAATGTAATGAATTTTGTCTAGCGCATTTTCTATTGGCATATTCAAATGCGCTTTACAAGCAAGTGATCTATGGGTGAGATCGGACATCAGCATATACAGGCACCGCTGGCAGCCGCTATCAGTCCATTAGCGATCTCACCCAGCACATGAATGAATGAAATGAGGCCTGAACCGCTTTCTTAAGTTCGGCACAAACGTCTTCCACTTTTTCCTTTAGCTTGTCATTCTCAGCTTTTAGTGACTACACGGTATCCTTGACCATTTTAAACTTGAGAAACACTTTGTAGCTATAAAACATAATCACACTATCCTGGAGCTCTCGAAATTGCATCCGCACGCTTCACAAGCACGCACCGGCCATCTGACTGCCTTGGTTTTAATTTATATTACCAATTATTAAAAACTGGATCATTGGGTAATGCAATTCGAGAGTTTTGATTGGCTAAACCATCATGGGTTATGAGTCATTATACCATGATCTACAAACACGGCAAGCGTATGCGTGATTTTTTGGGCCTTTTTATTTTTATTGTAGTCTAGTTTTCTATATTTTGGGGGCGTTTTTAATAAAACAATTATTCCACTCGCGCTTGTTGGATATGGGATGATTATAGCCAACTCGGCGCTACGCGCCTCGTTGGCTATCTATCATCTCACGCGAGTGGAATAATTGTTAAATAACCTATGAGACAACGATAAGGAAAATCATCGTAGTCGATTATGAAACTATATTTATGATCGTGAATATGGTGAAGCACATCGAGGTGGGTTTTCATCGGCTAGTCTAGCCTTTTTCTTTTCAAAGTGGCTATTCGTACGGGACCCGTACACCGACCTTTATTTGCTATTCATACGGGAGTCCTTAGAATGATTACTACAGGCTCAATAACACTCGGGAAGTCTTACCTCGTCTTTAAAAGATTTCTTTGCAGTTCATCTTCAACCTCGTGTAGATTAAAAACCAGATGAAAATGGCAGGAAATGAAAACGTTTTTCAACAGCCAATCAGATATGGCCTTTTTTAGATTTTGTCCAGAGTCTCTCTTTCCCGACCGCTGGTCAAGGGAACGATGACACTGGAAACGAGATTGAGCATCAGGGTTTGCCTACAAAATCATCTTTCGTATCTTAATCACGATGTGCATGGATTTTTCCCCTTAAGGTAAGCTTTGAACTGTCAACAGAATACACACAGGTTAATTATCGTGTTCAGTAAGTGAAAACTTTCAATACCATGATATTAAACTCGGTCTCAGCTCGATTTTAAAATCTGTTAAAAGTGTATAATTTGTAAATACCAGTGTAAGTCCAGGAACCGAATACCAGCGGACATTTCTGCTCGTCAAATGGGAAATAGGTGATATCGATTTTGCAGATGCTGTGTATTTCTGTGGGTGCAAACCATTCTGTATATCCAGTGTATTTGAGCACAGCCTTGGTGTCAAAATTGTAAATCGCACCGGTTTCACCAAACCCAATGCTATAAATATAGGTAATTAAAAAAAATTAATTTAAATTTATTAATGTCAGGTTACAGACAACGAGGTACAGTGAGTGGGGTCAGGTCTGGTGAACTGCCTGTGAGATAATTGTATTTGGTGCATATAAATAATTATTAATGTACTTTCCCCTTTCATTCTGGCGAGAGCATTTTGTGATGGGATCCACACTTGGTAAAATGACCCAATTTCAGTGCATAACATATGTTGCCCTCCTATTGCAGGAAAGAATTATGTTAAACTTGTGTGGTCATTTAAAAAACCAACAGTAACAAAATAACCTCATTTGTCAAATAAGTGACATCATTCATCCAATAATGGAAGACCTAGCCTAACAGAGGACTGATGCTACATTACACCACTTCAATGAAGTTTTGAAATTTTTGTTTAAAAATAGCCAAGAATGCAATTAAGCACACATTGTCATTTTAGAGCTCTGAAAATAATTTGAGTGATTGATAAAACAACATGATTTGGTTTTCATAGGATTTGAAGAATAATGCATGTTTTGGTTGGTGTTTTACCCTATGAGGCCAAATATAACACACTCTTGGCAAATTTTGTTTCTTCTCAACATCATTTAATAATGTTGTTAATGAAATCATTCTCCGTACCCTATTTTTATTAAATTGTTGTTTGTTGATTTATTTGACTGATTGATTGATTGATGAATGAATAAATCTCTAATGAATGAATCTTTATTCATTGCACACTTTCATATTTAAACTGATGATAGGAAGTATGCAGACCTGTAGATAATGCAAAATTAGGAGAAATGAAAAGAAAAAAGAGATTTCATTTCAATGTGGGTGACAGTGGCCAAAGCAGCTGAGGCTTTCGAGTTGGCCACTGCCATTTAATTGTTGATTTAACAAATACAAATACATATATGAAAACTATCTCTGAATCAAACTGCGATAAAAATCTCTCATGGTTACAGCCAAGTGTAAGTGCAAGTGACATAAAATGCTAACTTATTTTGTGCTAGGAATATATATACATGGTGACACAGCACAAGCAATTCAATAGAGCCAACGTGGTTCTGTGCAAATGTGCATCAAATTCTTACATAGAGACTTGCTTTTGTTTGAAAGAACCAAGCAACTCATTACTAAAATGTATCTTACCAGTATACTTCAGGGTATTGACATGTGATAGACAAAGATGTCGTGCTGTGTTCCTTGTTGCAATATGCTGGGTGTCCTGTGGTCAACTTTCATGTGTGTACGATTGGTGTGTATTAATTCCGTGGGGAATCAGAGTTTCTTTTAAGAAAGATTTGGTTAATTTTTGTTGGTTAATTATCCTCTGAAGTACTTTGCTTTTGTAGTGAAGGTGATTTTCGATGTTAAATGGTGAATGAAAATTAACGGTAATCTGGGAATACTCTGAAAAAATCAGACTGCTCTGTTGCAGAAGTCGAACTTACGAACTTGTGATTACCAAGGGGAGCCAGGTCATGAAACAATTTTCACTGAGTGACAACTCAAAGATTCAAGTTGATGAAATGGAGCATTTTCGCTATTGTAATGACAGGGATGTTTGATGTTAACCCCGTTGAACGAAATGTAGAGATGTATTATCCCAGGAACGGTTGATCACAAAAGCTGAGGGCAGCCTTTAGTTCTTACTTGTTGTAGAGGATGATGTCAGGTCTCCATATTAGGCTCGGGTCAATATTGATTGCTTCTATTCCGCCATAATTATCAGGATTCCATTTTAGAAATGGATTGTTCCACATCTGCATAAGGAAACAAGAAAGCCAGCCAAGTATAGAATACTTTTAAAGCATCGTATAACTTTAAAACAGAAAGCGTTTTATGTTAAATTTTAAGTGTGATGTTTCGGATTTATGGAAACTCGAAAGGCCTTGGTATGTAACTTCAAGGCTCGGTATTTCATTTCACTGGTTTGTGAATGGTTTCCTAGAGACCGGGCGCGGACAGACCGCCTTCCTTGCGGGAGGTCACGGGTTCGAACCCCGGGTGGACCAACACTCGAGGTCTTCAAATAACTGAGGACAAAATGCTGTCTTTGTAACTATATCTGCAAATGGTTAGACTTTCTAGTCGTCTCGGATGAGGACGATAAGCCGGAGGTCCCGTCTCACAGCCCTTGTTCATTAACTCTGTGGGACGTTAAAGACCCCCCACCCTATTCGAAAAGAGTAGGGCACAGAGTTCCCGGTGTTGTCACGGTGGTCTGACCTTTCCAGCACGTGGTCGGCTTGGCAGGATTAGCTTGAAGGGCTTCTGTGTGAATGAGACCACAATTGTGTATAACAACCAGAAGTCAGGCTACTTAGCAAAATGCTGGAGCCTCACTTAAACTCAAACTCAGACAGTGCAAAAAAATTCCGTCAATCAAGCAATGGACAAGTAGGTCTGCAGTGTGGTTCTAACAGACCATTTCCAAGTTCATGTGTGCCTCCTCTTCAAAGCGAGTGAAAGTGCGAAGTGTTTCTTATGAAAATTAGTTTTGATTCATAGAGCGGTTTTCAAATGAGTGTCGTAAAACCAAAACCAAAGTAATTACTTTGGCCAATCAAAAAGGACGGAGACAATCCAGTAAACCAATCAAAACTCGAAGTAATTACACGTAGCCGACACAAAGCGCGAGAAAATGTACACGCGCGAGCCACGATTGGTTTTGGTTTCACTTCTCATTGGTTGAAAAAGTGGCGCGAAAACTTTGATCCAATCACTGAGTGAAGTAATGCAAAACCAAAGCAATTCGCTAATTACTTTCGACACTCAATTGAAAAGCACTCTATGTAAAGTAGAACTAATTACCATCCCAGAAACTTCGCACTTAGACTCGCTTTGAAGAGAAGGCACACATGAACTCGGACCTCGAGCCAATTCAAACCTGGGTTTGAATTGGGTACAACATTTGAGTTAGACGATGAGGTCTATCGGGGGACTATTGACAAACATCGTTCCAGGTGACTTTTTCGCGTTTTTATGTCATTTTAAAAACCGCCGAAAATATTCGACCTGAACTTAAGGCCAGGGGAGTTTTCCATTTACACAAAATTTCCGGAAATTTCGGTGGAAATTTCCATCGGGTGAAAAACGTGTTCCATTTAACTCAGGTCCGTTCGCCGCCCAGTGATTGCGATTTTACGCGCCAAAATTTAAAAATGTGGCCGTGAATAGCCTGGAAGTGGTAAGACCTTTCAAAAGTTGTAAATGGAACACACATTTCCATCGGAAAGTTTCCAACGGGAAAACAGGACTACCTTTTCAGAAGTTCCATTTATTCCGGAAATTTTCCAGTGGAACGAACCAAAAACGTGTGTTCCATTTACATCCCAACCGGAATTTCCGGAATTTCTTGGTAAATGGAAAACGCCCCAGGTCTCTCTCCCCTCCCCCAAAAAGTACACTACATTTTCCTTAACTTGTTACGGTTTTTTTCAGCCCCTTCCGGCTGCGTAAAACTGGACCGCATTTCGCAAATTATTTGTCGATGTTATCATGGAGAAGTTGCAATTGGTGTATTTAGTTACCTGCCTCAGCCACACTTTGCTTGAAAGTATTTGATTTTTGCTATCCTGTGAAAAATAACGAGAACAAATTTCTTAATTGTTGTCATTTACAGCACAATTGCGTGGGAATATTTTGATCCTTCTTGTTAATGACTGAACCGGAGGGTCTTCATGTAAGCAATTGAAACGAACTGAATTTTTAATCTTAGACTTACAGATATACAGAAATACAGACAAATCATGAGAAAGGTAGCGTTTGAATAAGATATTTTTTACTACTTCTTGATATTGTGCGCGCTGTGATTGGCCAATTTGAGAAGGTCGTATTCTACAGCACAGCTGATTGTTGATTTAAGGGTCTTGAGATATAATGATA
This sequence comes from Montipora capitata, assembly GCA_949126865.1. Lineage (NCBI taxonomy): Eukaryota > Metazoa > Cnidaria > Anthozoa > Scleractinia > Acroporidae > Montipora > Montipora capitata. Next base: position 56,625,209 of record OX421448.1, read on the forward strand.
AATACAATGGAACCTCGATTTAACGAAGTGCTAAGGGACTGGGGAAATTGGTTCGTTATATCGAGGGTTCGATATATCGAAAACCTCGATATAACAAATTTGCGGAAAAACAACCAAAATGTTCGTTGTATCGAGGTACAATTAATAATTGGTTTATTTAATGGTGTTACGTTGCGTTACCCAGCATTTCTGGATCTGCTACAGTATACTTTCACGCGTGTTTCACTTGTTTTTAAAACACGGAAGACAAATTTCACTGGATGTGCCTGGAGAGGGGAAAGCCGGACTACTAGACTCAAGACCCACATGTGTCGCCGAGTGTGGAAACTGAATCCGGGCCACATTGGTGAGAAGCGAGTGCTTTGACCACAGCACCATTCCTGCTCCCCTAATAGGCTAGTTTCGAATTGTGCAGCAACAAAAGAACAGAGTCGAGGTTCAGGGGAATAATTTGTATTTTCCTTTGTTTTGAACAATACAATATGCTAATTATTCCCCTGAACCTTGACACTGTTCCTTTGTTGCTGCACAATTCGAAACTAGCCTATTTTTTTACCCCCTGAGCTCCTTACCAGGTAAATAAGTTGACTGTATGCCAGATCAAACTGAACCTCGATTGCCTGCGACTTGTTCATTACTGGTCGAGCTTCCTTGCTGTAGTTTTCGAACAGATCCTTGAGTAACTTGTGCTCGTGGTCATTTCGGTGAGAACCTTAAAAGAGAGGAAAAAGAAACGAAAAAAATATTGAATCAAGTTCAGAGAGATTTGTCGGTTAATTATTTTATCACTATAGCGATACTCACCTTTACTTCACCTATTGTCATTTATGTGCCAACCAGGGATCTATTGGCTGTCGAAACAATGGTTCTTTTGTTCTGTGGTTATCAAAATTTAAATACCGAAAGAATTGTTTATAAACAGTGGATATCGCTACATACGTTGCACTCACTAGTCGTTTTCTTGGTCAAGATCCTGCAGTAAGTTAACGTTCGATTAGTGAATGATATGTTAGGAGATAGTTCACTTATCTGTCTGTTACGCACGCTATCTATGATTGTCCAAGAGCGCAAAGTAGATTTCGAAAGAGAGAATTGATCCTCTCGCTTATCTGGACACTTAAGACAATTGTCTGCCTCTTATATCAGGGGCACCCAACGTCAATTTTCGGAAAATATCTGTTCGGATTGAGCCACCGGTGCGCGATGCCCAATTTGCAGAAGCCAATTTACCGAAAGTTGACTAAGAATTGACTGACTTAACTGATTAGAGTGTAATGAGAAGTGCTAGTTTTGTACCCCATATGAACCATGTGAGCGTTAACCCTACTAATGGAAATGGGCCCACACAAAGGCAGAGAAAAACTCTAGCACTTCTCATTACACTCTAATCAGTTAAGTCTGTTGAAATATAAAGTGCTACAAGGCCAACGTTTGTAAAAACGTAACCCTTCCTTGTACCTGTACATGTTCATTGCCGTGACTTTAACATCTTCAGTTCCCACGGCGTGCTCCCGTCTGACCTTAGTCGGTAGAGCAGCGGTGATCTAACCCGAAGGTCGTGGTTTCAATTCCCACCCTGGTCAGAGTTTTTCTCTTTCCTTGTGTGGGCCCATTTCCATTAGTAGGGCTAACGCTCACATGGTTCATATTGGGTACAAAACTAGCACTTCTCATTACACTCTAATCAGTTAAGTCTGTTAAAATATAAAGTGCTACTCGGCCAACGTTTGTAACAACGTAACCCTTCGTTGTAAGAATTGACTGCTTCTCTTCAAACCCGCGCAGAAATATGACTTTAATTTTGTTTCCGTTTTAAAATGTTGTTACTAATCCATGAATCACGAATTTAAATATGCACTTGCTTCTTTTGTCATTTCTTTGGAGGGTGCCCATATCGTCGAAAATTAGGTTCATTTTTCAAATTACCATATATTAGGCCCCTTCTCGCCGGCACGGAGTAGCAACAAATGAATCGATTAGCTAACACATTTTTGCACCAATTGAAACAAACCGTCAGTTAGTATTCACACTTTTGACGAATTCTCCTCTTCTTGCTGAGTTAAGAAAGACTCGTTAATTTCCAGTTTAATATATCAGGCCTTTTCCTAGCACGGAGTAGCATCAGACGAACACATTGCATTGGATAAAAGGTTTTACACCAACAAAAACAAGAAATAAGTATTACACTAACGAATGATCATGACCTACTGTCCCTCTTCCTCTCCGTTAATACGGAGAAGTCCACAAGTGAACTCCGCCAAATTATCCCGTGCAATACTCAAGTGGTCGTAAAATTTCGTCTTTGCTCGATGTCCACGAGTGCTGGCTCGCTCATCATCGCAAAACTTTCCCGCTGATTTCTGACAGGAGTTCCGTCAAAATTCGACGGAATTGCACCGAGAGAAGAAAGTCCGAGAGAAGAATTCAAAGTCTTATTTCAGGCCACTGGTTTTCATAGCATGATCCCAGGATTGGATGATACGTCTTTGCTTTCTCTGACTATTTTAAGCCAAAAGCAGCTGCCAAGACTTTTTTTTTGCGACTGATGAATTTAGTTCCTTAACCGCGAAGATCCTCCTCAGTCGAGGGAAAAATCATCGGTTAACAAGTGTCGCGCATCCAAGCTGTTGGTCTGACTTATCAAACGCACAGTTAAGAAAACACAGTATCAAAAAAAACCGATCGCTGCTGGTGGGAATTTGACACAGTTACACCAAAGTTCTTTTTGATAGACTGCTCGCTTCTCGCAAGTTTAATTTTCATCACTACTCGAGCTCGAAAAAATCGCGCCGTTCTCTCGAGCTCCGAAAAATGATTCGATACCATTGGCCATTTCACAATGTCTCTTGACCGCGCTGTAAAATAGAATGTAAAATGTACTGAAATTTGCTTGTGTTCTTATAAGGTGACATTTACTTAATGACAGAAAGCAAAGCGACAGAACATATAAGTGAAATGTTTTTACTACTCAGTGTACGTGATAATTTACAATGTTTATTCTAAGGCGGAATAATTTACCAAAGTAATCACTTTCTAAATGCTTTAAAATTAAACGTCTATTAACTTCAAGACGGCAGCTGTCGCATATTATTTGCAGAAGCACCGTTGTTTTTAGTAATAAGCCCTTTCATTTAATTTAATCTCATTGAAGAGAAGTTCTTTTGGGCGCTAAAAAGGTAATCACGTTAAGTTGCGTGTATTGCGTGTATTGCGTGTTTCTCGCCAATGAACAGTCTAACACCGGAGGCAAATTTGCAATTTATTTGTATGTCACTAATTTCTCTGTCTACCCGATGCACACGCAATGTAATTCTAAACTTCCAAATTTTTTTCGGTTTGTTGTGTTTCAAGCATACCTGAAAATCAAAAGGGGTCTCTCAACTTCAAGGAAAGAAAAATACAAGATTGACGGGAAAGCAGAATATCATTCAATGTAATTTCATCGTTATAAAATGTAAATATCTGTCCTTCACATTGACAAAATATTAAAGCATACCAAGAAGAAGAAGAAAACAAAGTTGAACTGGCAGAAGGAACAAGAAAGAACCCCTTTTTCGAAAACAGCTTTATGACTTCAGTATAAATGGCCCAATTATCGTCATAGCTGTAATCATTGCGGAGGCTGAATTACAAAGACTTGAAAAAGCTGAAATTGAAATGAACAGTTTATTCACAGTAATGAGTTTACCTTGTGACGTCGCCACTCCGAAGAGAGTTAGGATTGTTCCAAGAACAGCAATTCTTCGGCCAGAAGAGCGTGAGGCCATATGGAACCAACAGTTCATAACGTTATCGTGTCTTCTTTTTTTGTTGTATAACGAGGTCTAAATATGTCCTGGGGTGGGAACAGAAGATCGTTTTCTCCAATATGTAAATGCGTTCATTAATATTGTTATTATACCAGCGGGAATGGCTTATGGAATGCTATCTTCACCACGACAGAATTGTTACTCCTTCTGTGTTTTGAGAGACCGATGATTGTGAAACTACAAACCGATTAGGTACAGATATTTCCTCGTCAATGGAAAATGATATCTTGTTATCGCTTGGCATACCTTGATATCGGTTATCAACCCCTGATTACTCGAGTTCTTTTCGAAGTCCTTGAACTATTGATTTTCAAACTGACACAGAGCTAGTCCCTGTAAAATTCAAGATCCAGACTTAAAACTGTACAACTCGGTTTACCGTTGCAATTCTGTAGTCATGGTGTACAAACTGTAGTCTTTTATAATCTGTAAGTACGACAACATCCCGTCCATAGCTGGAAACTTCGCCGCACATTAACCATTTGCTAATAGATTGTAATCATTATCAATAAAATGCCAACAAGAGGCTAATGTAAACAAGAACCACTTGCGAAGAAATAAGTAAATTGGTATCTCCCTTTTGTTAGCCATAACCTCAAAGTATAAAATTCAATTCAACATTATAAAATTAGGTTGATTGATAAGTTGTTGGATTAGAGTTCGTATGCTGGCATAATAAACGACGGCTTCAATATTTCTGGATCAATTCCACTTAAAAGAGCTTGAAAAATATAATTAAGAATTATTAATTAAAAATTCCACAAAGTACATGATGTCAATCATATCTGTCACCTATCTTCGGTGAGTTCTTAGGCACTGGAATAGTGACGTTGAAATGTAGAAAATAAGATTTCTTTTGCTCTATAAACCTTATCGCCACAAGCAGTTTCGTTATTTCAACCGTAAGTGGACAGAAGCTTAAGATCTCGACCCAATTTTTCACTCGTCACTCTAGCAGATTCAAGTCTGAGGGAAATGGTCGCAAAACAGCTTGCTTTTGACAGTTTTCAGCTCATAAGGAAGATGTACTAGCATGGCGTTGATTTACGGCAAACGTCAGGCTGAACTGAACTAGACTTGCTCACATGTCGACTTTTGTCAGGGCGCAAGGATACATATCCCCTACCCCAACTGAACCTCGAACGGACTTTCGAGAAATTCTAGGCTGAAAGTGAATTTGCCTTTTGCCAAAAATGGCACAAATGTGTTTGAAAGATAGCTCATTTCTTTCCTGCTCGATATGGTGCAACCGTCTCAGTTTTCAAGGGAGTGAGGCAAGTTAGCCGGCGCTCGGCGTTTCTCGTTTCACGTAAACGGTTATGCTAAATCTCTCCATAGCTCACGGCATGTGTCGGGCATGTCAGATTAGCAATTATGTTTAGATAACGCTACCTTACCCACATTTAACCTTTCTGATCTGAACACTATAAATCGGAAAACCTCGCTTGCTTGTTACGGTCTTACTTTTTGTGACTTCTTGAGCTTAGGGAATGCAAACCGGAATTGTGTAATCCTTTAAGTTTAATTTCCTTGTTTCTGACTTTGTGATCAATTATATCGATTCAGAGTGTCATTGATTTCTGAAATTAATTGATATTAAGAATGTATCATTTTGTTTGTTATTCGTTTGCTGTGAATCTCTCTTGGTACTTCGGTATTTCTGCTAAAAATACAACTTATCAGCTGTCTTCGAATTCATCTCAAAAGAATGGGCCACTGGCATTATAATAAATGTCGCTGCAACGAATGACAGTTTCTTTAAAAATCACGAGATCACTTCTGCCTTTCGGCTATTAGCCCACACTTCAAATATTTTACAGTTATTCGCCGAAGGCGAGGTGTCCGAGGTGAATATCGGTGAAAAAGAAAAACCGAGACGAAGTCGAGAATATTATCTTGCCCTAGTTAAATTTTTGGTTGGGGATGACAGCTCTCACATTGGACCGGCTTGCTGTGGTTGGGACGGTAAGTTAGCTAGGTGGAGACACCAGGTATTGCCTATACTTGCCTGCCTTTGCCGGCGAATTTAGGTACAAATAAGGTGATGGACGGACCAACGCAAATATCTTTTGTCGAGACATTTAGGGGCTGGCATTGGATAAAAAGTCTCCCGTGTTTGGCCAAAATACTTGAATTTGACTACTCGACTGGTTATCTTTCCGTGGAAATTAACGTAGGGAATAAATAATGTCATAGGTCTTGCCGTGAGCCTCCTCAGGCTCTTGGAAGAGTTTGACGACAAGTTGGCCGGCCGTCTCGTCGACAGGATTTCTTCCCGCTCAGTTTTAGCTTTTTCTGGCTGAAAATATCGCTTCCTGTTCTCGGCCGATTTAGTTTGTTTCACTTGTCCAGATTAAATTTTATTTGAAGGCAATTATGTTATTTAAAGTCGTGGCGTAAATGACGGGGAGAGGGCGAGATAAATTCAAACTCCCACCACCTCTATCCCCTCTATCACCACCTCTATCTTAAATTGTGTTTTGCAACGCCCGCAACATCCATCTTGCCTCATTCGCTTGTGCCCGTAATTTCCTAATCGATGAGACAATGAACCAGAGTGCATTCCGTAATAGTCTGTCTCTGGAAATTAGTATTTAAGAATTGCTTGACAAAAAATTGCGACAGAACATTTCTTAATAGCATTCTAAGATCTAAAAAGCTAACACGCTGATTAAAAATCGACGACGTTTCGACGTTATCGTAACGTCACTATCAAGTAAAAAATGTATAAAAACTAAGTTCTATAAATGCTGAGACGAAAAATAAGATATGAAAATAATTTACAACATAAACAAAACGTTTCGCACGTATGGAGTCCGTTTGGACGTTCAAATTAGGATTGAATTTCTTGATGAAAAGCATTTCAAACACTAAACAATTACATTTGCCTTGACACTTTCTCAGAATCAGTGAAATGGCTCTCATTCAAAAGATCTCTCCTAGTATGCGCTTCATGAAAATGCTTGTCGATTGCCGAATTTTTGTGTTTAGCAACACGTTGAAAATGGTGTCGGGCTGTGTAGCCGACATAATCTGCATCGCACAGATCACATACAAAATGATAAACAACGCATTGCTGTTTGACAATTGACGGCTTGGCTTCTTTAGGTTTGAGATCTTGTTCTAATTTCTTGCTTACAAAAACTGGCTGCAAAGTAGAGGGTCCCCTATACCCCTTTGTAAAACTCAGGCACGCAAATATTTGCCTTTTCACGCGTCACGAAGAATATTCAAAATTCTTTCACGTTCACGCGAAATTCGAGACGATCACGTTTCACATAAATATTTTAACTTCTTGCAAAAGACCTCATGATCTCTTGCTTCTTGTAACCTTTCTTTAAGGTGTTTATCCTCCGAGTTTGGCTCGTCGATCGAGTGGCCATCTAAATCGCAGGTCTGTCTGACCTGCAGAGATTCCAACCCGTTTTGAGTTTTGAAGGAAATTAGGGCGGTCTCATAAAAATTCTTTGACTTGGGCCATTTTAGTTTCAATAGGAATAAAACGCAAACAGCGGTTACAAACATTCCCGCCATTTTTGGAGCTGCTAAATGGAGTAAGACTGCGGGCCTTACGAGTCTGTTCAACAAAGGGTGTTCAATGGGGGGACTGGGAGAGACATTATAGGATACTCCTGAGGACACGTATTTAACGTTTTACACTCAGATCGCAAAAAAGTACTTAAGATAACCATTTTCCCCCTTGTTGATAAATCGGGAGAATCTGATAAAAAATGGGGAAAGCGGAAGGGAACACGTCAAATCGGGAGGGTTGGAATCTCTGGACTTATCCTTGTTTGATGGAGTCACATTTCGACTTCCAACTAATGCGACCCTTTACTACTTCTGGGCCCAGTTCCTCGAAAGCCGATTAACGCTAATCTAAGATTAAAAATTAACCAAGCAGTTTATTTCTCTACTCCCAAATGCTGTTCAACGCAGATTTTCGGCAGAATTTTACACGAGAAGACGTCAATCTTGAAGAACAAAAATAAGCAAAAGAAACTTTCACCAAAAAGTTGAAAACGTGCAACAAAAGTTTACGCTAATCCTGGATTAAGTTAATCGGCTTTCGAGGAACCGGGCCCTGGTCTTTTTTAGAGTAGGAAAAATAATCTAAGATTTGTGTGTTCGCGCGCCTCGGTTCGCCGTCGTTCGCTGTAGATGACTGTTTTCTACTGAAAATTCGATTGTTAGTCTCCTGAGGTCTCCTGAGTTAATGGACTGTCGTTGAATTCACCGAGAGGAATTATTTGTGGTGTGTTGTTTTTCCTTATTTCCTGCACCAGTCCGTTGTATTGACGAAAGCCAAAATATTGGTCAATATTCCGACTATTCCCGCTCTAACGAACAATTCGGTTTTCACATGACGTCACGACCGCCATGTTGGTGCCCCTAAACAAAGAAAAGGCGGCCATGTTGGTGCCCCGACCAAATCCTCCGGGAATTTAACTCTATTATTATGCAAACGCTTCCTTTTGTTTTCGTTGAAAAACATGGCTGTTGATCACGTGAGTGAAAACCAGCAATAGTTGGTTCATGCACTTCACATAAAAGGAAGAAAAATTCACCCCTCTCTTTTGAAGCCGGCTCACTTCAAAGCACGGTGGTTCCAATCTTTCTGAGGTTGTCTGTCGGCCTGCGCGACAAAAGATCATCAAGATGACGTAATGTCTTATCTTAATTATTCAAAAACCATTGGTGGTCTATTTTATGAATTTTATCGATCCATATTAATATTTAAATCCATGTCCAATCAAAACCTAACCAAAGCCGTTCGAAAACAACACGTACATTTTTAAAACAATAAAATGGCCGGAAATTCATTTCGCAAAACATAATGGTTCACGAATCACGCTTAATTCAAATCTTCATTCGCGGGTCACGTTTAATTAAAAAAATTCGTTCACGTGGACATGAAAAGATCTTACCAGCTTTAATCACGAATCACGAATATAAAGAAAATTACATCACGATTCACGAGAAAATAAATCTCCCCATCACGCTTCACGTAAAAAGTATAGGGCACCCTCAAAGTAGGGCCAATCTTATTACTACGAGAACGCAACAGCATTAGCTGAAGCTTGATCTTTGAATAATTGTCAGGTCAGGGCCATTTGTCGCTGCTACTGGTAACATTGTAACCCAGTACTACCTGCCGCATGGACGGGTTGTCGGTGTCTAAACCGCCCCCCCCCCCCCCCCCCCCCATCAGGATATACTGGTGAGGTGGGTGGCATGTCACCTTGCAGGACTAAAAACAAAACCTGTCAAAGGGCGGATGAGCTCCTTGCGAGCCAAGGGCCAACATGCACAACTGGTATCAGCTGGTAGCCAGATCATCAAAGGGCTCTTTTTCAGCATGAAATACCGAGGTCAACCAGCTGCGATTGTACTGGTGAACAGCGCATGCTCATCTACTGGGACCCGGTGTCTGAGCTGTTAGGATGGAGTGAGCATTGGTGGGCCTGCACAATACACATCTGCTATAAGATGTGCATTGTGTTTTTGTCGCGATACAATTTCTAAGTCCTACGGCAACAGGGATTGGCATCGGGGGCAGGCGAAGGGTGTTGATGGAAGCCCTTAGTCAAGTACCTGCACGTTAGGCGACCTCAGTGTGATGGCCGTTTTGATGCAGAACCTGGACAACTGCAACTTCGTGTCCTACTGTGGTGACTGTGTCCTACTGTCCCTCTCCGGGGAAGGGTCTAGAAAAAGTGACCTAAAAACGCTTGTCCTTAAATAGCCTGCTGGTTCGCCGCGATCAGCTGGCCACCAACCTAACGCGGTAGAAGACGCAGTTCAATTAATTTTACTCTTGGTGCATGGAATGTTAGCACCCTACTGGATAACGATAACAACATTGAAAGAAGGACCGCTGTCATTGCACGTGTATTACATCAGCAAGGCATCGATGTGGAAGTTATAAGCGAAACACGACTCGCCAACGAATCAAAGCTTACTGAATCAGGTGCTGGTTACACCTTCTACTGGATCGGCAAATCAGATTCACAACCCCGTCACGCAGGCGTCGGGTTTGCAATTAAAACGTCATTAACTGGTCACTTGGTCGGTCTTCCCCAAGGCGTAAAGGACAGACTAATATCTATACGCTTTCGCCTTTCGAAACATCACCACGCTACCATCATCAATGCATGTGCCCCAACAATGACTTATCCTAACGAGGTAAAACAGGAGTCTACGAAATCCTATCAAGGACTATAAGATCTGTGCCTCCCAAAGATAAGCTTATCCTGCTAGGTGATTTCATTGCGAGAGTTGGGCGTGATCATGACATTTGGGGAAACGTTCTTGGTCATCACGGCGTAGGAAAGGCAAATTTTAATGGAATGCTTCTTCTGGGTCTTTGTGCTGCTAATGAGCTTGTGATCACGAACACCATTTTCCAACAAAAGGACTCCCTGAAAACAACCTGGATGCATCCCAGGTCACGCCACTGGCATTTGCTAGATTATGCTATTGTTAGGCAAAGGGACTTGGCGGACATCCATCTCACGCGGACAGTACGATCTTCTACTGCCTGGTCCGATCATCGCCTTGTGAGAGTGAAATCCTCTCTCCGCCTTCCGGCAAAAACCTATCACAAATCAGGATCTAAGTAACCTCGTCTAGACGGGCGTAAATTGATGGTAGAAGAAAACTGTGAGCTTCTTCGGCAGAACATCAAATCTGAGCTGGAAGCTATAGCAGCAGAAGATGATGAGTCGACCGATGTAGAACGTTCATGGAACGTTGTAAAAGGTGGTCTCTGGAATGCTGCTTGGTTTGATGAAAATGACGAGCAGATAATGTTAACCGTATAAGATCTGCACCAGAAACATCTAGACTGGCTATCTGACAGATAGCTGAATCAAGCAAAGAAGGAGAGGTATCCACATGTGAAATCTCTAGCGCAGGCAAAGATCAGGAAAATGAAAGAGGAATGGTGGAAAGAAAAAGCCAGACAGATGCAGAGTGCTGCAGACAAGAATGATCTGCGTGCTTTCTATCAAGAGCTCAAAGCTATCCATGGTCCTAGCTTTAATGGCGCGTCGGCTGTTCGTAGCTCGGACGGGCGCACCATTCTCACTGACCCCACACGTATCATAGAGAGATGGGATGAGCACTTTGAACAACTGCTTAATCGTCCATCTAATATAGCAGGTGTAGTGCTTGAGGATCTACCAAGCAGACAAACGCTTGAATGCCTGGGTTTACCGATAAGGCTCGATGAAGAAACAAAGGCCATCAGTGAGCTTAAGTATGGTGAAGCACCTGGAAGCGATTCCCTTCCATCTGAAGTGTTCAAGTATGGGGGCCCCTACCTAGTTGAACGGCTGCTCCAACTATTTACGATTATATGGCAAAAGGAGACCGTTCCTCAAGATTTCAAGGATGCGAAAATCATTCATCTGTATAAAAGGAAGGGCGAATTGAACGTGCCGACTGTAACAATCATCGTGGCATCTCACTGTTGTGCATTGCTGGCAAAATCTTAGCCCGTATAATAGTGAGACGGGCAACTGTCTTGGCGGAGGAGGTGAACCCTGAAAGCCAATGCGGATACAGGGAGAACCGCGGTACAGTTGACAGGTTTTTGGCCGCGCGTCAAGTGCAAGAAAAATGTAGAGAACAGCAGCGTGACCTATATATTGTGTTTGTAGATCTAACAAAAGCCTTTGACTCGGTGTCTCGTGCAGGACTCTGGATGCTCCTCCACAGAGTTGGATTCCCAGAAAAGGTGATAAACCGCATCATTCGATCTTTTCATGACGGCATGCAAGCATGTGTTGTGGAAGGTGGACTTGAATCTTCTCCCTTTAATGTAGACAATGGTGTCAAGCAAGGTTGTGTTTTTGCACCACTGCTGTTCAGGATTGTTATGGCCGCCGTGATATATGATGCCTTTCACGAGTGTGAGAAAGGCATAAATTTCAACGTGCGGTTCGATGGAGGAATATTCAACCTTCGATGATTTAAGGCAAAGACCAAAGTCCATCAAATACTGGTCAGGGAGCTACTCTACGCTGATGACTGCGCCCTCGTGGCTCCGACTGAAGAAGATGCCCAAGTTCTTACTGACTGCCTTAGTAATGCCACTAAAAGGTATGGCCTCTCGATCTCCTTAAAGAAAACCGAAGTGCTTTTACAACCTAAGCCAGGTTGTTGCTACAAAGAGCCTGCAGTCACGATCTGGTCAGACAATTTAAAGGCAGTCACTAAGTTCTGTTACTTGGGAGATGTTCTATTGTAGCTAACGATTGCTCCGCTGATCTTGAAATCACCGCACTATTGGCAAAAGCAAACTCAACATTTGGTCGCCTCGCTTCGAGATTATGGGACACCCACGACATCTCTCTAGTGACAAACGTCTTTGTCTACCAAGCAGCTGTTCTAACTGTGTTACTCTATGGTGCAGAAACTTGGACAGTATATCGCCGACATATAAAACAGCTAGATGCTTTTCGTATGCGCTGTCTACGGAGAATTAGTGGAATATCCTGGCAAGATCGTTTACCCAACACAGGAGTGCTGTCTCGCTGTCAAACGCGCGGGATTGAGGCCTACATAATGGTAGCCCATCTTCGGTGGACTGGGCACGTTGTTCGTATGAGCGCAGAGAGACTATCACGTGCCCTCTTATACAGCGAACTATCTGATGGTGCTTGTAAAGTTGGTGCTCCTAAGAAGCGTTTTAAAGATCAATTGAAGAGATCGCTGAGCAAATGCGACATAACCGACTTCGAAGCTCTTGCAAATGACAGAGGTCAGTGGAAGACAGCTGTTAAGACCGGTGTTGCCAAGTTTGAGAAAGCTCGAATAGCTAATCTGAGGGAACGTCGTCGCTGCCGCAAGGAGCGTATATTAGCACAAGGTTGCTATCCCTGCGATAAATGCCCAAAAGTCTGCCACTCTTGGATTGGACTAGTGAGCCATAGACGAGCTCGCGACCGCAAAGGAGAATAAGTAACATTGTTTTGCTTCAAGACTGATTGGATCGGTCGCTCACGACAGCCAAACCAAACCAGATCTTTGAATGGTAGACTAATTCTGACTATGTTGCTCTCGTCAGTATTTCTCTCCGCTATGCTTACTGAAGGGTTTTGAGAATCAGAATTGGAAATAACAGAATCTATAGGGCTCCACGGGTAATCAAGACGGCAAAAAATGGAACCGTGGCAATTTAGTGCATTCTTCATTAAAAGCCTCTGTTGTGGGAGATAGCGAATGAATGAATGAAAGACTTTATTTGAGTGTTAATAGTACTTAGCTTAAGAAAAACTAATTGGGGACAGTATTTACATAATAAAGTATACCTTAGCTAAAGTTAAAATTATAAACAGATAAATAAATAAATGACATATACTTAGTAAGATTTAAAAAGCTGAAAAGATATAAAATGTATATAAATGTAAAATTTAAAGCGACCTAGCAGCTTATATCACAATTCTTACAATTATCTGTTAAGTGTGATAAGTCCGTACTCTTAATACTGTTTTTAAAACTCTTAACATTTAGCTTCTCTCTTTCAGTTTTGTCTAATTTGTTCCAAAGATGGGGCCCAAAACATCGTAAAGAATGCTTTCCACAATGCACGGTGCGAAAACGGGGAATATTAAAATCAGCGTTTCTCAAATTATACTGTTTCGGGGTAGTTGTTACGCCACAAAATGTAACAGTAACGCAAAAAGTATAACTTTTGACGCAAAATGTAATTCTAGGAAGTAACGCAAAACGTATCAACGCAAAATGTAATAGTATTTTCAGTGGACTTTACAGTATTTTGCGAGGGAAGGAACACAACATCTGCGAGGTCACATTTTACCTGCGGTTGGACTTTGATTGTTTGCCTGCAGATATTTGGTTTCTGCCGAGCTTCAGGATCAAAGGATTATCCAAATGGCAAATATGTTTTGAAACTGAACTAAATAAGGATAGTTTCATTTAGAAAATCACCCAGATATTGTTGTTTTCAAGCCAACGGAGCATCAACCAGTAACGAATACGTGTTGTTCACATGTCAAAAAGCAATTAAAATTCTTTGAACAGAACTTCATCTCCTTGGTTATGGAAACAGCTCAGTATATAATCTGACAATGAACAGGAGTTGTCTTTAATGCAATCGCCCACAATCAGAAAACACCCAGTCATAAGCATAACTTAACTGTAACTGAACCTTTAGCTTTTTAAACTTAAATTATAACTGCCAGTGCAACTGGCTAAACCGTCAAGGAAGGCGGATTAATGCTTTTTCCAGTAAATTTGATACTGCAAGCGTTTCTAAGCCGCAGGCAACAAGGCTTATCAAGGCGTTTTCCCAGTTACTAGAGTTAATAAGTTGCCTTAATGCAATTAACACACCTCTGTTCTTTCCCTTCATTTTAATAATCCTCCGCAAGCTGACGTGGCGTATATTGGCAAAGTCTTTTAACTCTGGAATGTAAATCTGGGGAAAGGGAACACTGTCAACCGCACGCTGAAAAAACCGTGAAACAGCCCTCGGAGTCTGACTCATTTGTGGACATGTTTGCAGTGTTGTTTTAATAACTTTTTCTAAAATATCCGGATTGAGGTAAGGAACACAGTCCTGTTCTTCATCTTCCAATGCATCATTACTTTCAGTTCCGTCTTCCTTTTCGTACACTCGCGTTTCGCATTTTTTGTCACTGAAGTCTTCACCATAACCGTCCTCTTTCTCAGATTCTCTATTTCTATGCGGGACCTCTGCTTCGTTCGCTTTCTCCTCATCCATCAGAGAGTGGGAAACATTAAGCCCGTCTGTAGCACTTGTCTCTTGTCTATCATCCGTCAAACATACGTAATGCTCCCCAGATCCCTCTACAAAATGGCCACTGGACACCCATTCACAGGGGTAATTGTCTGGGTAGCCAAAGTACCGAGTGTGGAGTAGATTACAAGCTCTACGTTAAATAGAGTAGCTATATAGCTTGCAGGGTTATATGGTCGCCATAAGTTCCATTATACGTGCCATTGATTGTAGATACTGCGTCCATGGCGCCCCAGTGAACAATTCTAACGGAGTACCATGTGCAGAGTTCGGATTTGATTGTAGAAACAACACTCCTTTCTTAATGTTTTTGTTGACCGGAATATGCCTATTTTCATTCGTTTGTGGCATATTGTAGAAAACTGACAGTTGCCGTCTTTGGGTGGTTCAAAGCTAATCGAGAAATGAATCTTAGACTCTGTGTCTGCGAATTTCTTCCTTTGATTTGAGAAAGAAGTAAATTGTTTTTTTCTGTGTTTCTTTTTTCTGCTTTGACGGGCAAGTTCTTTCTTTCCTTTTTCTTTATTCATTGTCATGCTTTGAAGACTTGGCCGGATATATAAATTTTACTTTGTACTTGCAAGTGCGCAAATTCCTTTGAAGTAATCTAGCTGGTAAGACACATCTCTTACTACGTAACTTCTTTGCTGCAGGGCAACGAAAAAGAACCTTTTCACTGATGTCATAAACTGACAGAGAATTGTTCCTCAGTCCTTTTTAAATTATTCGACTCTCACATCTCTTGCTTGCCAAAGCAGCAGCCTTGCCAATTCTTGCTACTTTGTAGGTCATGGGACTTGTAATCTTTAAGAGGCGACGACGTCAATCGTTCATACGCTTCTTCGTCGACCTTCCATTCTTGTGCTGTAGAAGCCTCTGATATATCATTTTTTCTGAAAGGTTTTCGTCCGTAATACACTTCAAAGGGAGACTTCCAAGATAACTCCTCCTTCGGAAGAGAAAAAAAATGCGTGCGAAAAATGACCTCGCCTCGACCCAAGCCCCCACTCGCTTTTCCCACGCATTTGCATGGAGGTATATCTATGACAAAATTCAATGATCAGTATTTGAAATAAATCGTCCAAATCATGAATGCATTATGGGAAGCCAATTGTAGCAATATTCAATAAATGGATATTTCAATTCAAAGCGTCTATTTTAGTTCAATTCAACGCATAAATTTATGTTCAATATACTATTTTTTGGTTCAACTTCTGATTTTGCATTCAATACATTTTGGTATGCTACAATGCGATTGCTTCGGTTCAACCTTTTCTTTTTAAATTTCAAGAGCACATTTTGCGTTCAACACTTTTTATTTCGTTCAACGATTTATTGCACAGCGGTTGTTCAACTTCCAGCGGTAGGTACTTGGTGTCTCTTTCTCTATTTTTTCATTTTTTTCTTTTTTTTAGCGTTATGGCTATTTGCGTTATGCCTCTTTCCGTGATGGCCATTTGCAGAATCGACTTGTTGCCATTCAGCTTTGGATTGATGCATTCATGATTTGGACGATTTTATTTCAAATACTGATCAATTGAATTTTGTCATAGATATACCTCCATACATTTGTTTTCGTTTTCCCAACTATCTGGGAGCCTGGAACTGGCCAATCGGTGCATACCGTTGACGATGGAGCTTCCTGTAGATGATAGGATCCCTTTCATCGGCATTGAACTCGTCAAGAATGGAACAAAACTCGAAACTCAAGTCTATAGAAAGTCAACCAATACTGGCTTGCTCTTACATTTTCTTAGTATCACCCAACTAGTGGACTAATGCAAATCCTGCATTTTGATTGGCTGCGCTACTAGATGACTATTAGTAATAGTCCTCGAGTATCGAAAAGCGTAACGCTTTCTTTCGTTTTATCCCGGCCAAATAAATATTTCTTCAACTTGCATTCGCTAACTTTGTTATTGCCTTTTCTGTCCAACTAGTTGGGTGATACTAAAACAATTAGACCCTTCGCCCTCAAGGGCAACGGGTCTAATTGTTAAATAGTCACACTGATAAACGCTGTAAAGACTCTTTATTAAAGACAATGCTACATCGCGCTTATGCGCTATCTTCCACAACAGAGGCTTTTAATAAAGAATGCACCAAATTGCGCTCCATTTTTAGCCGTCTTGATTACCTTGAAGCCTTATAGATTCTGTTATTTCCAATCTTGATTCTCGAAACCCTTCACTAAGCCTACCGGAATGAAATACTGACGAGAGCAACAAAGTTAGAATTAACTATTAGAGGGTAACGTGAAGTGCTAGTTTTCTACCCATATGAACCATGTGAGCCTTAGCCTTACTCATGGAAATGGGCCCCCACAAGGACAGAGAAAAACTCTGACCAGGGTGGGGATTGAAAGAATTAGTCTACCATTCGAAAATCAAGTTTCAGCTAATGCTGTTCGGAGGCAGTTGCGTGATCTTATTAACAAGATTGGCCCCACTTTGCAGCCACTTTTTGTAAGCAAGAAATTCGAACAAGATCTCAAAGCTAAAGAAGCCAAGCCGTCAATTGTCAATCAGCAATGCGTTGTTTATCATTTTTTTATGTGCTCTGTGCGATGGAGATTATGTCGGTTACACAGCCCGACACCTTTTTTTTAGCGTGTTGGTGAACACAGAAATTCGGCAATCAGCAAGCATTTTCATGAAGTGCATGCTAGGAGAGATCTTTTGAATGAGAGCCATTTCAAGATTCTGAGAAAGTGTCAAGGCAAATTTGCTTGATTAGTGTTTGAAATGCTTTACATCAAGAAATTCAAACCTAATTTGAACGTCCAAATGCACTCCATACGTGCGAAATTTTTTGTTTAACTTGTAAATTATTTTCATCTCTTATTGTTCGTCTTAGTATTTTGAGCAGCGTTTTTCGCTGCTTCCACTGTCTGAACAGGACGAACAGGCGTTCTAACCAAGCCTTAAACATTTACAGCATCAGCAGCATCGATATAAGTAAACAATGAAAGGAGCTGGTTGATTAGTATGGGTAATCAAATGGTGACGCGTGAAATTAGGGAATAATTTCACGCGCGTTTTCTCCAAATTCAAATAATTTCCCGAGCCTTTAGGCGAGGGAAATTACTTGATTTTGGACAAAACGCAAGTGAAATTATTCCCTAATTTCACGGGTATACCATTTGATTAGCTATTAATAACATGGTGACAAACTACTCCTTAATTTTCAAACCTGGACGCCATTTTAGCACTATATGAAAAGTTGCCATGGCAACAATGTAATTTCACATGTGAAATTATAAATTAACGCTGAAATTTCGCGCCAAAATTAAGGAGTAATTTGTCACCCATGTTATTAACCACGTTAATTAAATCTCCTTTATTCTAAACGTAACGTTAGTACACCAAACCTCTCAGTGTGTTAGGTCAAAGCCAAAAAAGTATGGATTTCCTGTCGATCTCCCATTTAACGGTGAAAGACTTGGGTACTAAGTCACACAGTATCATTCCTTTTACTAATATATATTTATTTTATATATTTATTTATATATAAAATATATATATATTTATATAAATATATATATATTTATTTTAATATATATATTTTTTTGGAAAATGAATGAAAAATTGTAATGCGTTTTTAGTTAAAAATTCAGTGGACCCTTGTGTAAGTGACTTACTGTATATAAATGTGTGATTCATTAACGTGAAATGCAACGGTTTTATTAATTACCATTCTTGATTTTTAGTTAAAATTTGTTCCTGTTTCTTCGTGTTAGAAAAGCGCACGTAAATCCTACAACGTTTAGTTGTGCGAAAACGAGTTCTCATGCTTACTCTCATGAAACATTACTTGCAACCATGTTTTTTTTTTCAGTTCTTGCATCTACTGAATCACTCTGGGAATTATCATAAGCCTTGTATCTCTTTAAACCTGCCACAAATCAATAGACCATATTCTCAGTATTGGACTGGAACTAGCTTGCAATGGGGGCTAATGCGGGGAAATCTCTTCAAATGCAAATACCTTTTTATATATTCCCCCGCATTAGCCTCTACTGCAAGCTAGTTCCCACCCTGCTAGGAGAGCCTTTCTTTTGCTTGCTCGATTTTGGCGTTCTCGAGAAAGACTCTGCATGAATCGAGTAAGATCTTTATTGAGTATGCGCTGCATGTTGCCAGGATGCAGTCTCGAACCCAAGCCTAATATGCCAGGTCTCGCCGCCATCTTGGTTTTTCATGGTACAGCGGGCTCAATTATAGCCATCGATTTTGTCACTAAATTGACGCTCGCACTGGAAAAACCGGTTTGACGAGAGAAAACAAGATTGACTAGTCCAGATGTTCGGGCTGCGGCGGCCTCAAAGAGTTGACGCGATTCGGGCAGAGCCTCCTTTTCTCCTCCTCAGTAAAGAAAAAGACAAAAGGAGGCTCTGCTCACAGGGTGGCTAGTTCCAGTCCAGTACTGAGAATACGAATATGGTCTATTGCATCCTCAGTAATGGAATATTAAAATCTTAGAATTATCACATATTTTTCGATTGTTTTTAATCACTGATCATGTCAGGGTGTAGCTCTTCAGGGTTTCTTCATTTTGCCGTCATCCCAGGTTTTACGGCATAATATCCTTCACCAGTCTGTTATGATTTGATGAAGTTTAATCCACAAACTAAGTATGTGACTTCATTTGTGGTCGTTGATAAATTGTTCAGTCTTTTCAGTAACATTGCCCGTACCACTGACGCTCGCCTGTCCACCATAGGGGTGACTTGTTCAAAGTGAGTTTATCGCTGTCCCTGGTTCAAGGTCAGTGTTTGGAGATAAGAGGCTAATGAACACGTCACGTTCGCAAAGTGACTCATGGGATAGAAAAGTAAAATATGACCGTCGATACGATAAACACGACCATTAAGACCCAGAAGAAAAACGTATCCAGGACCTGAGCCGAGAAGTGCCAGTCAATCCTGTTGTACTCGTTTCTCTTAGTGTCACTTAAGTGATCTATAATGGTATGCAAACTGCTCGAGATATCATCCAGTCTTTCAAACGATGGGCACTTTCTAGTGTCAGAGGCCCGAGAAATTCCTGAACTGACTTCATCGAGTTCATCGCCACTCTTTTTTCCTAATTCAATTTTACAGCAGTTGTTCTCTTTGCTGTTACTACGAAACAATTTACCCACGTGCCCATTGGTACGCTGGTGGGGACTCTTTGTGCGTTCTTCGTACTGCTTGCCGAGTCGCTTACCTTGTCTAACGGCGGAAAACGGCTGTATCCTGAATACTGGTGCGAGAATCTTGAAGATGATGTAACGGTACCACAGCGGCAAGGGCCGATTGGGATTCTTGTGATAGACCCTCATCACAAAACACGTTACGAGCAGTGAGAAAGAAACCTCGCACAGGACTGCGAAAGAATACTTCACAATCAGGGGGATCACTTCCGAAGTACGAGGTACATTTTCGGTGAAGACCAGCATAAACACTGTCAAACCAAGAAGAATTGTTATGACAAGAGATACCCTTTCACCGGATTCAGGTGGCAGATAGAACGAGAAAACTGTGAGCAACGCAAGAACGATGCAAGGCAAAATCAGATTTGCCATGTAAAATAAAACCTTGCGACGAACGACGACGGTGTAGGTGACGTCGATATATGGGTGCGGGCAGCAGGAGTATTTGACCACATTGCGCTTGGCTGGTACTGCTTGCAATTGCCATTCACCGCTGACCGTGTACTTTCCAAGATCTGCAGTGTCATTTTTCTTTGTGAGATTCAAATAATTTCCAGTGTAAGTCCAGGAGCCAAAAACGAGCGGACATTTTTGCTCGTCGAAAGGGAAGAAGGTGATGTCGATTTTACAGATGCTTTTGATTTCAGTGGGAGCGAACCAAGAATTTGTTCCGTCGTGTTGTAAAACGACCTTCGTGTCGTAGTTGTAAATGGCTCCAGTCTGACCAATTCCGATGCTAAGGGAAGAAAAATAGAGGCTAAATTAACAAATCTAACATGTGAACTTTTATCTGCGTTCACTGGTGGTCCAGTGGCACTTTAGACCTTCTACTTAAAGTACTACTAGGATCAAAATTGACCTTCGTAAATGCTTGAAAAACGCTTTCCTTGAAGCTTAATTAAGTGTAAATATACTCATCTAAAGCAATGAAATGAAGTTGCCTTTACGTTCTGTATAAATATTTGCTCGTTGAGACGGATGGTTTTCGAGTCCACCATTACCTGTTCACGTTTCAGTGAGCCCGCGTGAAAATCATGATCCTTGCTGCGGTCACTCTAATGTGACGTCATTTTCTTAACCGCTTCCTGAGCAAGAGAGTTTTCTCACAGTACCTTTGGTGATTTGGTGAGTTCTTTAAAATATATTAGGGTTAAAATTATTCCTCTTGGTTCTCACGAACCAAAGCCACACATCTCTCGTTTTGACCGACGGGCTATGCAAACCAATTCCAACCGCTCGATTAGAGCGGTTGTTGCGATCCTGGACAACACAGCGACTTCGCACCATCGATTAAATGCTTGAATTTAATACGGCAACTTGCAAGAACGACGCATCGAAGTCAGAACAGTGTAGAAATTGTGTAAAATCGTCTGAAAAAAATGCTAGTCACCGGGATGCGTTAAGAAAATAACGTCATTTTTCTTTTTCCGCGAACACTAAGTACGCGTTGGTAACCAGGCCGCAGGAACATGGCGATTTAATGGCGGACGAAAATTAATGGACTTTGAGTGCGAAAAAAAAGCACTTCCCTTCGTCATATAAAAATGAAACTTGGTCAACTTATACTTCAGGAAGGTAGCTATTGATCGGGCCAACAAAAAAGGTATGTGACAATTTGATCGTAGTAGCACTTCAAATTTGCGCGCTATAAGCAATAATAATAATAATAATAATAATAATAATAATAATATTATTATTATTATTATTATTATTATTATTATTATTATTATTATTATTATTATTTAAAGGCCTTATTGCATGGTGAAATCGCTTGTTTCTCATTCACCTTAGCTAGGTCACATTTGCGCTCACACAACCATTAGTTGCCTAAGGATAAGACAACCTTTGACCAGCAACACTTCAGTAAAAACACGCCCACAAGAACGCAGGCCAGGTTTTTTCCAAGTTCGCCTGAAAAGGTTCTTATTCAATTATACTTGGAGTAAAAGTTGGCTATTAAGGTTCTTAAAGGGAACTTCGACTCTTACAAGCAAATGACTTGAATCCGGATTAAATGATGTCTGCCGTCAACTTTCTTTGACTTTTCACCAAAATAACACACAAACAGCGGTGACAAACATCAGATATAAACGCATCCTTTTTGAAAGCTTCTGCATACATCTTCACAAGTGACGGTTAATACAAAATTGTAGTAAATATACAGGATTACTAACTAATTAACTATTAACTATAAAGTAACAATAGAGGTGACAAAAAAAAAAAAAGTAAAAAGACGCAGATTTTCGCTGCTGACATATTCATTTAAGGTCGACTTTAAATCTCTGATCAACAGTGTCTCTTTTATTTTACAGTGAGTGTCGGATCGCCCTTTCGCTAAAACCTCAAAATGATCCCATTTTAAACTGTGACCAGTTGATGTAACATGGTCCGCAAGAGCCGACGTATGATGTTACATATGACGTGTGATGTTACATCAACTGGTCAATTAAGGCTACCTTTGCTGACTTACGTAACGTTTTCTCAACTGTCATTCATTTAATTGCTGCAGCTAAGCTGTGCGTACTCGTTATTGCACCACGGACCCAAGTTGATCGGCTTACGTTTTAGGGTTGGTTTCAGTGACAAAAACTTTTTTCGTAATATTTTTAAAACTTACTTGTTATATAGTACAAGATCCGGCTTCCAAACTAACTTTGGATCGACGTTGATCGCTTCAAGACCATCATAGTCTATTGGTCTCCATGACAAGAAAGGATTTTTCCATATCTAGAAGGGTAAGAAATGCAAGACAAACCGGCATAAAGATGCCAAGTACATTTAAAGCTCACACATTGTACATGTTTAGTGGGTTCTGTGGCTTAGTGGCAGAGTTATCCTAACGTCAAAGGTTCGACTTCTGTTGAGTGTGGAGTGGAGGGAGGGGCACGGATTTTGTCCTATTATGCTCGTGCGATAACAGAAAATTTCATCATTTTATTCACTCACCGGGCGTTAAATTTGCCATCTCTCTTCGCCATGTTGATGCCGAAAACGAAAGCGAAGAGCGTGACGAGATCAGTAACGAGAAAAAGAGCTTGGAATGAGCGAAAACAATCATTTTGAACGCCCTGCACATACGTTTTACATTTTGGAACATTTCTTTGCCATTCGTTTACTAAACACGGCGTGAAATGACCAATTTCGATGTTATGTGGAGACTGTGAGAACCAGAAGATAACTTTCGAATTCCAACACAGGGGGCCCATACAATCGGATGTGTAGCCGATTGTTATTTTATAGTAAATGTACTAGATTTACCGTTTGCCTCACCTATAGCGATATATCGCTAACTGTGTATATAAATCAATGATAAATAAACGTTGAATTACCTTAGCTGTGGTATATAGTCGTCCTTTTGCCTCAAAAGTGGTTTTTTTGAGCGATTTAGAGTTCGCCGTTGACTGTTACTATTATAGAAGGAAAAGGGTGGAATCCTTGTTTTGAAAGGGTTCCAGCGCTGGAGCGATTTTTCCCCCGAAAATTACATCGCTCCACTTTCAAACTTCGCAGCATTAAGGTCGAAACATTCACGCTTCTCTTCGTGCCTTCCGATCGAGAATCCATCCAAACGGCCCGGAGCTAGCCCTCGAAGAAAATCAAAATCCCACGGTATTCGAGCGGTAGGAATGCGTAGCAAGATTCTCATGTGCCAGCCACAAACCTTCACGCCGTTTGCTCCTCTCTGATTGGATGATGACTTCTTATCATCCAATCAGAAAGGGGCAATCAGCGTCGCGTGCTGCGAAGTTTGAAAGCGGAGCGATGCGATTTTCGGGGAAAGAATCGCTCCAGCGCTGGAACCATTTCAAAACAAGGATTCCACCCTTTTCCTTCTAATAGTAACAGTCAACGGCGAACTCAAAATCGCTCAAAAAACCACTTTTGAGGCAAAAGGACGACTATATACCACAGCTAAGGTAATTCAACGTTTATTTATCATTGATTTGTATACATAGTTAGCGATATATCGCTATAGGTGAGGCAAACGGTAAATCTAGTACATTTACTATAAAATAAAAATTCAACGTTTATTTATCATTGATTTATATACATAGTTAGCGCTATATACCTATATCGCTATAGGTGAGGCAAACGGTAAATCTAGTACATTTACTATAAACTAACAATCGGCGACACATCCGATTGTATGGGCCCCCTGTGATTCCAATTGTCTTTTCGAACTTCCAAGCCTTTCACAACAATTTGATTCCTGAATAGTTCTTAGACCGGCACAACTCGCAACGCAAAGTCCTTGGAATAATAAGAAATTATTACCTTAACCCGGTTACGCTGATTACAGATACGTTGTCACAGTCATTTTCGTCGTTCTTTCTTCAGTTTCATCTTAGTTCATTCATTTACACCACCAAATGGCAGCAATAACGCAACAGGATAATCCTTATCCGGGTTTTCTACATATTTTTGGTCACGTGGCTGCAATTGGCAATTTCCCTGCCGGATGTGACTCAAGTCAGGTAGGACACGTCATGTATTTGTCATAAGGTATGACAAATACATGACAGACAACGTCAAGGCCAAACCCGTCGTTCCATGCACCTCGAATCGATCGTTTGTAGTAGAGGTACTCATCATTCTGCACTCTCAAGCCAAAGCACTTGTTCGAGAAGGTTCACCTCGCTAGTCTAACGCACCGGTATGTATTTGTCGTGAAGTCTACCGCCAGACTGTTGCGGATTCCATTTTAGGCACAACTTATTTCGCTCATAGTAAGTTCCTAGTGAATTCAAGGTCGTCCAATTCCTTTGTGGGGGCAAACGGACAAACGAACCTCTCCACTGGCCGTTATCTCCACAAGGGACTGAAACGCGATCAAGAATTCCCTGGGAAATTACTATTGACGAAATGGTCTATTGTTGAATCCAAACTGACGTAGGTATCTTGTATCTTACCTGCCGTATCCAAATTTTGCTTGACAAAATTTGGTTCTTTCCGTCCTGCAATGTGAACAAGAAACATTCAAATTCAATCCACATCATGATCCATAAAAAAAATTGATTTCACTTTAAAGAGGCATTCAAATGCAATATTTCTTCAGCTCAGAGTCCGGCCCTTATATATCCTTTACCCAGATCCGTCGGATAGAAAGATTGACACTAAGGGCTGTCTTATCTGAAACAGAGACCTTTCCCCCGGGAAAGACACTAATCTCGTTTCCAACACTATGACGCCCTTTACTGTGCGTTGATGATCGAATATTGAAATTGTGGACACTGCGTTTTCTCTTGCTCGATAGAAAAATGATCTCCATTCTTTTAGTTTTCAGCTTTTGATCATAGAGGAATTTACTGGAGAAACGAACATTCATGTTGTATGGAAGGCCGGTTGAAAAATGTGCACCTGAAGAAACGAGTAGATCATCTTCGACTTGAAAAAAGGTCCACGTATTTGCAGTCATTTTCTTTCAAACCAGAAAAGCGATGTTAAGACGCTTCCAGGGAGCAAGTACTTTCCCGTGTAATTAGCCTAAGTAAAGGCGAGAAAACTGTTTCGTTTTTCCTTCGAAAATACGATAAGTATAATGCTTGCCTCATGACACCTGTCAGCGTCTTGCTAAATGTAGTTTCAGTTATTTCCAATATTTGTGGTTTTTCCTTGCAAAGTGCAAGTTTATTTCATCGTGCATCTACGCTGATAAGAGTCCCACATAAACAAATGTCGAACTTTTAGGTGCCATTAATATGGTTTTTACCAAAACTTGGCAGTCTTTTAAAAAAAAATGAAGGTCCCGAAGTTCATAATTTCAACCATGCGACCTATTGACGTTGAAACGATGTATAGCCTCTAACTGTCAATTCTTGTTTTTATAATTGGTAAAATTCCCCGCACTTTGTAAGCAATCTGTGTAACTTAAACAAAAATGACAAGTCAAAGATTTTGATTGTAGCATTACCAAATTCACTAGCTGGCTGTAAGCGATATCCAATTCAACATCTACTGCTTTGCTCTTGTTGTAGACAGGGCGGGATTCTTTGTTGTATTGATAGAAGAGGTCTTTCAGTAGCTTGTGCTCAAAGTCGTCTCGGTGAGTTTCTAAAGAGACAGAAATATCTGATCTCAGAGTTGTGCACAGTGCCGTTGCTGAACAACTCTTAGCGAAACAAAAACATACACATTTTAAGCCCTTATTCACTTAGTTGCGGTTAGCCTAATTGATGGTATCTCTTTCTGTTCAAAGCACCTTTATCTTGTTTGTTTTGTGTCAAAATTAT
>OX421448.1:56663729-56666229 GCA_949126865.1 Montipora capitata
TCCATGCTTTGATTGGATGAATAATCCATGACAATATGCGTTTTTCGGCTGGTTATCAGTAATTGCTTTCATGTTTTTTTCCTCGGAATCAGTGTTCCTTTGGTCCTCCTCAAAATTAACGAGATGTTTTTGAGGACATCTCGTTTTTTCGATCATTTCAGGCTTAATCGGAATACAATGGCACCGAACGATTGTGACTTGTATTTCCCTTAAATAGCTATTTAAAAACATCTCTGCAATATTTCGGTCCACAATAAGCCGAATCTACCTCAAGAGAGAGCGACAACTTTGTAAATAAATAACGAGAACGCGTTCTACTACGAAAAACTCCGCGTTTCGTGTCGAAATTCCTAGAACTTCTACTGAGCTAGAATTGATAATCTTGCACGTCTCATTTTCCCCGCTACTCTCAGCTGGTTATCACGGTTTCTTGGGAATAGCGTATTCTGAAGCATTACAGTAAGCCACCAGTTGAAATTTTTCAGGAAGGATTAGAATTTATGCCTAAAAGTCCGTCAAAATGGCATCTGGTAAATGTTTGTGCACTGAGTGAATTTCATCGCGACACTAAAATAGAACACAACTGAGGAGGTCTAAAGCCATAAAAGCTAGCGAACGAACCCGCATTAATTTATTCTCTTGCCAAAACATGAACCTTTTGGGACTTACAATTTCCTCCGCGGATGACGCAAATCTTCATATATCCATTTTTCCAAAAGCCCTGATTCGTTTTCAGCATCCTTCATAAAAACTGCCTTACATATCTGCTAAGAGGATTGATTCCTCTGAATCAGTTTTCTTTTGTTCCATGTTTGGTCTAACTGTCTGCAAATTCTACGACGTCGATGAATCACAATGTCTGCGTGATTTTTTTGTCGGGGGTATTTATCAATCTCGCTCAAAAACACATGATCATTGCAGGTGACCTTGGCTAACTGATTATGGAAGAAAATTGTTCGTCTGCTGAGAATGGCCAGTGAACATGGAAAGAAACCACGGACTTCTTTTTCACGGGAATTGCTGACAGTTCTATAAAAAACATCTTTTAAATTTCTTCAGTTAGTAAAGTTATGTATAATTTTCTATGTTTTTTGGTGTAGGATTCATTTTATGTCATAATTCATTGTAATTACTTCAATTATTATCCCTGCACAACGCCTAAGACAATTACTATACAAGAGCTATATAAATAAAGTAATTATTCTTATTAAACATCATGAAATATAATAGTAACAACAGGGTTTTCGCCTTAAGGTCGGATGAGTTTGTCCGGTTGTTTGCCATTTCACTTCCGGTACTTTGACGCTATACATTTTAAGATTCGCTGGCTTCATTTATTTATTATTTACTCATTTTCTTTCTCAGGAAGCCAAGGGCTGAAGAAACATAAGACAATCGCGCAATAAATCTTCAAACTAACAAGAAGTCACATCTCCTTGGAATAATCGACGATCTGGTGAGTGGCATCTTTTAAATCCAAGGCCTCACAACGGAAATTAACCTCCCAACTCTCCCTCGTATTTAGATGGGGCTATGTAAACACGGAAAAAGTCCTGTATTGCTTAAATTGCTTGTCTTAAACCTCCGTTAGTAGGAGGATATCATGACATAGATCACTGAATAACTAGTATAATTCTTGTTATTAAAAACTAGATCATTCGGTTAATGCAATTCTGGAGCTTTGATTGGCGACGCCATCACGGTATATTGAGCTGTTGTCAAGTTTCGATATAACGCGCACTCTGAATGGTTAAAACCGCGTGCGTTACGAGAGTACAGATGCACGGCTGACGCCACTCGTAGGATTTGGAAAATGGAGTTTTCCGATAATTTTAGCCGAATACGTTATGAAATTAAAAAAATCCCTATCAGCTTGTTTTCCAATTGTTCATGTTTTCATGAGCGAAAATTCAGGCGGCTTGTATTGAACAATTTGCTTTTCGATCCCCATTTTAGACTGAAAAACTACTTGTACTCGTCTGATGGCTTGCTTTCAAATTGCTTTTTATGGTTTTTCAACTTTGATGGTTTGATATCTTGACAGCTTTGGTCGTGTTTAACCAATAAAGTGTCTTGAACCATTCTAGCAAGAACTGAATTGTGCATGATTGGCCTGTTTTAGCGTGCTTTATGATGCCCGGCTGATGCCACTCGTAGGATTTGTAAAAAAACGTTTCCCGATAATTTTAGCCGAATGCGTGAGGAAATTAAGAAACTCAATGATTTTAAACAAATGAAGAAGCCTCGCCTGTCATCTGTTCAGTTGTAAGGCACTTAGGAAGCGGATAGGGCACTTAAAAAGCAGATAGAGCACTCAGGAATTGAAAAAATGTTCACTCGACTACGTATCGTGTTTACCCTACGCTTCTTTTCGCGTCCTGCGTGCTTTACAACGAAACAGATCACACAGGCGACGCTTCTTTATTTGCTAATTGTGTCATGCTCTACAAATATCAGTAACTGTACGCATCTGGTATTTTAATTTTACAAAAGAAAAGTA
>OX421448.1:56671229-56678729 GCA_949126865.1 Montipora capitata
ACGTAAAGCACATGGTTTGGGCTTTGGCGATTGCACTGACCCGATGATTGCTCCAAAATGTCCCGAACTTACTTACTTAACAGGGCGACAACATTGTGTCACTGTTGAGACCAAAACAACGTTGCCAACAAATTGGAATAATCGAAAAAAAGTGAATTTATTGTCTTGATGTTGCGTTTTCGTCTTCTGTGCGCCATTATTCCGGCACAAATCAGAGTTGAAAGTTTGATGACAGTGAACAGCTGAGACGATTTTTTTTTTTGTAAGGCACATAAATACCCCAGATAATTGTTGACATTTTAAGCCGGAATTACGAATTTCTGTGATTCATTCGTGTCTTGTCCGTTGAAAACTAAGAGAGCTGCTCACAGCGGGACTAGTTTGAAACTGCTATTAATTCATCCTAAACTTACCAATTTTCTGCACTTATCGCCGCTATTTTGTCTTGCCTTCAGAACACAGTTTGATGAGTTTTTTAATGACTCGTGTTACGTCACTAGGTTCTTCTGCACAAATGTCGAGTCCTTAAAATCCAAGCCAGTGCTTTAATTAGTCTATAACAGTCTGGACAGAGTCTTTTTTAACCGATAACAAGCGAGGAAACGAAACTGTACGTGTTCAGCTGGATTAATCCGACGCTTTGCAGCATTTATATTACATCTTTTTATAGCAACGAACGTGATCTCAAAATTGCGTGCATGCGAGTCATCTTAGGATACAGTGTTTTCCCTCTTCAAACCTCTAAAATAATCTTGTCACTGCTTCCTGTGGTCAAAGAGATTTCCCCACAATTGTTTTCGATCGGTGGTTTTAGGACAAACGTATGGTGGCCCATAGGTGACATTTCCAGTTTTAGTTATCTTGAAATAATTGTCTGAAGCTTTTACTTTAATATTTTTCGTTTCGAGATAGTACTTTTTTATCCCGAGATTATTTTCTGTATCTCGAGATAATTGTTTAGCCCGAGATAATTTTATATCTAATTATCTCGAGATAATTTTTATCCCGAGATAATTTTTCATATAGAGATAATTTTTTTTATCCTGAGATAATTTTTTATCTTGAGATAATATTAAGTTGATGAGTGACGTAGTTATGACATGAGGTTTAGCAGGCACTCGGATGGCGCTCAATCACTTCATTACAATTAATCTATTTACTTAACTCCAATTGAAGACTTTTCCTGTACGTCCCATCTTGGGTTTTTGTCCCAGACTCGTTATGGGTCTATCTTTGGAAGGTTTCAAAGGGTAGCAGACGCAAGTACGTTGTTTCCCTCCTCCTGGAGTGAATTCTCGACTAATGGTGTCGATTTTTAGTGAATAGGTTTAATGCGGATACTTTTTTGTCCCGCCCTCAACAAAATAGGCTTTTTTAAAGTGGGAAAACGGAAAAAAGCGTCCAAAAAATGAACGTGGAATTCATAAAAAAAGCGACGAAAAATTATGTAGTGGCAATGAATATCAACAATTCGACGGATGGAGGATTTTTCGTGGCATTAGTAGGGAAGAATGTAACAGGAAATGGATGTATCACATACAAACGAAGGTTGAAGGTTCTCATTATGTTGTACAGCATTGCTTAGCCTTAAAAACAAAACGCCTGGAGGCGTTAACGTGGGATGCGTTGGTCGTTGAATGGGTACCCAGTCACTCTGGTTGCACGCGGAAAATTGAAAAGAAAAACGCGCCATACATATATATGACTGATCGATCGAGCGGCTTGTGTGTACATTATGAGAAATTATCTAAAATTATTTCGCGATAAAAAATTATCCCCAGATAAGAAAATTATCTCGAGATACAGACTCACATCGGGATGAATTATCTCGAGACATCAGATCATCTCCAGATATAATATCTAAATAACCTAAATAACTTCGTTAAAATCCTCGTCACAAACAGAAAAATGGTCATTTAACACCGTTTAGATCAGGAAGCTAAATCGAAAGTCTGCTTGTTAAAACACTTTCACCGTTCGATCAAAGTTTTTGAGGTTCATTTGAAATGGAAATTGAAAGTGCAGTTGGTAAAGGATCCACATGAAATGGCAGCTGCGCTGTAATTGAGGTGAGCGTTAGTTTGCTGTAAAATGACCCGTCTTGTTTCCTTGCAGCCGTTTAAAACTTTCTTAGACGTTTTCTTAATTCCTCGATTTCAGTAACAAATTTGTTTTGGTGGGCGACCAGCCCTACAAGAGAGAATTATTCCGAGTGAAACAAATTGTTGGCGTGAAGATTGTTTAATTTTCAGCAATAATTATCTGGAAAAACGAAGTCAAACACTAGTTGGCAAAAGTATGAACTCTTCTCTTACCCTTGAAAACTTTCAGGCCATATTTTGTGGCTTTCTTTGTCTTCTGTAGCACAGCATCATTTTGTATTCTCAATATTTCCGATTCATAAATGCTGGCGAGTTTACGCCGGCCATTTTGCTTTGTTTGGATCAAGCGTTATTCACTCCGTAGGGAGTGAATAATGTCAATTACTCCGAGATAGCGAACCAATCAGATTGCTTGAAACACCAAGATCACTGAGTGAGTATATACTAAAATTAATATAAGTTATTCACCGGCTGGGAGGTCTGTATAGGGAAAAACTGTGCCCGAAGTCTTGAGAACGGCGGAGGGCCGAGGGCCGAGGGCACAGTTTTTCTCTATACGGATCGACCTAAGCCGGTGAATAACGTTTTTATTTTTTCTGCCTTTTTTGTCTGAAAATTAACACGACAAACTGGTTTGCAAAAAGTCTTTCTACGCGCTCTACGTCGCACTGTCACAGTTGAAATTAACTTATAACTGAAAAAAGCTCAAAGAAAAATGATAGATTGACAATAAAACAGAACTTCAAATATCTCTTGGTGCAATAAATATAAAAAAAAAAACAAAGTTATATTTCATGACAAGCACAGAGAAATGAGCTAAACAAACTAAACAATGATGTTTGAAAAATTTGTACAAACAGGCGAATAACTTTGTACGTATTTTAAAAAGTGCTTTGTCTTGTTGAAAATGAAACGAAAGTTCTTAAAACAGGAGGAATAAATTTAGTGAAAAATACGCAAACATCTGTATCTACCTTCATATCTTATTATTTCAAGAATTTATCTTTGTTCTCCGTCAAGTCCTTCAGAAATCAGTGCAAAACTAAGAAAACGATACAAGAAAAACTTGTTGACATGTGCATTAGTTCATAGCGTTGCCATTTGTTTGACTATTTCAGCGACGAATCTGTATTTTCTTCGATAAAGCAAAATAGAACGAGATTATAAAATAGAACTCCAAAGAAAATAACGGATGTCAACCGAAAAACTGAGCTCAAAGGATTTCTCTGCAGTTAGTCGTTGTACTTAAACGGCATGTCAACAGGGGTGTAGACAAAACGTGGACCCCCCTTTCTGGGCCCCCTTTCTGGACCCCCTTCTGGACACCTTTCTGGACCAGGGAAAAAAGGTGGAAAAGGATCGAAAATAACAAAATTAAATAAAATAAACGAACAACTGATATATAGTTTCGATCGCACGATACTGAATTACCTTCGATTTATCATCCAACTCGAAAAAGAGTGTTCCCCTGTGTACACAGAGTCTTAATTAATTTCCGAGTTTTCATTATCTGCGAGAAACAGCACCTTTTCCCCAACAAAGTCGACTGTACTTTGTAGTCAAAGAAGTCCAAGGCTTTCCGTGTAGGTACGTTACGTATGGGGACATATATTGTACCGTACACATAATACGGTACACATAATACGCACCTTACTTACCTTGCTTAACTTACTTAGATGCTTGGACTGCTTGAAGCGCTTGGTTTCCTTGGTTTGCTTGAAGAGCTTAAATTACTTGATGTGCTTGGGTTGCTTGAGCATCTCAAGCAACCCAAGCACCTCAAGCAACCCAAGCACCTCAAGTAACCTAAGCACCTCAAGCATCTCAAGCAACCCAAGCACATCAAGCATTTAAGCTCTTCAAGCAAACCAAGGAATCCAAGCGCTTCAAGCAGTCCAAGCGTCTAAGTAAGTTAAGCAAGGTAAGTAAGATACGGTACAGTGTATGTCCCCTAAGTAAGGTACGTATTATGTATGGCTTACTATGTTTTATGTATACGGTACAATATATGTCCCCATACATAACGTACCTACCCGGAAAGCTTTGGACTTCTTTGACTACAAAGTACAGTCGACTTTGTTGGGGAAAAGGTGCTGTTTCTCGCAGATAATGAAAACTCGGAAATTAATTAAGACTCTGTGTACACAGGGGAACACTCTTTTTTGAGTTGGATGATAAATCGAAGGTAATTCAGTATCGTGCGATCGAAACTATATATCAGTTGTTCGTTTATTTCATTTGTTATTTTCGATCCTTTTCCACCTTTTTTCCTTGGTCCAGAAAGGGGTCCAGAAGGGTCCAGAAGGGGGTCCGGAAAGGGGGTCCAGAAAGGGGGGGTCCACGTTTTGTCTACAGCCTGTCAACAGTTCGCAAAAAACAACAACGCCGGCGAAAGATCAAGGCGTCGATATGTGCTTGTTTGCCTATTTTAGCTAGGAATCCGTATATTCTTAAATGAAGCAATATAAAACGAGATTAGAAAATAGAACTTCAAAGAAAATAACGGATGTCAACCGAAAAACCGAGTTCAAAAAGTAGTCAACAGTGCAAGAAAACCACCAACTCAAAATTAAACAGCAAACCACATACATGCCAACTCTCCCGGATTATCCGGGAGTCTCCCGGATACGGAACGAATCTCCCGGTCTCCCGTACGGGTCATTAAATCTCCCGGATAAAAACGACTTTGAACCTTTCACAGACGTTTCTCCATTCTAGACTCAAATTGCATCACCAAGTTTAAAAAAGATCGATTTTTTCAAACTTGTTTCATTGTTTCTTAATGCATTTCTTCATCTCTGAGTTTCAAACACACGTTAACAGAACTAAACAAAATGACTACCTTTAGCTATCATAGCCATATAACCGATTGTTTGATTGGATCTCCGATTAACCAATAAAAAATACTTGACATAAGTACCCTGTTTTCCTGCAAATTCCCAATGGTGGCAGAATATTCTTGTATTCTGAAGGAGCTGCTGGGGGATGGGTGGGTGCGTTTAGGGGGGGGGGGGGGGGAGAGGAGGGGAGGGGGAGTGGGTAGGTTGATCGAGGGGGAGGGGTGGAGAGACCGGATGGAAAAAATCTCCAGATTTTAGATCTCCATAGGTTGGCATCTCTGAAACCAGCAAAGTGTTGTCAGCAAAATCATGTGAATACACGCCTTTTTGAAGAATAACCAGGCCTTTCATTCCATTGCTGATTTTTTTTCCTTTAATTTGCAACGGTTAGTAAGCGAAAACTTGCATTTTAAGAGGTGACATCCAATGTTTCGTCGAGCCGTAGAAAAAAAAATTTTCAATTAGCCACAACAGTACGGAACAGGTTTCGGACCGTGGTCCGTATCGTAAAAAGCTGGACCGGCTACGAGCGCGCGATTAGCCAATCAGTTTCAAGGATTTAGGATTCCGGCCCGCCAAGATACTTCAGAGAAAAATAACATGTATATGACCCGCACGGCCCCGCGCGCGCTTTCATTGCAAAACTATTAAGAAAATCCCCGTATGAGGGCCGTACGCGATGGCGCGAGCAGGGCCAGAAAAAGCCGTCCGGCCCTGCTAGGATCGCGTACGGCCCTCATACGGGGATTTTCTCAATAGTTTTGCAATGAAAGCGCGCACGAGATGCGAACTAAAACAACTTTGTTGCAATTGCTATATAAATCCCGACTTTTCGGTCAAAATGAGCGACGTCAGTGAACACTCCGAATTTTGTTACCCGGAAAAAAAAAAAAGGGAAACGCGCGGTGGTCATATGATAAAATGCTTATTAACTGAGCTAGGTCGGGCCGGTCGGGAAAATATTTAGCCCTAGGTCATGGCGCACGGACCTCGCTGCGCTCGGTCCGTACGCCATGACCTCGGGCCAAATATTTTCCCGTCCGGCCCTCCCACTCAGTCAATAAGTAAAGAATTATCTAAGGATAAAAAAATTGCTATCGCTAAATAAAAATTGTCTATGGTTTTTGTGAAGAAAATAATCCGGGTGAAGTTAAAGCTTCAGACAATTATTTCAAGATAAATAAAAACTGAAACTGTCACCTGTGGGTCACCGTACTACAAACGCTTTGCACATTTGCACTTCAGCTTCAAAGTGAAGGAGGGAATAGACACCAATACAAATCATTAACATAGCCGGAACCTGAAACGATTTGATCGCTTGCTGAAATGGTTCGTGATGTTTTTTTTTAGATGAAAATTGATCTCTTTACTGGACACCGATTAGTGTATAAAGCTAAGTCGCATGATGCACATTGGTCTCGTCGGATAATAATAGTCTCCAATTTCAAGTATGGAAACTGTCTCATTATTCATTCATTTTCAGAGCTGTGAAAAGAAAAAAATCTCTTGTCTTCGTATATAACTTTGTAAGCACGGACCAGCGTAACGTGCCGTCGTCCATAATACTCTTCTTGTATGGTTTACCCAGAGCCTCCATACGTATTATACGTTTTAGTCAACCCAGTCCCATATTTTATTTTTATTTTTAGAATTGCTATATCTTTTCATCTATTTGAAATATCTTCGTGTTACAGGTGTGCTGCTTTGTGACGTAATCAATGGCCGACCATAAGTGTCTTATGATTGGCTATTATGAAAACACCCGCAAAAAGCCCCTGGGATGTGCTTCTAAAAATAAAAAAAAGATACCGGACGTGCATTGTGACGTAATCAATGGCCGACCATAAGTGTCTTATGATTGGCTATTATGAAAACACCCGCAAAAAGCCCCTGGGATGTGCTTCTAAAAATAAAAATATATACCGGACAGGGTTGACGCCGAGGGCTATTGTAGAAGATGGTGGCTCCGGGTAATGGGTTCCTTGGTAGGCGTAATTGGCAAATCAAGCAACGATCCTAAAAGACGCCAGCAAGAGGATCTTTATATTCTTATGTAATAAGTTTCTTTTGTTTCGGTTAACCTGAGGAAAAACCAGGAATAGATGCCATTTATCGAAATAACTCAGAATAACGACAAAAATAATTTTGTCAGTATTGTTAAATGCTATTTGCTTAGCTTGAAAAAATGCAAATTAATGCAAGTCAATGACAACCAAAAACGGTGAAAACGTTGAATGAATAACAATAAGTAACTTGAAAAAACTGTCAGTCTTTCTTTAATGGAACAAGTGCAACTAATACTCTTATTTGTTTGTTCTTCTTGTTGATTGGAGACTAAATTATCATTGTTCTTAGTTGTCTAGCATTTGTTACGCCAAAAGTGGTTTGGAATTAACTTCGTTGAAGAATCCAAGTAGCCTCTGCAGAAACGTAACCGCATGGAACGTCGCAAAATGATTTAAAGGGGTGATAAAAGAACTCACTACCTCAACAATTTTTTTCAATGTTGAAAGCAGCATGTTGTGAAACCGAAAACGGCACGAAGAAGGTGACTTCGA
>OX421448.1:56683729-56706229 GCA_949126865.1 Montipora capitata
TGAAGTTAAAGCTTCAGACAATTATTTCAAGATAAATAAAAACTGGAACTGTCACCTGTGGGTCACCGTACTACAAACGCTTTGCACATTTGCACTTCAGCTTCAAAGTGAAGGAGGGAATAGACACCAATACAAATCATTAACATAGCCGAAACTTGAAACGATTTGATCGTTTGCTGAAATGGTTCGTGGTGTTTTTTTTTTTTAGATGAAAATTGATCTCTTTACTGGACACCGATTAGTGTATAAAGCTAAGTCGCATGATGCACATTGGTCTCGTCGGATAATAATAGTCTCCAATTTCAAGTATGGAAACTGTCTCATTATTCATTCATTTTCAGAGCTATGGAAAGAAAAAAACCTCTTGTCTTCGTATATAACTTTGTAAGCACGGACCAGTGTAACGTGCCGTCGTCCATAATACTCTTCTTGTATGGTTTACCCAGAGCCTCCATACGTATTATACCTTTTAGTCAACCAAGTCCCATATTTTATTTTTATTTTTAGAATTGCTATATCTTTTCATCTATTTGAAATATCTTCGTGTTACGGGTGTGCTGCTTTGTGACGTAATCAATGGCCGACCATAAGTGTCTTATGATTGGCTATTATGAAAACACCCGCAAAAAGCCCCTGGGATGTGCTTCTAAAAATAAAAATAAAAAACCGGACGTGCATTGTGACGTAATCAATGGCCGACCATAAGTGTCTTATGATTGGCTATTATGAAAACACCCGCAAAAAGCCCCTGGGATGTGCTTCTAAAAATAAAAATATATACCGGACAGGGTTGACGCCGAGGGCTATTGTAGAAGATGGTGGCTCCGGGTAATGGGTTCCTTGGTAGGCGTAATTGGCAAATCAAGCAACGATCCTAAAAGACGCCAGCAAGAGGATCTTTATATTCTTATGTAATAAGTTTCTTTTGTTTCGGTTAACCTGCGGAAAAACCAGGAATAGATGCCATTTATCGAAATAACTCAGAATAACGACAAAAATAATTTTGTCAGTATTGCTAAATGCTATTTGCTTAGCTTGAAAAAATGCAAATTAATGCAAGTTAATGACAACCAAAAACGGTGAAAACGTTGAATGAATGACAATAAGTAACTTGAAAAAACTGTTAGTCTTTCTTTAATGGAACAAGTGCAACTAATACTCTTATTTGTTTGTTCTTCTTGTTGATTGGAGACTAAATTATCATTGTTCTTAGTTGTCTAGCATTTGTTACGCCAAAAGTGGTTTGGAATTAACTTCGTTGAAGAATCCAAGTAGCCTCTGCAGAAACGTAACCGCATGGAACGTCGCAAAACGATTTAAGGGGTAAAAGAACTCACCACCTCAACAATTTTTTTCAATGTTGAAAGCAGCATGTTGTGAAACCGAACACGGCACCAAGTAGGTGACTTCGAACATAGTGATAAAAGATCTTGAATTATGTTGCCCCGACCTTTACAAAAACTAACAACTGAAGTATTTTTGTGCCCATTACTTCAAAATAGTAGGATATTAAATCCATCAACCTCTAGTATAAAATGTGTCATCGGATTTTTTCCCACGTATAAAAACCAAGCAGGATACCGCACTGTCACGAGCCACGTCTGTTCTGGCGCGAAGATTAACAGAGTGGGCTGCGTTAAAGCAGAAAGGAGACTAGTTCGGGATTTTGACTTTGTGTTAAAACTCGCGTCATAGTTCATCATGTCTTTTCTTAATTCCAGTGGTAAAATTATCTTCACACGAATGATGAGAAAACACCTCTTCTTCTTCTTCTCTTGAGTTCGGTCTTCAGGTCAGTGAGTCTTGTGGTACGACAACTGATTTTACCGTTTTTTACATTTCCGGCCCCGGGCATTCAATTCAAACTTTAATTAACTGAGGTGACCTTTTCAGCGTTCCCATGGAAAAAATCATGGAGGCACGAAACATTTGGTGAAAACTCGGCCTACAAGTTTTAATATCCGGCCTGCAGTGCTGGAGCGATTCATTAATTACAGAAAAAAGTACATGTTAATTGTTGGGTTTGGCAAATTTTCAAGCAAAAACCAGCATTAAAAAAACTGAGTCGTATTAGTCGTTATTATATGGCTCTGTTTCACAAGGATTGGGGACTACGAAATTCACGAATTTGATTGGCTAAAATCGATATTGACTGCGGTCTAGATTTTCCCATCTAGATCGGCATCTAGACCGGTTGAAAACTAAAATACAAAAATATTGAGTATTTTCTTCTATCAATATGATGAGAAAAAAAAAAGGAGGACAAGCAAACTTTGGCAGAATTAAGTTCAGCTCATCGCCACTCATCGCCGCCGTTCGCAAGCAAAATGTCAGTTAGTACAAACCAGTCACATTCGACGAATTAAATTGTTCTTGTTTGCCATATAACAAACACCTTATTACCGAGCTTAGTCAGTCTGTATGGGAGAATCTTGACCTCGGTCGTGCGTACAGACCTCGGTCAAGATTCTCCCATACAGACCTCTTGCTCGGTTAATGAGAGCTAAATATAAAAAAATACCATAATACTCTTTGTTTGTCCCCTCTAAAATTTTGCATTAGAATTGTTTTTTTTATTTTCTATTGGGACTTATAATGGTCCCAAGAGAAACTGCAAACTATTCTTATCCAAAATTTTGGAGGGACAAACAAAGAGTATTACAAATGATGGTATTTTTTTTGAATTGGCAAATTGTAAAAACTGCGATGTTCAATGTTGTCAGCGGTGTTTGTAATGTTACATACGAGCTCCCGGACGAGCGCATGGCATGTGTTAGTTTTTTCGGTGAATCGCCAAGTACAAAGATTAAAACGTTTAATCGTTTTGACATGAGAGAAGGTCTTTATTTG
Organism: Montipora capitata; assembly: GCA_949126865.1. Taxonomy (NCBI): domain Eukaryota; kingdom Metazoa; phylum Cnidaria; class Anthozoa; order Scleractinia; family Acroporidae; genus Montipora; species Montipora capitata. The sequence goes on from OX421448.1 coordinate 56,686,580, forward strand.
TAAGACACAACAATTAACATAATCCCCCATTGCAGAGTTACCTTAGTTTTAGCCGCCTGATAACAGCTCCAATCTATTGGCTTTGTGTGAGCCATTCAGTTTTGTTTCTTACGTCGGACTGAAAACGGTTGCAACACATTGCGCTTATTTGCTATAGATTTAAGAACTATTTTTTTTACATAGGCGTGGAAGAAATCGTTCGAACATTGCCGGACAATGTTTGCATTTATGATTAAGGGAATTTCGACTGTATCCTTTTCTTTTTTCTCATCTCGACTTTGCCCTTACATCTCGTCTTTCGACATTGCCCTTACAAGTGGCTTTGACGGATATTCGGCTTCTAACGGCATTGACAGGGTTAATGCTTTCTTTATTTGGTTTAAATGTCTTCTTTATCAGACTAATAACAAGGCGTAACTTGAGTAATCGTGCGTTTTGCAAATAAGATTAATTAAGAGAAAGATGATATTACATTGACATAACGCTTTACTGAAGCTCTCGGCTGATAATGAGCCGAGTCTTGCAAAAACGGCGTTTCTTTTTTTCGGTGAATATCTTCTTAACCTCGTAGAACCTTATCGATGCATAGCAACCTTGGTTTTGATAAGACAGGAGGTAGCAAATTGCTAGTCTAAACAACCTCTGATCCCACATACCTCTCTTAGTTTACGTTGTTAAGACTTAAGATAAATTAAAAGTGTGTATGGCATATTTGGACTGACACGTTTTTACAGCACACTCTTGCCTCGTGCTTACGTGCAGAAAGGCAACGTGACATCTTTGCTATAGGATCTCTTCTGGCTTAAGGGACGTGAGTGAATAAATCCTATCGAGTGGCTTATCAGGCAAAATAAATAAGGTGGTATCCGACGAAGAATTACGTTGTCAAACCGGCAGTGCGAAAAGTATTCATCTTTCGTACCTTTTTATAAACTTCACGAATTCCTTTTAAACAAAACTCAACGGTAACGTGTGGGACCACAATAGGATACTTGTTTTTTCACACTGCTCAATTATCTTTATCGTAAGATGTTTTGAAACGCATTACCTGTGATATTCAATCTATTTTGTCTGATTGGCAAAGCCGGACAGCCGAGCATTTAGTCACAACAAAATGCAATTTTCGTCAGTATTTTACTAATTATTGTTATCCCACATGATCCACTAATCAACGACGCACGTCAGTGCTTCAACCCAAGCCACCTCTAGCTTAATCACATTTTGGGATTTGATCGAAAATTGGCCCGTTGCGAGCCGTTCATTTTCTTTGAAATCCATGAGTTGTCTTCGTTTAATAGACAGGACACTCGTACACATGTTGAAGAATTCATGATTTCAAAGGGTCTCTCTCTTAGGATTTTGCGATATTAGTTGACCATGCAGTGATCATTGTCGTACAATTTTGTGTGGAATGCAAAGGTCTGAAAGGACATTGTATTTTAGACCAAGATTCAATTATACTTTTAGATCTTTTTCACGCGTTTCTTACATTTTCACGCCCCTGAGGCAAATGGACAACTCTGTTTTGACTGCTCACAGCATTACGACTTTATTGAGCCATAAATATAACATATCATTGAGAACCACTTTTATCCTTGTCGCATCTTTGGACAGGACAACGTAAAGTTTATAAAATTTTACTGCTTTCACCTCCAGACAATTTCACATTTTCGTATTTCTTGTAAACGTCAAGTTGTGGATGTGTCAGTTCTTTGTCAACCCGTTAAAATAAGTTTATGTCGGCAACATTGAATGTTATATCGTTTTCGCGCACAGAAATCCGGAGCTTTAAGCGAACAGCCATATTGTTGAAACAATCATTCTTTCTTTCCCGTATCGGAATTTCAGAAAATTTTTTCGTGGGAAGTAAATTGAACAGTTTTGGTTGAGTTGTGGCCAACTTTCCGGTAAGGGAGGAAGTTCATCGTCGCTCCTTTTTAGTCTGAATAGACTAAAACCAATATATCAATTATCCATTTCAATACACTCTACGAATTGCTCGTTAATCCGAGGAATTCGATTAGGAAAAAGTTTATTTCTACGTGGCTATTTTGGAATTTGTCTTCGCCCGATGCGGCAAATTGGATAAAGAAACTTTGTTAAGTTGACGTGGAAACAAAGTTAGCTGCTGCTGGGACATAACAAGTTACGTTAAACGTTACTATGTGTCAGTTGTATAGGTACTTTGCAAAACTGCGGACTGTTAGTATAACTGTGGCTTCTCATGGAGGCAGGAAACATTAATTTAAAAAGGAAACTGACCAGCAAATGTATCTTAACCTCAGAGAAGTTTGAGAGGAAGATTTGAAAGGTCACATACCTTGCTTCCCCGTTTGAGGTTCCCCGCGAATCAGAAGGTAAGGAGGATTTCTCTGTTAGCTCGCTATTCTGGAAGTTGTTAATGAACTGCACCTTGCTTGCGTTGCGATGAAACACAAACAAATGACACATTTGTCAAACTGTGCGAAATATAAGAGCGTGAATTGTTATCGCCATGCCGACGAGATTACTTCCTGTCTTTTGCGGCTGTCTGTGAAATTGCTTACGTTGTGTGCCCAGTGAGATAAAAGTAGCCAAGATAAAATGAATTAGGGCAGTTACAAAATTAGGACACGCCTCAGTAGATGACGAAGTGAAGTCGCGCACTATTTGAGTAAAGGCCAAATCTCGCTTGAACTTTCGACTTAGCGTGAGGCAAGAAAAACTCATTTAGCAATTAAACTTGTGGTCATAAACTGCGGGAAACAAGCGTATAAAAAAGTCGGAACTCTACAAAGACCCATGAGGGCTTCATCCTTAATCCGCAAGGCACATGTGTAAGCGATCCTGGTATTCGACACGCTATTTATAATCCCATTTGTCACTTGATTTAATTATCGTAAAATTAGGTCTTTGTGTATAATGTGTTACACCGTTGATAACTTTCATAATTCATTTAATCAAAGTCTTTCATGATTTTCGCGCATCTTGATTCCAGTTTGCATATATACATTATATATGTACGTAAGGGAAGGAAATCTTTCCTGAACGACTGTTGAAGTATCTGCTTCTTCTGTTCATTCGGTTTCGCAGAAAGACTGAATAGAGAATTGTCTGTTATCTTACGAGTGCCAACGAACGTTTCAACAAAGTTAAACTTTCGCCTTACGCACTTATTCCTTTTGGTGTCAAATGTCTTCTTGTCTTGCGATCTCTTCAGAGACGTATTAAATGGACGAACGCTGCGAGCCCGGCGATTAATGAACACTGAATCTCCCCTAAACAATCCAGGCAAACTGATTTGCCTTGCCGGGCCCCTGGCGTCTGCGTAAACGCGCTATTTTATTATTTTTTGACGGTGTTTGCACTTTTTACATCAATTACAAGGTAGTGAATATTATGTTAGCGCTTTTAATACAAAATAAATATAGTACATGGAAGCTAAACAAAATACCAAAAAGATATGTGTGTGGTCAGTGGTAGCCAGAGTAGCCATCGGCTTTCGAGCTGTTTCCACCATATTTAAGATAAATGAAGCATTAAACAAAAATTAACTTTAAATAGTAAATATATTTAATCAATCAATCAATCAATCAATAAACTTTATTTAAGTGTCTAGAACTTCTAGTCAGCCCGGAGGCCGACTAATCGCGGACACTCCCAACTATAAAATTACTGATAAATTAAGTTAGGTTAAAATTAGCTATCACTTATTGCAATATATATACATATCTAGTATTCCTTTTATAGCTTAAAATACAGACTAAAATATAATAATTTCTACCTATACAACTATATACAAACTTTAAATATGTCTAAAAGTCTAAACACACTTTGGACAATTTCCTGTACACTGAGACCTAATTGCATCACTAATATACACACATTATTTAAAATATATATGATTACATCTAGTATTATTATATGAATATATAGACGACGCTAAATGTGTCGGACTTGGTATATTGTCAGGAGTACCCAGCGAATTCGCTCCACAAAAAAGCCGCTCTGCAGGCTGTTTCGAGCCGGCTGGCTAAAACAAATCTCGATTGGGAGCTGGCTGGGCTTTGACTCTAACCGCGTATGGCTCACTAGGATATGTAAAACTTTGTTCCTAGCTGACTAAAAAAGTTAAGATTTTCATGCATTTTCCTGGCTAAGACTTTGTTCACTTTCCAGGCTGAAATTTGTCCATTGGCGTAAGGTTTTTAACTCGTCTTCGAATGATACAATTATTGAACAGACTAATGATAGAACGTTTTCTTTTAGTTTGTGGCTTCTATCAAACAAGCTTTCGTCACACTACGATCGTGTTGGTTGTGTACTCCTGTATTGTTACTGGGTTGCCCTATGGCAAACCCAGTCGGAAAATAGGTAGATTTCCTTTTTTTTTTTTTTTTTAGTATTTTTTCCGTGTCGGTAAAAGTCTTGCCTGTCACTCCCCTGGTAAGTGGTGTCTTTGTGCATAGAGCCTTCTGCGAGTATTTTCTTAGGATCGAGAGGGTAGTGGAACTGCGTAGATTTCTCTGGTGGGCACAGTAGAATCATTAACTTAGCCTGCAATGGCGTCGAAAGTCATGTAACGCGAATGGCGTTTTAGTGGATCCTTAAACAAAATATACCCTTATGGAGCTCAATAATGGAAAGTCAGTTGGATAAACTAGGCAGGAATCTCGCGACGAGTAATGGACTTCGACAACAATCTATCGCCCGTCGAGACGAAATCAAAGTGAGATGTATTTACCTGAAGTACATGGTAATTTGACACGATTGAGTTTCTTGTCGTCACGCACGAAATGAAATAGGAAGAGGTTTTCGCCTCTAAGAGCAAATATGTTTTTTGTTTCAATAAAATTTTCGCTGGAAAAGGATTCTGTGGTATTTTCTGCCTTTGTGAATTATAATATCATGTTGTGTATTGAATTTTCGAGCTTAAGGTTGAAATGTGATATGGGAGAAGTTTTTTAGTATTGCCCTGTAAGCAGGAAGGGTTCACAGGCCTGTTGGAAGCGTGCTTGAGTTTCAACAAAATGAGCCCCAAAATCAGTGAAAAATTGTGACGCAGATGAATAATAAAGTAGCTGCTATTTCCAAAATGATGGAATTACCTGGTGATAAATAACGTCGTACGCGTCTTGGAGAGTAAATTTTGACTTTGCATAAACAAGAGTTGGGCGATTGTGATCTTTGTTTTGACTTCGCTCATTTCATTGTCAAACTTTATAACACTTGACAGAAAAAGAAACTTTCAAAAACCCGGTATCTTGCCATCATTTGACACAGATACTTCACTGTTTGGCGAGTAAACATGCCGCGGTAACTTAATCACGGCCGCCCGCTGAATTCCAGCATGTCACTTTCGGTTTTGCGATTTATTTGAACGTAGCAAAAATCTCCCAAAATGTTTGTCGCTGATCGTGACTTTTTATATTCTATATTCATGGTTAAATTTAATGTTGTTTTCATGTCGTAAATATTTTATTCTCGATCGACCGTCCCGGAAACTTCGTTCTGCTCTTTCTAAAAACTGTGTATCAATAGTTATTTGCTTTTGCATCAATATTTGTTTTGCATAAAGCAAGCTAACAGAATCTGTACCTTGCTGAGTTCGCATTTGTTAGCGTTAATAGTATTTTCGGTCAGATGCTTCTGTTTTATGAGGGGTTTATTGTTCTGGTCTCCCATCCTGACACTAACCCCGCCCGAAAGGGCTTAACTTCAGTGAATTTTAGTATTACAAAGCTGTCAGATGCTCAGAGGGCACACCTGTGGTGAAAAGAAGTTGTGAGGGAACTTGAAAATTATCAACATGTCAGCCCAGAAGCCAATGTTTCTCGCTTCTCTTTTATTTGTTATTCTTCGGAAACTGGAATGCTGTATTTCACTACCACACAATTCAGTGCCTTCTGATTTTCTGTAACACGTACCACAAGCAACCCAGTGTATGCTTCACGGAAGCATCTCGTTGTATCAGAACACAGACAAGACAAACGGAAACAACATGGACTAGAGACAAGAGGGGATCAGACAACATCGAGCACACAATCAGCGGCCATGATTGTTTGCGTTGGTTCAGGGATTAGAAGTTAGAAATCCTTCGTTTTTACGGAGATTCACAATAAAATTGCCAAACACCTGTGAAAATGCTAGCATATCCGGGCTTATTATTCATCCAAACGCCAAACATACCGTTGTAAGTCATCACGTATTCTACAGTATTCCAGGATAGTGTCAATCGAACTCACCCTAGGCTTATTTAAATTGATGATTCCGGACGTTTTAAGTTTTGTTTTCATTTATGCCAAAAAGGTAAGGGAAGTCAATTGATAAAACACTTGGGTAGGCAATTTCATAGAACTGTGGTGCCACTGAGTAAAAGGGCATGACCTAGTAATCAACTTCGCACGCAACATGATGTCGGCCTGTGTTTGGTTCCAGTCATTCGATTTTCTCTAGTCCGCCTTCTTTGGTAAATTTGAAAGACTTCCCCAACAAGCAACACCAGGTTGTTGGCGTGTAAATAGTTTTCGTAACTTTTAAAACGTGATTTGAAGATCACCCATTTGCTTCGCAGGAGTAAAGTAATTTTCAGCGGAAATTTCGTTCAATTTCAGTCACACTACTGCTTTTACTTCACTTTTGTGTTATTATCATTTTTTAATGCTGACAATTCAGTCTAGTGTTTTCTTTGAGCAGACATTATTTCCTTAAGCCAAAATTAAAAAAAAAAAAGGGTCTGCTTTAATTTAATGGCCCTCTTTTTCAATGCTCTCTGTGACGAGTAACGGCCAAGCATTTTGTGAAAAATAGGATTCAGCCTCGGGTAGAGTACCTGATGCATGACGGATAAAGAGTGTTGAAATCGAAACATTTCTTTCCTTTGAAACACTGAAAATTTGTCTTTTAGAGGAGATCATTAATTAAGCAAGTGCCGTTAACAGCATCCTAAAAAGCCCGAAACAAAAGGAGCTTTTCCGAGCTAAAATTGATTGTGGTTAACAAACACCCCTTAATTGTCTTATCTGCAGCAAAGGCGTACAAAGCTCAAACAATCTACGAGTTAAACTTTTCGAGTACGATCTCCTTAAGCAGCCGCCGTATTGGATTAAACATGGGCGGGGCCAGATCGGGGCGAAGGGAAAGAAGACCAGAGTTTTTCGGCAAGTAACCATGCCGGCGTTTGTTGGATCAACTTACTTGCTGTGATCGGCGTAATTGCCAGCTGAAAAAGTAGGTATGATTATTTAGTAGTGTACTATATTTCGGCTGGCCAAACTAGCCTTTTTCTGAGGTACAGTGAGAGTTTACAAAGAAGACAACTATCCTTTTTATCTCAGAACAGTACGTAACGCGTGGAATGCAACGTGTGGAATTAACATGCTCCTGACCTACAGGCTTGTCTAACTTATTAGGTGGGTTCATACTAGCGGAGTAAGTACACCTTAAGTATACCCGAGCTCAAGTATACTTAAGATCGTCCATGTTTTCTTACCGTGATGAGCGTTCATATTAGAGTTCAAAGTATGCTTTCAAGGTAATCGTGTTGTCAATCAAACACAGCATGGAGACCTACATAAGGTCTTTGTCTAAAACGTTGTCCTCATCCATCCCCTGGTAAGATCTATACGGATTAATTCACAGTCGTTTTTCGTCGAAGTAGAAGCAAATTTTGCGTGTTCGCGTGTTTGTGTGCTCTGAATTTCCCGAATTTCATGCTTGATTGACGTCCGTTTCCGGAATGTGTTTTGATAGTAGATAAGTAAGCTCGTAAGGATGGTCTGAACTAGACTTGAGAGTGTACTTCGGCTTCTTTGAAGGCAATGCATTACCATGGCCACAAAGTAGGCTACTTGAGCTGAAATTGAAGCCGTTCACATCTGAAGTAGGGCTCAAGTGTACTTAAGGTATCCTTAGTCCGCTAGTATGAACCCACCTACTGGCTCATTTCGATAACCTAGCAATTGAATGATTGAATTGATAACTTGGCAGCATGGGTGTACCGTTCATTACAGTACGAGCTATTTCAGGTAGATAATTCAGGCAGCTAAAAGGAAAACGAAGTTTGAGTTTGTTCTCCGGTAACGGATAACCACGATATCTACTATTCTATCAGTGTCTTGAGAAAGACATCGAAGAAAGCTTGAACTCTTGCATTCGTATCTCTCATATCGAGGAAGAACATGCATGCAATAATTTACGCCGTCAAGCCGATAAAAAAAACCGTGACAGCCTTAAAGCCCTTATCTAGTAACTAAAGTCGAAGAGGGCGAGACTTATGTCACATCTTGTGAGGCCTAATTCAGTGGCTTGATTTTGTTATCAGCGCGGTCAGATCTTGACGACACAGAGTCTCAGTGGAGATCGAGTTCGTGAGAAAATGTTATTGAGGCGGAAGTGAGGGACTTGAGTGTAGATCCGTACTCCTACTGTTCAAAGAAAAAGAAAATGTTAAATGTTAATTTACTTGATCTTACTTGGTGCGAATGTTTCGTCGCCAAGGGGTATTCACACAGTGCGGAAGCATATCACAATGGAGAGCACGTACAGCTGCAGCGCACGTGATATGATTTTATTACTTTTGATCGCAAACTTCCTACGAAGCTGAATTCTAGTAGCATCGTAAGACTTCGAGGCTCGCGGCGTATAGACTCGTTTTGTGAGTTTTCACAGTAGTCAACTCACAATGAAACGTGGCAATTAAGGTAAACTGGACCGCAAACATTTGTTGCGGAAGGCGGAGCAATAGGTTTGTTATCAGATCATGGTTCTTGGTGGGCTTACATCAACATTTTTCAGTGGGACGTTGAATTTTTGTTTTGATCTGTATCATGACAAATATGACAGTGAAACCGAGCCATGATTGTGGCTATGATGGACTGACTATTCAGTAGAAGCATGAAGCATCGAATCTTTGATTTACAAAACAAGGAATGACAAAAACCGGTGGGTTTCAGTTCTTAATAGCTTGAGTTTTAGAATCGAACTTTTCAATGACTAGATCGCTTCTCCTGTCCGCGGCTTATCGACAATTCTCCCGGGCAATTCGCCGAAGCAGATCTTCTTTTTTCCTAGTGGCTACGATTGACTCAGATATCCCGTATGAAAGCATTGAAAGCTCTTGAATTGCATCAGGCAGCCATCCAAAGTGATTCCAAGTGGTTGCTAATTGATGCATGACGGATAAAGAGTGTTAAAATCGAAACATTTCTTTCCTTTGAAACACTGAAAATTTGTCTTCCAGAGGAGATCATTAAGCAAGTGCCGTTCACAGCATCCTAAAAAGCCCGAAACAAAAGGAGCTTTTTTTCCGAGCTAAAATTGATCGTTGGGAAACAAACACCCTGTAATTTGTCTTATCATTTCATAACTAAAGAATTCCCGTCGACGGTCCGGTTATAAGTTATTGCTCTACCATACTTCCACAATAAATTGCGACCCCTTATCTCTTGATTTTTAGGCTTTCTCGTTCTTTTCCACACATGAACGCACACGATTGAAAAGTGCACATTTGTACTAACAAAGCCGGGATATGGAAACCTTTTTTTTTTTTCGCTGTTTTCCAAGTAATTATGTCATTTGAAATGCTATTACTTTGATCTGCTGATTTATCATCCCAAGGGCTAAAGTAGAAGTAGCTTGATTTCGTACATTTTCCCGGCCTCATGAACTTCACGAACGAGTCTTTCTCTGTGTGTTTTTTTGAAATAACCCACAGCGAAGAATATTTAATGATGGAAGGCTTCTACTTTATCTTCTGATCAAACACGAAACGATTATTCCCCGTTTGGAATCCCTGACATGTAAAAAACACGAGAAGTGGCTGATAGCTTAAATAATTTGTTCTGGTTAAGACCTTTAATCTTGGCTTATTTCTCAGTGGATACGATATCACATCAATTACCAGTTGAAGGTTATCAAAGATATTTTCGTTTGATGGAAAGGTCCGTGTCTCGGCGTTCTTCGTTTGCCATGGGCTTTAAGATAAGAATAGTATTGAAAAAATGAACTCCTTTTATCGCTGCCGACCACAGTTTATTGTTGGCCGCTTTTTGACGTGTCCAAGAGAACAGGCGGTGGGTAAATTAATGTAATCTGGCTTAAAATGCATGGCTGGGGTTATTTTTCCCTTGAAGTTAACCCTCGTTCAAGAAGATTGGCGTTTGACTCTGTCGCAGATATTCAAATTTAAGAGTTTTTAAAACAGTAGAATGGTATAAACATACGTTTATCAAATCAAATTAATCTCCCTCGTGTGTTCATATGCGTACCGGTCACATTTGTAAAGTCATCTTTAAAATTTTTAAAACAAATCAGGATCAGTTACTGTAAACAACAGTGTAATACACAACCAGACGTTGAACTGAAATAAACGGTCTTTGCATGTTACGTGGTCAAAATTCGCTCCACCATCAATTGATCATTTGCAGTGAATGCTGTGATTACCATTCTTAAAATTGCAGCAATGCACTGGATGCTACGAGTTTTTGGGAACAAGCAGATTCTATCGGTGCATACCATTAACTCTATTGTTAACTACGATCGGTGTGAAAGAACTGATTTTGAGCCACCATTGGACTGCTCATCTCAAAGGGCGAAAACTCCTTCAATTCAGAGACGACACAGGCACACTCGCGAAATAGCGCTCTTCGACATCGGTCAAAAGAAGGAGTCCGTTTTAGCAATATAAACCGACGGGACATTAATGGGAAAAACCTTATCCGCAAATTATTCTCCTAAAAAGGTGCATCCATTGATGAAGAGTTTTTCAAAGACCAAATTTTAACAAACCAAAGGCCCCTTGGAGCCAACTCATTCATGTTTATGCAATATGAGCAACCAACTTGATGAATCCCCATAATTATCAATGTTGCAGTTTAAGCTGAGAAATAAGCTTGTGAGTGACGCAAATGTGGAGAAACTTACAGAAAATCACTTATGTCCTACGTGCAAAACTATTTGAGTCCCCTATCAGACATAATAGTAAGATTGGCCATCTACAGCATCCAGTTATTGTTTGCATGACATACGGTTAAATTGTGGACTTGTTTTGATACTGGAAGAAGAATGACAAGTGTATACTGGGTAGGGTAGGCAAAGTCTGCATACGAGCCAAGTGGCCCATCAGGCCACTATTCTCGTCAAATTTCCAATTGTTTTTTTTTTTTTTACCTGAGGACTGTGCAGAGTTGAGTACAAATAAATAAAATTATAAATAGCCAGACAACAATGATCCGACTTCCACTCAAGGTGTTCGATTCCTTCTCTGAGTATCCAACCAAAAAAAGTTATCAGAGAATTTGCCATTTGGTTTCAGTGATGTACATAATACGTTAGAAATAACATATTGGAAATACAGCTCACTTATCCGACGGCGAAAGATGCAATTGTTGTCGAAGTCCATACTTCGTCGATTTTGAGATTCCATATATTCATTTGTTACTGCTTTAGTTATTTATCGAATTGACGTTCCATTCTTGACCTCCACAAGGATATATTTTGTTTTAAGATCCAATAAAACACCATTTGCCTTACATCGGCTATGGCGCCATTGCAGTGTTCGAGTCCCATCTAAGTCGAAGAAAAATGTCCGGGCTCGGCTTGGGCTTCGAGTGCATTTCGGCGAAGATTCGTAAAGTACACGGTCTACGGTCCACACCAAATGCCCTCTCCGCAATAACTCATTCATTGCGCTTCCGCGCATGAATGAATTAAGAATGAGAGTGAAAGAAAGAGAAACAGCCTTGAAACTTGTGAGATTTACCACTGAAATTTAACCACTATTTTCAAGCTCCTCCTGGAGACCACACTTCATCGGTCACTTGCTCGGAACAGCCGTGCCTCAATCAGCATTCGTTTCTCGTAAATCCCCGTGCAATCGGACGCAACATTGTTCCAACATTGTTGGATGCTTGTTACATGATGCGTTCGCTTGCACCCCCTGTTGCATGTTTTTGCGTGTTTTTGGGAGTTGTTGCACGAAGTTTGAAAGGGGTCAAACGTTTGAGCCATTAACTCCCAACATTTCTTTTGTTCCTTGATCTCCGAAGCGTATAGAGCAACAACGTTGGATCCGTTTGCAAAGCACTTCCAACATTGTTGGGGCTGCGCATGCGCATCACATATGGTCTCCAAGCCATTAACATGTTGAAAACAAGATGGCAGCCGAATTTTGTAAGTTTTACAAAGTCTTATGGGGCGTATTCTTCCCAAAATACACTGCACGTCCTTAAATCGTTGGAAGTTGTTTGCATACGTTTGCACACAACTGCCAACACCATTTAACATCTGCAGAACCAACAACTCCCAACAAGTTGTTAAATCCGTTTGCATACAACTGCCAACACCATTCAACATCTGCTGAACTAAAAACTCCCGACCAGTTGTTGCATTCGTTTGCATACAACTGCCAACACCATTCAGCATATGCTGAACCAACAACTCCCAACCAATGTTGCATGCGTTTGCATACAACTGCCAACACAATTCAGCATCTGCTAAACCAACAACTCCCAACCAGTGTTTACATGCATTTGCATACAACTGCCAACACCATTCAACATCTGCAGAACCAACAACTCCCAACCAATTGTTGCATTAATTTTCATACAACTGCCAACACCATTCCACATCTCCAGAACGAATAACTCCCAACCAATTGTTGCATACGTTTGCATACAACTGCCAACACCATTCCACATCTGCTGAACCAACAACTCCCAACCAATTCTTGCATTCCTTTGCATACAACTGCCAACACCATTCAGCATCTGCTGAACCAACAACTCCCAACCAATTGTTGCATGCGTTTGCATACAAATGCCAACACAATTCAGCATCTCCTAAACCAACAACTCCCAACCAGTGTTTACATGCATTTGCATACAACTGCCAACACCATTCAACATCTGCTGAACCAATAACTCCCAACCAATTGTTGCATTTGTTTGCATACAACTGCCAAGATCATTCAGCATCTGCTGAACCAACAACTCCCAACCAGTTGTTACATCCGTTTGTATACAACTGCCAACACCATTCAACATCTGCAGAACCAACAACTCCCAACCAGTTGTTGCATTCGTTTGCATACAACTGCCAACACAATTCAGCATCTGCAGAACCAACAACTCCCAACCAGTTGTTGCATTCGTTTGCATACAACTGCCAACACCATTCAACATCTGCAGAACCAACAACTCCCAATCAGTTGTTGCATTCGTTTCCATCCAACTGCCAACACCATTCATTATCTGCTGAACCAACAACTCCCAACCAGTTGTTGCATTCGTTTGCATACAACTGCCAACACAATTCAGCATCTGCAGAACCAACAACTCCCAACCAGTTGTTACATCCGTTTGCATACAGCTGCCAACACCATTCAGCATCTGCAGAACCAACAACTCCCAACCAGTTGTTGCATTCGTTTGCATACAACTGCCAACACAATTCAGCATCTGCAGAACCAACAACTCCCAACCAGTTGTTACATCCGTTTGCATACAGCTGCCAACACCATTCAGCATCTGCAGAACCAACAACTCCCAACCAATTGTTGCATTCTTTTGCATACAACTGCCAACACAATTCAACATCTGCTGAACCAACAACTCCCAACCAATTGTTGCATTCGTTTGCATACAACTGCCAAGATCATTCAACATCTGCTGAACCAACACCCAACCAGTTGCTGCATTCCTTTGCATACAACTGCCAACACGGTTCAACATCTGCTAAACCAACAACTCTCAACCAGTTGTTACATCCGTTTGCATGCAACTGCCAACACCATTCAGCATCTACTGAACCAACAACTCCCAACCATTTGTTGGATTCGTTTGCATACAACTGCCAACACCATTCAACATCTGCAGAACCAATAACTCCCAATTAGTTGTTATATTCGTTTGCATGCAACTGCCAACACCATTCAGCATCTGCAGAACCAACAACTCCCAACCAGCTGTTACATCCGTTTGCATACAACTGCCAACACCATTCAACATCTGCAGAACCAACAACTCCCAACCAGTTGTTGCATTCGTTTGCATACAACTGCCAACACCATTCAACATCTGCTGAACCAACAACTCCCAACCAATTGTTGCTTCATTTGCATACAACTGCCAACACCATTCAACATCTGCAGAACCAACAACTCCCAACCAGTTGTTACATCCGTTTGCATACAGCTGTCAACACCATTCAACATCTGCAGAACCAACAACTTCCAACCAGTTGTTGCATTTGTTTGCATACAACTGCCAACACCATTCAGCATCTGCTCAACCAACAACTCCCAACCAGTTGTTCCATTCGTTTCCAAACAACTGCGAACACCATTCAACATCTGCAGAACCAACAACTCCCAACCAGTTGTTACATCCGTTTGCATACAGCTGCCAACACCATTCAACATCTGCAGAACCAACAACTTCCAACCAGTTGTTGCATTTGTTTGCATACAACTGCCAACACCATTCAGCATCTGCTCAACCAACAACTCCCAACCAGTTGTTCCATTCGTTTGCATACAACTGCGAACACCATTCAACATCTGCATAACCAACAACTCCCAACCAGTTGTTACGTCCGTTTGCATACAACTGCCAACACCATTCAGCACCTGCTGAACTAACTTTTCTTAACGAATTCTTGCATTCGTTTGCATACAACTGCCAACACCATTCAACATCTGCTGAACCAACACCCAACCAATTGTTGCATTCGTTTGCATACAACTGCCAACACCATTCAGCATCTGCAGAAGCAACAACTCCCAACCAGTTGTTACATCCGTTTGCATACAACTGCCAACACCATTTAGCATCTGGTGAACCAACAACGCCTAACCAGTTGTTGCATTCTTTTGCATACAACTGCCAACACCATTCAACATCTGCTGAACCAACAACTCCCAACCAGTTGTTACATCCGTTTGCGTACAACTGCCAACACCATTCACCATCTGCAGAACCAACAACTCCCAACCAATTGTTGCATACGTTTGCACACAACTGCCAACACCATTCCACATCTGCAGAACCAATAACTCCCAACCAATTGTTGCATTCATTTGCATTCAACTGCCAACACGTTTCCACATCTACATAACCAACAACTCCCAAGCAGTTGTTGCATCCGTTTGCACGGGGCTTGAAGGGAATCTCCACTTCAACAAAAAATAACTTTAAATAATAGGAAATAATCTTTACAGTCAAATGAGTCAATGTTTTTTCAAAGGAAGCGTTTGTATCCGAAATAAATAAGTTTTAGAATCGCTTATTTCAGTTTGTTTTCAAATTTCGCGGGCGCCGCCATCTTGAATGATTGTGACGTGTGATGGTTGCCGTATTGTCATTGGACAAAAGCTCCTTGTATCAGAACAATAGGGCAACCGTAACACGTCACAATTATTCAAGATGGCAGCGCCCACGAAATTTGACAATAAGTGATTTTAAAATTCAGTTTTCCTGATATAAAAACCTTTTTAAAACAAATTTGTCTGGAAACATTTTTTCCCTCAGTTTAAACTTATTCTGTAGTAAGAGTGGAGGCTTCCCTCAGGGCAGTTTCCATTTTGTGATAGAGAATGTATGAAATTCATATATTGTAACTGCGGTTTTGTCCTTGTAAGTGAAAGTGATGATCGCAGTTAATGAAACAACTCGATCAGTTGCAAAGAATCCTGGGAAAAATACAGAATTCTGTTCAAGCTCTAGGGTTTTTTATTTTATTTTTCAGTTCTGCCTTCGGTGGGAGCAAATTGCGCTCTTTCTTTGAGGCACAATTTTCCATTTTCCTCTTGCTTTTTGTATTCTTATGCTTTGTAATATTATTGTATTGTTACCCACCAGAATTGCTCCGCTGATTTTAGGTAACCTAATTGTAAACCTTGACGTAGAGAAAATGTAACTTCGCCCAAGAGTCCAATGTAATCATTAGCGATCATTCCCAGTTGTTCAGGTTGTGTGGAGTGTATGAACTATCCATGAAAACCTCACTGTTGGTAGTTCCCTTGAAATCTAATTAAATGCAAGCGTCTGTTCGCATCCTATACACAACCTCAGATTTAGTCATTTCTTGTCGTGTTTGGAAGAAAAATGACCCAGATATGCACCAAATGGCAAAAGCACACACAGCGTCCAAAGCCATTGTTTTCTGCCGTGATGTATACCTTAAGCGTCTTTGCATTTTATCCCCATACAGGAAAATTACTACCCTTACCTTGCGACGAATCTCCCCTTCCGTTTCAGAGCTTTGTGTTCGTGTCACTGCAGACGATCGCGCGGGTTAATTTATACCGAAATATGCGATAATGACAAACAGACTTTGCTGCCCGGGAGATTGAATTAATCCTTAACATAAACTTTTGCCATTTAAACCATTAAATCTGAGGCATTCGAGCTTAAAAAGGTGCAGTATGGCTTTTATCAAATCCAGGTGTTTTCTGGGACTAATGATAGTTAAAGAGCTTTCAATATAATTTCCAGGTTTGATATTTTTTAACCAGGCTCAATTGTTTTTCTTTGACTTTTCCGCACTCCGTGAAGCTCCTTCAGTTTGCTAATCTTGGGTTCCAAAGTCTCAGCCACTGATTAGTGACGTGGTCATTTCGTATATTCTCATGACTTGGAGTTGCTTATCAAGGGACCATAATGTAAAGAAAAGGTAGCTGTTGAACATTTTGTAGGCCTAGGAAGCTAAAGAGCAATTGACGGTGTCCTCTAGCCAAACGGGTAGATTAAGATCAGTTAAGTCTCTTGAAAATCATCCAAACAACTTACAATCCGCTTTTTAATAAGCTTTAATACTTGAGATATATCAGTTTTATCTCACAAATTTGTTTCTTATAACATTGTTAATGTTCTTTTAAAATTAATGACAAGTAAGGAAAGTAATGTAATCAATGCAAACAAGAAGGAAAAGCAAATGAAACAACGAGTTCTTCGATGCAAACAAACTGCTCAGTTCGGACAAAATGCATATGCCTTTCTAAACATGTAAAAGCACTTTTTCATTTTGCAGAAGCAATGTTTTAAGCTTGTAGCTTGTGGGTGCCACAGGATAACAGAGAAACTAAATATTTGTTGAATTTTGGATCACCGCCTCAGGAGATAAGAACAATTTAACAAGTGGAGGTACATATGCTGCAACCAGGTTGACAATCAGACGCACTAGTGGTAGTCTGTTAAATGCTACTTTAGTTTGGAAAAGTATGAAAGTAGGTTACAAAAAGTTATACAATTCAGACAAGCTGATGAACAGAGAAATTCGAACCAGTTGCATGATTTGCACGCAAAGGAAAGCGTCTAATTCTCGCAAATTTTCGGAGAAATCGAAAACCGAGGATCTGCTTCTAATTAAAGTTATTATCAGTCGCTTATGCAGCGGCGGCACACCCCCTGACAGTGCGGTATGCCAAAGACGGAGATGATGCCTGCCGTACTTGAGGTGCAAACAGGACATATCCTTTCGCCGGAGGTCAAGTTAGAAGCCGGGTCAAGCCTGGGTTTTGACTCGCTGCATTCCGTTTTACGGTGACCTCGTTCGGCCGGACCAAAGAATTGGTAACTAGCCTCTTTGCATGCATTAAGAAGATTTTCCACGTAATATTCACTTTGAAAAAAATTCTGTCGTTTACGAAGGCCTTCGTTCCTAAATATGCTTTGCAGACAGGGATGGAATTGCATACCCGTCGGGAACAGCTACGTTTAGTGAAAAGATTTCATAAATGTCAACAAGATAACTGCATAATTCATTTATCTCCTGCAAAGTATTAGCTAATTAGAGCTGCTTTTGACACCAATAAAAAACTAAAAAAGCTATGTATGTATAATGTATAATATTGATCATTTAGGGTTTTGTTTGAGTGCTTTGATTCAGTACTCCTAGCTTTAAAAGTCTAAGCGGAACAGTTCTATCACAGATGATTCGCGAAAGCGTTAAACCTAAATTGTGCAGCGGATTCTCTAAGGGAAATTCCACAGTAAATTGCTTGTTTTCATTTCTTCAATTAATCTCCTCGTATGTGTCATCATCTTTGGTATCCTGGTTTAGGTTCCCATGAGTGAAAGCATCAGCTCAACACGACGCGGTTGATTTAATGAAAAGCATCGGTCAAAAAAAATTCTATTATTCTCCGCGAGACTCTGCCTTTAGAAGAGAATCTAATCGATTCCCAACAATGTTGATTTGTTGAAAGCTTTGGACCCGAAATAGAACATAAGAAAAGATTTCAATTCAATTGATTCACACGACCTCAGTGCAAGCCAACGTCCTTTAAAAAGTCCTTGAATCTTCCTTTTATCGTTGAAAAGCCCTTAAATTTTACATGACCGCTTGAAATGTTCAACAGATGCCTCAACACAAGTGGAATGCATGTAACACTAACAGGTGCCTTGTTTCATGCGGGCTCTGACCTCCATTTGACCTCGCAAGTCGCTCTGTTTAACCATAGGCTTGGATTGATGGTCAGACGAAAATTTAGCCTTTTCCTTTTTTCCCTAGGGAGAGTTGCTATAACAATTATGAAGTAAAACGACTTTTTTTACTTAATGCGCGAGCGGGCGGGATTCTGCGAATCCTGCAATCTGATTGGCTCTGGGAGCGGGCGGAATTTTTCTATCTTGCCCGGCTGCGCGAGCTTGTGAAACAAACATAAATGTTCATTTTTTGACACTGAATCCGTTTTCATACAGAAGTAAGTGTCTCAAAGCAGATTTTTATTAGACAAGACGCGTGGAAATAGAATTCAAATCATGAAATATTTCTCGTTGAAACGTTCAGTTTGTAAGTCGCTTACTGCATTCGCTATCAAGCGCGGTGCGAGACAACAATTAAAATAAGTTGTTTACCAGCTAACTGTCGGTCCGTATTGCGAAAAACTGTTACCAAGATCTTGAAAATGCTGCCCTAGGCCGCACAAGATACAGCTGCTCGGGATTTCTCGCTTGGTCTCGCAAGATCAAAGATCATTTTTTGGTGTTTTATCCCATATAATAAATCCTTTTATGACCAAGCTTGTTCGGTCAAGACAGCTGGATATTGGCCGCGTTCTTTTTATGGGTGTTTATGGACCTCTCATAAACACGCAAAAAAAGAACTTGGCCAATATCCAGCCATCTTGAGCGAACAAGCTTGGTCAATAAAGGATTTATAGCTCCATCCCTGATTAGACAGAAACCAATTATTGCGCCTTCAGACTGCAAGGCCAATGAACACCATACTGCCACGATAATTTGACTGAAACATACATAGAGTTTTCTTTAAGTGCCTGGCACGGTCAGTGGTCTCAGAAAAAAAAAACGCCCTCTTTTACGTGAAAATCTTTGTGCACAAAAGATGTTTTAAAGATATGGTAAATAAGTATATAGGCTTTAAGAAACGGTCCAGATAAGAACGATAGCAACAACGGCAACGAACATGTTGGAATTCAATTGGAATGCAAAAAGGTGATAACTTTTCTATTATCTTTACTTACTTCTGATTGGCTTAAACAGCAAAAGTTAACAAAACTTCATAAAGCAGTATTATATTCATCCTTACTTTCCAACCATCTTCCATATAACAAAATCTGGTCTCAGTTTGAATACCACAGAAATCGTATGTGGGGAACATGTAAAATTGTTAACGTTTCTTGGCTTTTGTTTTCAACTCTTGTGAATGGTC
>OX421448.1:56716229-56733729 GCA_949126865.1 Montipora capitata
TGCGATTGCAAAATTGCAATTTTAGAGAGGACTTGTGTGCAAATTCTCCTAAGTTAACTTGGCTCCATTACCAGCTGCTTTACGGAAAATGAGCCCACAAAGTCCGGGCTCGAGAGAGCGGCTGAAATATAGCCTATGATTTTAGCAGATACTAGAAGATATGAAGGCTTTAGACAAGTCCATGACATTCACAAATACTTTGATGAAATAAAGTGTTAGCGTAGCTTGCTCTGTATGTCACCATTGTATCGGTTTTGGCCGAATTTTTTTGCGGTTTTGCGGTTTTGGATGATTTTTCTTCGGTTTTGCGGTTTTTAATACACCCCAATGTCCCCCTCATTTAGCCGAGCAAGAGTGTTCTATTAATTGGGGAGACTACAAATCAACTGAAAGCAGAACAAATCAAATAAAATGTTTGTTTTGGAGTTGATGGGAAAACCGGAGTACCCGAGGAAAAACATCTCGGCGCAAAGTAGAGAACCAACAAACTCAACCCACATGTGGCATCAAATCCGAGAATCGATCCCACGCCACATTGGTGGTAGGCGAGTGCTCTCAGCACTGCGCCAGCGTTCTTTGCTTTTTCGAGACGTTTACTCAGAGCGCGAGCACTCGGCGGTTTCATCATGTGAATGGGCTTTGAAAACGTATCCTGTTTACTGCAAATAGGCGGCGTTGACTGCAGTTAATCAAAAACCCACTCAGACAAGCACATGTATTTTAAGTTTTTACTTTATTTAAAGATAAAATTCACAAGCGCTTTTAACTATGCCTCAGCTGGCCGGGTTGAAAGGACAAAGATACTTTATCGCGCGTGAAATCTTGTTGAGAAGCTTTTTCCTCTCCACATCACAATTTCTTACCCAATTGACTACGCAAATACAAACTCGAGGATCGAGACAAGTGACCATATTCGAATTCTAAGTATTGGACTGGAATTAGCTTGCAATGGAGGCTAATGCGGGGGGATCTTTTCAAATGCAAATACTTTTTAATATCTTCCCCCGCTTTATCCTCCATTGCAAAGCAAGTTCCAGTCCAATACTG
This sequence comes from Montipora capitata, assembly GCA_949126865.1. NCBI lineage: Eukaryota > Metazoa > Cnidaria > Anthozoa > Scleractinia > Acroporidae > Montipora > Montipora capitata. Next base: position 56,717,277 of record OX421448.1, read on the forward strand.
AGAATACGAACATGGTCTGTTGTTGCGTCCATCCCAAAACCAACTTCGCGTAGCGGTTTGGTCTTGAGCAAGCACAATCTATTGAATTTCACCAATAAATTAAAATGCCAAGGTCTTCAAATTTGTTTTGAAAAACACTGCGGTTCATTTTGTTTTCACTTCAGCAGGGCTTTTTCCTTTGTTGCCCACTGGATAACATAAACGGACAAAATTAATTCCAGCCCAATTAATTATACTATTCCCTTGGAGATTTTGTTTTAAAATGCTAATGTTTGCGCTAAGTATTGAGGAGATAGTATTGTGCATCTGGCACGGGAAGACGAGTCGATTGGGCGGAAAGCCGGACTGAAAGGTTGTTCATTTCCACCTGTTTTTAGTTCGCGATTCTGGTGGTGAACGGACAGAGTTGTGAGAGTTGAAAAACGTCGACGGCTCCTACGCCAAATATAGAAGGATCAATGGCCTCTCTTCCTATCTAATTTATTAATCCATTTTTGCGAAGTGTTTTCAAACTGTTGATCGTTTCAAATCTCACGGAAAGACTCCAGAAAAGTAGGATTGACGTCCTTGGTTTGTTTGTAATTCCATCTTCCCAATATGTTAGTGCTTAGGCTAGAGATCTGTTTTATTAAATGCATGGAGTTATTCGTTTTGCTTTCATAGAGGGCGCCATAACCACTTGAAGTAGCGGAGAAGAACGTTTATCAAAACATGAGAGCAAACCAATGGAGTTTTCTAATGCTCTGGTCGCTTGTACTGGTGTTGGCAGCTGAGGAATTTAAATGTAAGTACTTGAAAAAACGTATGCACCTGCATGTGGTTGTAAAGAAGCTTCGCTGGAAAACTTGATCTATAATTTTCTTTGCATTTTGCTTGGAAGACTTGCGCGCAGCTGTAATTAAGAGTTCACCCTTGCTATTTCAAGTTTTGTCTTTAAATTGACACTTATCCAGAGATTACTCTTGTCGCCGAAATTGTGTATATCTTATAAATGACAGATTATCATACAATTGTAAAATATCTTGAAGGTGTCAAACATACGAACTTTTGTAAGAGGATTCGCGACATCAGTTGCCAGTCCGGCGAAACGTATCAAAAGACAAGAAAATGGGTATTCGGTATGTGAATTGTATCAAGAGATTGAACGCATTTTTTTTTTTTTTTGTAAGGAAATGGTCTCCTTACGTAACAGGTTAGTTTTCTCTGCTTTGCGAAGGACACGCGTATCGTGGAAATGTACTGAAATTGGGAACAGTACAAGCTAAAGAAGCATTTTAGTAGTTTTCTAAACTTTTGTCAATCGTTTTACAAGCAACAGGAAGTTTACTTGATCGCCGGAGAAACCTCTCTGACATCATTTTCTACAATCTCTTTACAATGTGGCCAATGATAATCAAACCTACTTGTGTTTTTTAGGCTGCTGCGGTTAGATATTTCATTTTGTTAACTGTTTTTTACAAATCCTTCTCCCTATTAGATTTCTTACTGAATTTCCACATCGCAAAATTTGGCTTCTAACTGCTTATCAAAATGCCGTTTGGTCCATAAATTTCAAAATTATAATCATTACCCTGGCGCCGGTGGCTCTTGCTCGAAAGAGAGATCAAGCCACTTCTAATGGTGAAAGATGAAAAAATTGATTAAAACGGGGCATAATTGCACTTTCCACAATTCATATCTTTAACAGTGATAAACAAGAGAAAATTGCTATTAGTTTAGTCCACGAATTTTTGAGATACTAGATAAGGCTTAGAAATTGTCTGGATGTATGAGAATCTTGCGATAACTCAAAATCAGGCATGCAAAGGGTTGTTAATTCATGCACGAAATAATTTAGGTATCTCCGACCGCCATTAAACTTCTTTCAGTTTAGTTTCTTTTTCCTTTGAATTTGTTTCATTTCGCTTAAATGTTGAAAAAGCCCGTTTATTATTCTCGAGTCTACCGCTTATGTTTCACTTACTATACTATATAGACTGTAAACATTGTTTAACGAACGCATGTAGCGGTACAGCTTTAGACACGGAAAGGACCGTAAACAATTTGTCTCTTGCACTTGTAATTATTGTTCTCAATAGGGACTAGGAGACCAAAGTTTGAAATATTTAATATGTTCAGAGGCTGGCTTTTTATACCACTCACTTGTAATGTTACAAAAAGTTCTTGCAATCAGCATCCTTGGACTGGTTTTAGCCTTAAATTCCGAAAATATTAACTGCTGTACATATTTTTTGCAATTCAATAAGGAAATTTTCAAAAACATTTACATGCGTTTTAGAATTCTGAATTATTATAATTAAGCAGTGAAGAATAGCAGCTGGAATCTTGGACCACGTTTGTGCGATAGAACAACTGTGATGAAGGCAAAATATCGACGGAGAAGATTAGAGAGATCGAGCATCACGTTTTCGGCAAACAGCAAACGGCGGACTAAAAATTGCGTTTTGCTAAAAAATGGAAGAAACCCGTTTCATCTTGCGCGTTAGCAGGAGGTATAGAGACGAGTTTGAATAACATAATTTTCATGCTTTTATGACCAGGAGAAGCCCACTGTTTCGCGTTTGCCGAAAAAGAATTTGATATATCATGATTCTCACGCCCAATGAAATGAAATGGAATGTTACAGTAATTTGCCTGTGTTCAAACTGAAAACGTCGTGATGTACGTCACACATAATGATGGAAGGTGGTATCGAAAACTGAGACCTCGAAAACAAAGACCCACTCGAAAACTGACGCACAATTAAGTTTAATTGTAGAATGGTGAATTTTAATAACAATTTAGCGAGAAAAACTTCCCTCCATTCTTGTTGTTGTTGTTGGTCAGTAAAAATGAAGTACTGCGGACTGCGGACTGTGGACCGGGTATAAAACGAGGAACAGTGGCCTGTTTCTCAAAAGTCTCGAAAGTTTTCGGGCCTATTTCGGGTGCCACAATTCCCTTGATATCTTCGCAACGCCGAGGTTCTAAGTCATCAAACTTCGCAATCCTCTTAGTTTTTCTTACATTCTGAAAACATGTTAAAAGGATCAGCTTTTCAAAATAAGCAGATTGCAGTTTGATAACTGGCTTTTCGGGCCCGAAAAGTTCTCGGGAATTTCGAGAAACAGGCCCCAGGTTTGAAAAGTGGACTGCGGACGGGGTATAAAATGCGGACTGCATATAAAACACTGTGAAAAAGGCACGGTGCAACGACATGAATTGAAGTCCGACATGAGAATGATGGAAAAAGTGTTTCGCGCCATAATTATCAATCATAACGTTAAACTGGATATTTTTTTGGCTTCTCAAAACGACGATCAATAGCTCACTGAAGGTTTTAGTTGAAATTGAAAACGTTTGTATGTTGTATTTATCAGAGGTAAGACACGAAAGTAATTTATGAAATCCTTCGCGGGTCACCAGCTTTATGTTAAACGGAAATCGAGAAATTTAATGGACTTCAGTGGGAGATGCTAATTTCCTTTCCTTTTCCTTTTTAAATTCGTGGATTAAAGTACAATTTTGCGATAAATCTCTACTCTTACTTTCTCTAGCCCAGTTGATGTTGTAACTGAGGATTTCTGTGTACGTGACAACATTTTGACACGGAATAAGAGCATTCAAGGGCTCTGTTAAAATCTGTATCTGGGCCAGTACAAACCTAGTTTTGTTCTATACTCCGTTTTTGAAAACTCAGTCCTTGTGTCATACCTAGTCGGCAGACCTGGGCTCGTTTTATACCCGGTCCGCAGTCCGGAGTCCCCAGTCCGCAGTACTGTTCTTACTGACCAAATTTAGAATACGTTGTGTGAAAAAAGATGACGACAACAAGAATAAATGGAGGGAAGTTTGTCTCGCTAAATTGTTATTAAAATTCACCATTCTACAATTTAAACAAGCCTCATGGTTTGCTATCTTAGCGATCCTTTATTAAAACGTAAAAAAACTACTATTCCGTGGGCCATTTTGCTCTAAAGTGGAGTAATGTGGTTAGAAATCGCTGGCCCGGCTAACCAGGCTGTCCCGGTGAACGCGATTACATGGAAAAATGTCAGCCCGGTTAGCCGGGATCCCGGCATTGTAATGCCGGGATTTCGGCTGATCTGGCTGAGATTTTTCCTTGTAATCGCAAACTTGATTTTTGTTGTGTTTCTCAGACGTGCCGGGATCCCGCCCAGGCTCAGCATGTAATCGGCCCCTTAGATCTTCTTAGGACTAACTCTTCAAAAATAACATTTCAATTAACTTAGTTGTACGCCAGTTTTCGAGTGGGTCTTCGTTTTCGAGGTCTTCATCTTTTTCGAGATCTTAGTTTTCGAGGTCTTAGGTCTTCGGTCTTCGTTTTCGATACTACCTTCCATCATTATGTGTAACTTACATCATGACGTTTTCAGTTTGAACACAGACAAGTTATTGTAACATTCCAATTTATTTCAGTAGGCGTGAGAATCATGATATATCGAATTCCCTTTTAGCACTCTTGGTTGGCCTATGCAACCGATCTTTTTGTTGTCACTAAAAATCACGCTGAAAAGTTGATAAGGTAAATTGTTCGTGCATTTAGTTGGGCGTATAACGAGTTGCAGTGCGCTTGGTAAACTTTGGAGATGGCTCTCTCAGTCATCAATAAATGCTTTTCTTGTAACTTTTTGGTCCAAAAATCTGTAAAGCTACGATAGGTTTCTCGAATTCAGTAAGCGCTAACGATAAAAGAAATCAAACCAGTCGCAAAGCTTTCGATTCATCTCATGAACACTGAAAAATAAATAATCAAACCCGGCCAATCATGTCTTAACTTTTGTAGAAACAGACAAAGGAATTTCGGTATCCGAAAACAATGAACCCGTAGGGGCATTTATTTATACACAGTTCAGTCAGTGTGTGCCAAAAGTGCCTTCCAAATTCAAGTTAAAATGATAGATCCAGCAGCTGGGGTCTCATTTTCTCAAGGTCATACCGTACGGTCGCTGGACCACATGCTGGCAGAAATACTGACTTCGACATCGGGAACTCCGTGCCCTAATCTTCAACGAGGGAAGGTATTTGGATCGAGAAATGCAATTATCTACTTGAAGCAAACCACCTCCAGAAAGTTCTGGACGTAAACTAATTGTTGAAAACAACAGCTTTACTGAGTTATATTACACTTCGTAAATAAACGACTGGCCCATGCCCAAAGTGTTTCGCGAACTTGCGATCAACTTAGCGCTTTTTGAACCCTTTTTGACAACAAAACCTCCTCGTTTTTCACACTCCTTCTTCGTTTACGATGCTGTTTGTGTTGTTCTCTTGTAGGTTGCCAGGCTCATATAAATCGCACTAGGATCGAAACAACTTTGATCAAGGCACTTTTCAAGGACTACGACCGTAGAGGCAGACCGGTTTTCAACCTGTCGCAACCTGTTTTGGTCAAGTTTGGTTTTGCTTACGTCAATCTTCATAGTTTGGTGAGTATCAACGCACTTTTTAGTGCGAAAAGCTTCTCCCAGGGAGTAAATCGTTGAGCCTCGAAGGCAGATTTAATCCTTTTTTTTTTTTTTTTTTTTGCGGAATTTGGATAAATTGTTTTTGTTTGCCTCACTGAAGACGCTCGTAGATGCTATGCCTCAGAGAGAACAACGTAACTTGGTTCCAGTTGACACCCAACAGGGAGTTTAAGCAACTCAACAATGACGTAATTGGTTACCATCCGTTTTAAATTTGGCGAAAGGAACACACCCATAGCCAGATTTGAGGTTTATGACGTTGTAACACAAAGGCGAATCGTTTGTTCTTTATCATAAACTCGAAATCGTTCGTACCAATGCAGTCATATGCCGATACCAGAAGGTCATGACCAGTTGAAGTGTTTAACTCTGGTTCAAAGCAGGGGTTTTTTTAGTTTAAAAATTTCCTTATTTGGATGTAACGTAGCTCGTGTATTTTCCCGCGCGTGCAGCTTCGATCTTATTTTTGTCCATATTTGGGCATAAAATTGGTGTCCTAAAAGAGTTGCAAGTTACACCCTTCAAGGTTATGTGCTTCTGCCGATAATTAGCTCAAATTCTTCAACCTGAACGAGATAGGGTGATCTCGAAAAACATACGTTTAACGCGCAGACACATTGCGAAGCTGCGTTTTCGATTTTTCTCATTGGCATCAGATTCGGCACGTGTAAAATGCGACGTTGAAAATGGACCTTAGCAATCACTCTTTCAAATTTGAGAGAAAACGACCGATCCGCGAAAATTTAATGATTTTTTTTTTTGCGACGTGACGAAAAGTCAACAGATTACGGACAAGTTTGGACACTGAGTTACGCGATGACAGATGTCAAACATATCCTTTTCACAGAATTCCTCCGCAAAGTAGCTATTCCACGCAAAAAGTAGGTTCGGGAGGTCATTTTGAGAGTGGGAAACACATTCCTGACCGAAGGTTTGATTACGCCACGTGGAATACTAATATCATAACACAAGAACTGAGACGCTAACCCTTATTTGACATGTTACGTGCTGGAATAACCAAGAGATGCGAACAAGGCATAAATGAAAAGAACTCCCGAGTATGATATTAGGCACGCAACAAAAGTGTGACAACGAGCAGTTACCCTTTTTAACTATTATTTAATTAGTTTTACATTGTTACATTTATAAAGGTAAGTTAAGCAGTTCACAAAGCAGGCTTACTGTCTTTCATGGCCATTCAGGTATTGATCTTGATAAACTTCGAACTCTAAGTTCCACGGACTAGAGACAACAATGCTTGGCTTTCTTGATTCACTGGATTCTTTCCACTCACTGGAAATTCTGTGTACACAAACTTTTACGGAAGACTTCATAATGAACTCTGAACTCTTTGTCTTTTTCCCGTTTTCATGATATCGTCTCTTTCTTCTCTCACGGATATAGTGTGGTCAAAGGTTGTAGCTTCACCATAGTTATCGCAGTTGATTACAGCTTCTTCGCAGTGTAGCACCCATAGCATAAGTTCAATCACAGGCGGCCACGAGGGTAAACCCTTGGGCAAATAAGGAGAGTGAGTCAGTCCCTTCTATTACTTATGAGCCTGCTTCACTTTTACTCTTAAGCATCAAGAAAGTTCTGTTGCTATTTATAGTGTATTACAAGGTGTACTATTTATGGAAACTGCTGAGTCACATCATGTCGAAGTCGGATCCAAAACTACGAGACCATGTGATGAAAAAACACTATAGTGACGTTCAAAAGGGAGCAAAACAAACGCTGGACATGCTGGATGCTATTTTGACGTTTCGATTTGGAACCGACCGACAACCTTTTTTCTCAATTTCTTGCGCTTGGAACACGCACAGGCCGCCCACGAACACACAGAACACCCAACCATTCAATTAGAAAGCGTCTCCTTCGTCGACGCAACAATGCAAACGTAATTGAAACGGTGAATTCACTGATTTCCTTTTCATCATTCCAGTTTTATTAATGTATGTTCTTCCTACTAGCCGAACTACCCAAGAATTTCATCAACTGAGAACTATGAAACTACGTAAAGAAAATTAAAGTTCACGTCTCTCTTATATCTTGAACTTTGAATGTAGCTTCTAAGAAGTTCCTTAACTTTTGAAGTCAATTTGTGTATAGCAAAACACCTTCAAGAGACCAATTTGTATGTTTATGAGGCAAAGAGTAACCAATGACTCCAGCAAAGATCCCTCTTCAAGCCCCTTTTCGTATCCTCGCTGTTTCCCTTTAAGAAGGATAGAATGGTGGCTTTAAGCGGGGAAATATTATTTTTAGTTTATACTGTAATGTATTGCGTGACGTCACGTGACGGGTGTATGTTGAGTTTGCATATTATGGGTTAATTCAAGAGTTGAGTTGACACATGGCCGTCGTCTACGGTTTGTTTGTCGCCGCGCTTCTCCCGTTTTTGGCTGTTATACACTTCATATACCACACAAGTGAACGGTGTTTTCAGCGCATTCTGATTGGCTAGCTCGGAGGTGTATAGCAAGTAATTGTCTATCACTTCTTTGCTAACGGAGAAAAACAAAATGGCTTCCAGTTTCGCTTCAGTTACCAAGGTGCAAAATTATATTGTCATTTATTTTATGCAATTTGTGTGGTATAGGATGTTTTCAACCAACCTCTGGAGACACCAATAACATTAGAGAAATGTATGACTTCTGGTGGACGAACAAAAGAAGCTGAAAAGAGATCTTTTGTTTCGTCCACCAGCATGACGGAGATGACGTCACGTGAAAACCTCCTTATGAGACTAAAACAATTTTTCACCTCATTGTCAGTGAAAGTGGTATCTGTTGTGGTTCAATTTTTTTAAAACCAGTTCAATTTTAATTTTCTTTTGTTTCCGATTATGATAATGAATATTAGAGAAAGAAAAATCAAAATTGAACGGGTTTGAAAAAAATTTTAAACCAAGAAAAAAATTAAACACAACATATCTACCACTATATCCGCGACCGTGAATAATTATTTAATATTCATCTAATTTCCCTTGGTTGTTCCAGTCAAACCGCGAACAAAAGTTCAAAAATATATAACAAAAACAATATTTTTGCCTTACCGTTCTGCTTTTAAGAAGATAACCCATTCGCATGTAGGACAGCTGTTTTTCCAAAGTAAACAAAGATATTTAGTTCCATCTTTCATTTATATTACCACCACCATTTTTTTCTGGATCAATCTAGAGCAACCTCTATTTATTTGTTGTTGTAAATACGTAGTTGATCAGAGGTTTACCTCTTTCGTTATTCTTTGTTTTTTCTTGTCTTTTTCGGTGCAGATAATTGCATTCGTAAAAATTTGAACTAATTGACCATAGATGTTCTTAAAGCCAGTCAGTTGTCGCGGCAAATTCATCAAATAAGTTGGACTATTGCAATTGAGAGCGCTAACGAAAACTTGCGTGGCAAAAGCGTAAATTAAACGACACAGATTTTCACGCGCTTATTTCTGCATATTATTTTGAGATTTTATTGCTTTGTTATCGTGGTTCTTTAATTAATCCCAAGTTTCTTTTGATAATGTGAGAACATTCAGTAGTTTCTCCCCTCTTGCACTGAACTTTGAACGCTTCACGCTTACAATAGGTGTGTCGAGTACCATAGAATTTTAATTTTTTTCCCTGGGCTATCATTATGTTAATAATTGACCTTTTAATGTAAAAAATAAGTGAGAATAATAAAGTTGAGCTTTTTTATGTCAGCCGCGAAGTCAACATTATCATGATTTCGTGAAAATGAGGTAAAGTGCATGAACTTGCAGCAGCCTTTTTGAGTGGGACCCAAACTCCGGAAAATAGTTCTCAATTCTTTGAAATATCGGCAATTTCAGTATTGAATAGATTGTGTTTCGTATAGTTTTTCAAAGGAGAAGAAGGAAAAAAAACAACCCCTGCGCGGTAATAGAATCCTTTAAATCGATTGACATACGCACCAAGTTAACAAGCTTTGCATCCACTCAATAGGTAAGTCCCCATTTAAGCGTAAGTCAAGCATTAGTTTTGGAGATGAGTGGTGTTTGCTGTGTTTGTAATCCAAATATTGCTGGTCTTATCTTAGGCCACATGCAGTATCAATTTAAACGGTTCGCGATGTTAATAAACATGGGTTGTAAGGGAAGGACTACTATGTATTTATAGTCCATATCACCCCAGAAGACTAGAAATTCTAACCATTTCATTCATGGAAAACATAAATTCATTTGACTCCAAATAGACTAGTGGAAAGCAAATTGTCACGGTTTCTCAGTGGGAGCTTTGGTGATCTTTTCCCTTTCCGGTATTTCTTAAGAGTCTCTTCATTCGTTTATTGTTTATCCTACCGTTTTTTTCTGGCTGTTTCTCCACTTTTGATTATTTTCTCAGCTTCTTTATGTGGTAAGCGGTTATTTAGTAAGTGGGAGGTCCGACTTACTGCCGATAAAAGCGGCTCCAGGCGTTTTTTGGTCGATGCAGTTTTAATATACCACGTCTTCATAAACTCGATTATCGTTTTTCAATAATAACGATGCAGTTTAATATGGGAATCCCTGAGTTGCTTTGCAATCAATTAAAAGTTTAACTTAGATAATTAAATTTGTTGAATTAATTGTTGGAATGAAAAAGTAGAAAAAATATATAAAACCAGGAATAACAGAAAGTTACCAAGTGCGGTGGATCATAATTTTTGTTTTCTTTAATAAAGTGTATATCGGCTTCTTGGTGAAGTGTATGGTTACGTTTTTTAGCAACACAGTATATATGACAATGAGACATATGTTTTCCGGCCGAAGCGCCGATGTAATACGTCAGCGGTATAACCTTGTGCAATGTCAGTGTGGTATAACAGCGGTTGTCGTAAAAAGTACAGGGCGAGTAGAATATTCGCGAAAATCGTAATTCGCTTTTTTGTCGTCCGGAGTTCAATTCCATTTTTTCCCCAGGCGCCTCTGCGTTCTGGTACTCAAAATTACAATTAACTCATATCTGAGATCTCGATTTCTATTTTCAGGATGAGAAAAGTCAAGTATTGACAAGCAACGTTTGGATAAGACAGGTCTGTTAAATACACAGCACTTTGAAGCAAAACGGCACAGCATTAAAAATGAAGCAACGCCACGCCGACGGCCACGCCAACGCTTCAAAACATCATTGATCAAAAGAGGAATCATGCTGCACAGCAGCATGCGTTCAAATACTTTATTTTTGCTGCATTCTGCAAAAACACGCGATGAGTGTTCTCTTAATTAGGACAAAGTTCGCTAAAATATACGTTTAAGTAAAAACTGAATAAAAAGCAAGAAATTTTAGCGACGACGACGGCTTCGGCAACGCAACAAACACCATTGTTAAAACGAGATGCTTCCGTGAAGCATACACTGGGTTGCCTGTGGTACGTGTTACAGAAAATCAGAAGGCACTGAATTGTGTGGTATTGAACTACAGCATTCCAGTCTCTGAAGAATAACAAATAAAAGAGAAGCAAGAAACATTGGCTTCTGGGCTGACATGTTGATAATTTTCGAGTTCCCTCACAACTTCTTTTCACCACAAGTTTAAGAGTGCCCTCTGAGCATCTGACAGCTTTGTAATACCAAAGTTCACTGAAGTTTTTCCCTGTCCAGCGGGGTTAGTGTTTGGATGGGAGACCAAAACAATATACCCCTCATAAAACAGAAGCATCGGACGAAAAATACTATTAACGCTAACAAATGCGGACTCAGCAAAGTACACATTTTGTTAGCTTGCTTTATGCAAAACAAGAACATCATTCTAAAAGCTCATTCTACTCAAAAAGTAGGTTCTGGAGGTAATTTTGAGAGTGGAAATCAAGGTTACGCGGCAGACGGCAAATACAAACTCGCGATTTAATTCAGTTAACACACCAGAAAGACGCTAACCTCATTTTGACAAGAAAATGCTTTACTATTGCCATAAAAACTATCCAGTTAAGCTCGCATATCATAAAACATGATGAATTCATAAAGGCCACCTTTTCCAGCGAACAATTTTTTGAAACAAACAACATATTTGCTATTAGAGGCAAAAACCCCTTCTATTTCATTACGTGCGTGAAGAGAAGAAACTCAATCGTGTCAAATATGCGCAATATTGCAACAAACTAAATTTCAGGATCAAACCGTTTCCATGAAGAACCTTTTCCTTGAATAATGAAGCACAAAATACACGACAAGATTTCTTTCAAATAATTCTTGGCTGTTACATTTCCAATATTTTTTTACCTGAAGACTGTGCAGAGTCGATTACAGATCCACGTAAGGTGTTCGATTCGTTCAATCGTTCTCTGTCTTTGTTGAACCCATAAGTTACCAGAGAATTTTCCATTTGGTTTCAGTGTTCTACAACACAGCACACTTGGTTAAATATTATTTTAGAAATACAGCTCACTTTGATTTCGGCTCGACGGGCGATAGATTGTTGTCGAAGTCCATTACTCGTCGCTTTTGAGATTCCAGGTGTTGGTTTTTCACCGCCTGCCTAGTTTATCCAACTGACTTTCCATTATTGAGCTTCATAAGGGTATATTTTATTCAAAGATCCACTAAAACGCCATTCGCGTTACATGACATTCGACGCCATTGCAGACTAAGTTAATGATTCTCCTGTGTCCACCAGAGAAATCTACGCATTTCCACTACCCTCTCGATCCTAAGAAAATACGCGCAGAGGGCTCTATGCATAAGGACACCACTTACCAGGGGAGTGACAGGCAAGACTTTTACCGACACGGAAAATAAAAAAAATAAAAAAAATCTACCCATTTTCCGACTGGGATTGCCATACGCCAACCCAGTAATGAGGAATCATGCTGCATGAGCGGCGCGTGTATGAGTACTTTTCTTTGCCGTACTTTGCAACAAGGACGTCTATGGCAACGCCACAAACATCATAATAGACCAATTTCGATATATTAAAGTTCCGTCGAAAACAAAAGGCATCATCTCGAGGCTCTGGGGAATAAACTCATACAAATCCTTATATTTATTCCCCAGAGCTTCGAGATGATGTCTTTTGTTTAGGACTGAATTTTAATATATCGAAATTGGTCTATTATATTATTGGTTGAAAGGAGAAAAATGATCGTGCTGCAAGTGTGGCACGCACTTTCATATATTTCTTTGCCACACTTCGCAAAACAACAACGTGAACTCAATTAACAAATGTAAGATTTTGCCTTTAAATTAATGGTAAGTCGTTCTTTCTCTGTGCTTACTTCAAAACCGTCCGCACCAATCCAGTTGTAGGAATTTACTTTACTCGTATTGAACAAAGAGAACAAGATAGAGTAATCGCAAAATACTTAAAGTGCCCCTAACCCCAAAATAATTTTTCGGCTAAAATGAATCTTTGCACCTGTTCGAAACGCATTGCGGCCATTTTTTCATTTTTCTAACAAATCCTGCCATTTTATAGGCTTCGAAAGTTGCGAAAATCCAAGCATCTTTTGTTCACGACCGAGTCATGATCAGAAGGGGAGTGGGTCTATTCCTGATTTGACGTCACAAACTGATTTACATTTACATTAACTCTTTTTAAAAATGCATGCAAAGTAGATTGTGACGTCAAATTAGGAATAGACCCACTCCCCTTCTGACTCGGTCGTGAACAAAAGATGCTTGGATTTTCGCAACTTTCGAAGCCTATAAAATGGCAGGATTTGTTAGAAAAATGAAAAAATGACCGCAATGCGTTTCGAACAGGTGCAAAGATTCATTTTAGTGAAAAAAATATTTCGGGGTTAGGGGCTCTTTAAGGGCAGCGTAAAATTTATTTTGAAGTATATGTAATCGCATGGGCCAGAGGGCAATTAAGGATTAATTTCACGCGCATTTTCAAAGTTTTCACAATTTGGAAAACTTTGAAATACGAGTGAAATTAATCCTTAATTGGATGAGTGCACATTGCGATTATATGTTTATCACATGAAGGGAAAAATTATTGAGGGTATATAGCCCATTCAGTGCCTTGACAAATGACAGTCAACATGTTCCTATTCGGTTAAAGTTCAATTCAATAAATCGTTGCTGTCAACAGAAATAGCGCTTAAAATGTAATTTATTTGTGGACAAAAAGGTAGTTTAATCTGGAAGAAGATTCTCTTGTAACTTCGCTTGCTCTGGACAAGCAACTGTCAACCAATCAGGATCAAGTAATCATGCCCTCTTGATTAAGGAAAAATGCCCTCCGTCTCGGCCAATCAGCATTCAGTAATTTTGCCTCGTATGTGATAACTGTTTTAATCAATGTTTTGAGGCGTTGGTGTAGCCGTTGTCGTTGCTAACATTCCGTGTTGTTTCTTCAATCAGAATGCGAAATGTTCGTAAACGCGTGCCGCACGTGCCACATGATTCCTGTTTTAAACGATGGTTGCGGTCACACTTAAGAGAAACACATTATAACACTGGTGTTGACACTACTCTAGTGTCAACTCTTTGGTGTTTTGAATCCCTAGGGGAACACTGAAAAATAGAGCTTGATTTAGCACTAGTGTTAACTCCGTAATGCGAGCGCAGCCAATGATGTTTTGAGGCGTTGACTAAGCCGATGTCGTAGTTTGTATTCAAACGTGCTTTTTTTGCTTCTTTTAAGGGTGACATATTCTTTTGAATGTAGAGGTAGCCAACGTAGAAAATAAAAACAAAATAATGTCAATATGTTTATATAATGAAAAATCAGTCCGTATAGTCAAACCAACTTTTGGTCTATATTTTGTTCAGCAATGGCGCGATCCTTGGCTAACCTGGGATCCTTCAAAATACGAAGGCCTCCTTTCTGTCAACACCGATCCATATTTGTTATGGAAACCAGACATTGTCCTTCATAACAGGTAGGTTTTCATTTTTGAGTTTGGTGAAGTACTATCCAGGCCACTCCAATATCGAGTGTAATTCTGGTCCCAGTTGTTCAAAGGTCGTATAACTTTCTACAGGGAATAAGTTCACAACCAGAGTATAAAATATACTTCATGCATGTTGAACGTCGGCCAAAATTTTCGCACACCGTCGCCATTACTGAAATGGGCTTTGAGTGTCCATACTATTCACAGTTACTTTAGGAAATACTGAAATCTTTGCATAGATTAAAACTGTCACATAGTGACTTCCCCAGGTGTTTCATTGTAATAACAATCAGTCAATTAGTGGCTCCGCAGTTTTCCTCCGTATATGCGAAACTGAAAATAAATCCGATTTAGCCAGTATAATGGTCACAACAAGCAGACAGTCATTACGTCATTCATCCACTCAGTCAGTCAATCTCTCGGTCAGTACTAAAGTCAGTGTATCAGCTAGTTACTCAGTCACTGAGTCATTCATTAAGTCAATCAGACAGTCAGTCAGTCATTCAGTAAGTAAGTGAGGGAGTCCGTCAGTCAGTCAGTCAGTCACTCCCGGGTCAATCTCTCTGTCTGCCAGTCATCAAAACTCTGCCAGTTATTCAGCCACTCAAGTAACAGGGGCTTTTGCATAGTGTGCAGGTTAAGCAGTAGATGACGTTTGCGGAGATGCATGTGAAATGGTCACTGATTTTAGCAGATCGATTAGGTCCTGAGATCTTAACCATGTTAGAAATAAAAGGACAAGTTTTGCATCTTGTGCGTGCACCCAACGTCAATTTTGGGAAAATATCTGTTCGGAAGACGATTTGAGATCTAGAATTTTCCGAACATTTGTTGTAAAATTTCTTGCTTGCCTGCCTCTCCTGGGATTTTCGAACATCTCAAAAATGGTATAATTGCCCATTTTTAACGGATTTTTGCCCTTAAAAGGTCATCTAGAGTTTTCGGGAGACTTTTTTCTTGCTGAAATTTTCGAAAACGAAAGTTTTGATCCCTATAATTTTCGGATCACTAGACTTTGAGCTAGGAAATCCGAACAGATGAAGAATGTTTAGGGGATAAAAATATGCCTATATCGAACGTTTAAATACTAAAATACGTTTAACAATGCTATGTCTAAGTGGTTTTGAACAATATTCTCGTTGGGTGCCCCTGAAGTAACTGTCGAATCATTAATTTCTTGCTGATCGCTAATGGTTGTTTTCTCCCCAGCGTCGACGACGAAGGAAACCATGGCGAACAGTACCTGTTTAACACCAACATGATTATCGACAGTGATGGTACAGTCACGTGGCTTTCGCCTAATCTCATTAAGACCTCCTGCATAATCAATGTCAAATACTTCCCCTGGGACACACAGACCTGTAAGTTCAAGTTTGGATCTTGGACCTATCACGGGCTCAAACTTGATATGGATTTTTACGGGGACTTCCCATCGGTGGACCTGAAATTTTTTAAGGTTAACGGAGAGTGGAACCTGGTATCGGGAAAAGGGACTAAAATCGTCGAGTATTATGGATGCTGCATAGAACCTTACCCGGCCATCACCTTCGAAATCACAATTCAACGTCGAAGCTTGTTCTACATTAACAACTTAGTTGTCCCTTGCATTGTCTTGGCACTTCTTACGGCAACAGCTTTCTTGTTTCCGCCGGAAACAGGAGAGAGAATTTCGCTTACCATCACAATTCTTCTTGGAATGACCGTATTTATGATTGTGGTCGTCGATGCTATACCACCAACATCCGAAGCCACACCGATAATCAGCACATACTTCTCTGTAGTCATGGTGGAAATCTCTTTAGCTCTCTTGTGCACTTGTATCAGTCTAAACATCAAGCACCGCCACCCCAAAGTGGAGCTAACCGGTTGGTTCCGGTTTCTCTTGTTTGACGTGTTGGGGCCTGTTCTTAGTAGACGCTCTGTTATGGCCATTAAACAAAAACGAAATAACAACATGGGAACAAAAAAGCTTGATGGCTTCGTCAAGGGAAACCAAGTCGTACCAGAGGATAATAAAATTGCCATTACCGATATTTGTCAGCAGGAGGTAAAAATCGCAAAAACAGTTGAGAAAGAAATAAGGGTGGCAGGCATGGATACAGTGACAAAGTTCATTGAAGATTCAAATTTAGAGGACAGCAGAAAATTGGA
>OX421448.1:56738729-56758729 GCA_949126865.1 Montipora capitata
TTGAGTCACAGAATATCAACAGATCAAAATTAAAGTCTCCATATTTTTTCTCAAAATCAGAAAAAAATTAACAACTGTGAAATAGTGTCAAATGTCTATGTGTGAATGCCACTAGAGCTATAAAAAGCTGGGCTGGAATAACAGCAACTATGATAAATAATTAGCAGAATTTCGGAGATGAACAAAGAGTTTCCCAGAAATTTGATTGGTTGAGTGGTTTCCTATAGAAATAATAGTATGATTTTATATTCACCACACTATCTGGTAAATATAAAGCAAAACAAAATGGAAGAGCTCCCGCAGGCACTCGTGACCTTTACAACAGAAAGAAACTGTGTCGATTATCAATTCTCTGTTGTTCAGCTCTGAAGTTATACCAGAAACCCATAAGGGTTGAAACGTGTAACGGCCCCTTGTGTGCTGGGAAACAAGCTTCTGAATATTCAATTTGCTAAGTACCATATTTGGAACAACAAGAGCGAGGGGTTTCCAAATATGGTACTTAGCACTGAAACATTCAACCAATGAGTTCGCACTGAATATTCGGAAGCTGTGAACGCTCGTTACACGTTTCAACCCTTATGGGTTTCTGGTTATACTCACACAATTATTCGTCTCAGATGTACACTAACTCCGGATCGAGTGGTCCGGGTTCGGGTCCTGGCTGGGGACATTGTGTTGTGTTCTTGGGCAAGACACTTTACTCTCACGGTGCCTCTCTCCACCCAGGTGCATAAATGGGTACCGGCGAATTTAAGGCTGGGGGTAACCCTGCGACGGACTAGCATCCCATCCAGGGTGGAGTAGAAATACTCCTTGTCGCTTCATGCTAAGGAAAGCGCGGATAAGCTCCGGCGTGTTGGGCCGCTTGGCTCGGAAAGCGCTTACCTATTATAGGAAATTGATAATGAAAACAAAAATAAACAACAAGGAAGTCAAACTATTTAAGCTCAAACTACATGTATTTCACAAATGAGAGCAAATAATTATTGTTTCCTTGGTAAACCTATCTGCAAGATTCCGGCAGCTTGCACTGTCACTTTGCACGAAAGTTTGGTAATTATACACCATTCCAATGGCATCAAACTATGGTTGTTCTTTTTCGGGAACCCAACCAATAAATGTTCTTCTCTTTCTTCAGTTAGGCGGAACACTCCATTATAACATAACGAGTACCGTATGCCAAGGTCTTTCTGAGTGAAACTTCTTTTCCTTAGTCATTGTTGACACTTTGTAGGCTCGTCCTCTATCATCATCAACAATCTTTTGTCCACCATTTTGATTCACCTCCAGAGGTGGTCCCAAATATTCCGATCGGACAGAACTGAAACAAATCTTTCCATTTGACTTCAGCCCGAAATTTTCGGAAATTTTGGCTTAATGGAAAGCACCCATAGTCTCAATCAGGATAAGTCGAATCCCGTTATAATAATTTGAGATTCTATGATTAAGCATATTGACTCAAAAAAAACTTTCCAAGAAATTGGTTTACAAGCGTTCGTTCCCGGGTAAAACCAGGGACCAAATTTGCGATATGATAGATGACATCTACGCTGACGTTGAGCCCTCACATGTGACTATACATACGTCAACCAATAATCTGCCATCTGTAAGTGTAGACTCTTTTGTATTAAGACCGGGACACACTAGGCAATAAGTCGCTGCGACACGTCGCGGGGACAAGTCGCTGTCGCTGAGGTATTATTTTGTCGTAGCGAACAGTCCCACGAATTCAAACCAGTTTGGATTTGTGCGACTGATCACAGCGACAAGGTTAGCGAAAGCAGCGTTGTCGCACCGTCTGTGCACTTCCGGCAACAAGTCGCTGCTACAAAATATAAATGAACCAATGAGAGAGCGTCACATGGTCAGCCATACTGAATTAGAAAACTAGTTCACATACCCCCTCATACGAGATTACTGCGTGTGCACCGCCGTGTCGCAGCGACGACTTGTTTTGCAAGTAGTACACAGAGAGAAACTTGTTGCAGAGACCTGTCATTGCGACTTGTCGCCTAGTGTGTACCGGCCTTTAAAGATGGAAAACCTGGCTCTTAAGACTCGTAACAAATTTCAGAATGCGAAAATTGGCATCATCTGGCCTCATACACAGAGTTCACAATTCAACACCTTAATAATCCCAATGGTTGTTGGAGGGTAGCTGTAGCTGTAGCTGTAGCTGTAGGAGGGTATGGACCATACAATATGCCTCACAGTCTCACTGGGAAAGTTTCCAAAAACTGCGTAACAAAGTAAATATTGAAATGCGTAATGCTAAATCGAAATAATCTTATGACAAGATTGGTGAATGCTCTGAGTCAAATGATCTTAGGAAAACCCTGACGCTTATTGATTCGTTTTTGGGGAGGAGAAATGACAAATTGAATATTGTAAGCGCGCTATCGATGTGAAATTACGCTTACTTATACCTTTGTAAAAAAGTTGTTGTTTTGCTGCCGTTCCCTCCGCCTCTGAATCTGAATTTCTCAGTCTTTCACGTTGCCTTTCCCTGTTTATTCTAGCCCTCTCTCGTTCCGCTTGGCAACCTTCTTCGCTACAATTTTGCCTCCTATGTCTGTTTCTTTCCCGCTCCGCTTCGCGACGTTCTTCTCTCTCCCTAACTCGCTCTCTTTGCTTGCTCTCTGCCGCTCTCTTTCCTTTTGCTCTTCACATAAACCCTGTCTTCTGCCTGTTGCATTTAGTCCCCTGTTACCTGTTGGCATGATAACTCTAGTCTTCCGATTAAACCTTTAGAACCAACGCAAATCGTTTAGCTAGACTGTCTTTGATTGAGCATAAAATTCCCTTAAAAAACGGACGACGGTCAATATGATTTCCCG
This sequence comes from Montipora capitata, assembly GCA_949126865.1. Classification (NCBI taxonomy): domain Eukaryota; kingdom Metazoa; phylum Cnidaria; class Anthozoa; order Scleractinia; family Acroporidae; genus Montipora; species Montipora capitata. The sequence goes on from OX421448.1 coordinate 56,741,570, forward strand.
CCCGAAAAATGCAGGTTGCCAAATGCTGCCACGCGATTTCCCGCCAAGGATAATTGATCGAATACTCCAGTCCCCAGAGGTTTTCTTGCCTCCCCACCTCCACCCCGACAGTCTGTACGGGCGACCGCTGACGTCATGGCCAAAATTTCTCGCATTTCCCGAACGTTTTGCCCATGGCGCTCCGTTGGCGCGCTTCGCGCCCCTGAGCTCCGCTATTAAACAAACCAGTTTGGGCGGACAAAGCCGCACGAAATTGTGGCTAAATGTGAACTTGAATTTAACAAGTTACTTACTTCAGGGCTTCTTTTTTTTTTTCAGCAAATTACACTTTGCTATTGGCACTTTTAAGCAATGCTTAACTAAAAATGATTAATAAATAATTTACAGTGTCTGGAAAGTTTGTCCACATGTTTCCTGGCGTTTATCGGCAAAACAGTGGCAAAGAGTCCATAAGGGGAGGGACTGAGTTTCCTCAAGCTGAAAATACCACTGGTTCAACTGATTAATTTCGGATCCTTTGTGAATGGGACAGTGCGGATCGCAAGACGGTAAACTGGATTTGGATTTCTTTGGATTCAAATCTAGCGAATCTTTTTCCAAAATGGATTCACCAGACCAGAAATCCGGATAGGAACGCAAAACTTGATCAGTTTTTGGATCACACCAGTCATCTTCACACATGAAAAAATCACTGTTGCTATTGTTACATGATAAATGGCGCCGTCGTTAGACGGATATTGAAGTGAAATGGTTTGGTATTTCATTGCTATTTATATAATAAACAGAACATTACATGACCGCTTGGAGACCCGAAATGTCTCATCTCGCGTTGAAAAATATTTCACGAGTGATCGCCGGCAACGGTCGAAACGAAATTTAGTACCTCAGCGCGGTCAAGCAATATCTTCTATTTATTTCGATTAAGATTATGGGCGCTGATGAGTGAATGCTGATTGTTAGGAATACTCGAGAGCCTACATTTCAGGCTTAAACCGGACTCAATTCACATGGAAGCCCATCAAGCCGCGTAAGTGTTGTTTGCGGTGAATCAGTGAAAACCAACAATTGTTAGTTGTGAATGATAACCTACATTTGAGGCATTTATTCGAGATCTCATGAGTCAAATGGTCGATGAGTCAATGAGTCACGAGTCAATGAGACTCACAGTCAATATAGCAATAATTTATTTATTAAGCCTAAGCCCTCGTTTCAGTCATTAGGGCCTAAGCACTCTCTGAAATTTTAGCTTTCATTTTATGGGTTAGGGTAACTGCACTGACTCATTGACTTATTGACTCATGACTCCTTGACTCTGACCCATTGACTCATTGACTCATTGACTCATTGACTCATTGACTCATTGACTCATTGACTCATTGACTCATGCCTCTCATTGACTCATTGACTCATTGACTCATTGACTCATGACTCCTTGACTCTGACTCATTGACTCATTGACTCATTGACTCATTGACTCATTGACTCATTGACTCATTGACTCATGACTCCTTGACTCTGACTCATTGACTCATTGACTCATGCCTCATTGACTCATTGACTCATTCATTCATTGATAAATACTTGGTACTCCATTTATTCACGTTTCTTACTTCAGTGTATAATAAAAAGGTACCTTTGTTTTTCAGTACGTTACAAATCAAATTAATATACTAGCAAAATACAAAGTACATAACATGAATTGAGATGCGTGGTATCTAAGTAAACCGTTGGGTTTTCTAGTTAGACACTGGTCATGTCTTGTTTAAATTTACTATGTAGACACCAGAAAGTAAAGCAATACTCAAAAAGACGGGAGTAACAACAATGCATTGAAAAGACATGAATCAGTCCAAAAAGAATTACAAAGAGGACTGGTATTTATGTGTTACTAGAAATTTAGAATATTGCATGAGTATATAATTATATTGTTAGACTACAGTAAACATCCGCATCTAAGAAGCTAGATTTTCCCAAGTTGGGCTAAATAGGTTCTTATAAAAATGGCATTTACCGTTTTTTTGGGGATATTTATGTTCTTAAATTGGTTCTTATTTCCACTAAAGAGATTTACTGTTCTTAAATTCTAGGTTCTTATATGCGGGTGTGTACTGTACTGCATTTGTTTCCTTAGTATATATATTGTTTGACGTTTTTAAGATATTTTAAATTAGAGACCTGTTTTAGGCCAGTGGGTAGCTACTGCTATAGGTCGGTTGCCATAGCTTATGTGGTTTGTTTGCCAATATTTGTCCTGGAACGTGTTTTATAAAAGTTTAATTTTGATGCAGATCTTGTATTATGTGGATGGATATTGCTTTCATAGCATTGAAAAATGTTTGGCTAAAAATACTTGGGAGTTGCCGTTTATGTTTGCGGTGAGGACTCCATGGTTAGTGAAAGTTTTGTCAGGGCCTGTTTACATGGAGGGAGTGCCCCGCTAACGGAGTTACCCGGCTAATCGAACTACCCTAAGAGAGCCAACTTTTCATGCGTTTCTTTAGAAAACGCATTGAAGCATTTACATGCTAGACAGGGTAAACCGCCTTCCCCAGGAACCCTCTAGGGAGGAGGAGGGTTTTATTTTTTTGCCCGGCTAACCGAGGTGAGAAGACCGCGATAACATGGCGGCGCCAAATAACCGTCCTAGAGAATTGTTTCGTCCGTCCTTATTACTTACTAGTGACATCTAAACGAAATGACAGATAAAGTGAAAAATAGTTTCCCCGGGCACTAAAAAGCGGCCGCTAGTGGAAAAGGTGATAAAAAATTAAACTTTCCGCCAAAGCGTTTCTTTTATCTGCCATCTTGTTTGTTGTACTTAGAGGCCCTTTCAAAAGATAGCCCACCAGCCATCCCACTTAGGCGAGTTTCATGTAAAGGCGGGCTATATGTTAACCCTTCTAGCAGGGTAACTCGGTCAGCCGGAGCACCCCGGCCTCCCCTCATGTAAACAGACCCTTGGGGTATTTACATGAGACATGGATGAACTCAGACGGACTTATACAAAACATGGACCCCTACTGTGGACCCGGTCCATGGACCCCTTCATGGACTCGGTCCATGGACTACTTCTGTGGACTATCCCTCATTTTGTAAAGTTTCAAGCAGAAAAATCTTTAGAAGAGAAAGAGAAGTTATCCTGGCACTTATCTGGAGAATTTAAGCAATAATTATTGTCTCTTACAGAGACATGAAAAGTTCAGAAGCTTTCAAGGGGATTCGAACCCAAGCCCTCTGCGATGCAATGCTCTACCAACTGAACTGTGAAGCCACTCAGTTGGGAGCAAATCATGTTTTGCATACGTCGTCCTCTTGGGGCCTAAGCATGCCTTTTTGGCCTGGCCTGTCTTATACGACGCTGGTAGGTCTGGACTCAGCCGACCGGTTGGTTCAGTTGGTTGATCATCGGACTATTGTGCGGGGGGTCGCAGGATCAAAACCCCGGCCGGTATACCTGCAAAAACAGTCTGGCAAAGTTCCCCACACGGTGTTGATCATTGACACTGAAAAGTCAGTAGGGGAGTGGTCAACTATATATTTTACCACAATTACTTGTAATCTCGCAATCTAATTGGGTAATTTGCCGTTGTCGATAGAGTCTAGACAACGCTGCTCGCGTCATTCTGGCGTCAATTTATCACGCAATGTAATAGCCAATCAGGAACGCTCATTTTGGGAAATAAACCAATCATATTACGAGAAAGTTATAGACAGCGCTTGCTCTTTCTTTGTGTTATGATTTTGGTCACGTTCTGAAATAAACACTCTCTATGGCGTTGAATATTGTGGACTCGGCTACGCCTCGTGAGTCCAGAACATTTTGAACACTGCGATGACGAATATCGTTATCAATAAGAGTACAGACAACGCTGAACTACTTTTGATTTGTTAATTAGGTGGTATTGGTGTCTATAAGAGACCAATGGGCCATTCCTAGCAGCGACATTTTCACAGACCGCGATTTATTGACGTCACAGCGTCACCAAACAGGAACTGTTTTTGTTTCTTGCGGAAAACTGAGGTGGTCTAACTTGTCCGCAAAACCGCCTTGACATAGGCTTAATATGGAAGTTGTTCACTCCTAGTCATGGGCTACTGCTCAGATTGTCCAGATAAGTGCGACAATCACTTCACTCTTTCGTCTAAAGACTTTTTTTGCTTGTAACTTTACAAAATAAGGCGTGGTCCACAGGGGTGGTCCATGGACCTAGGGTCCATGTTTTGTATACTTCCATCTCAGACCGGTGTGCGCTTGTACTGGTATGAAATTTTTGCAGCAACCGAGAGGAAGTCAGACAGGTCTGAGTTCATTCTCAGGCCGGTCTCATGTAAACGCAAAAGAAGAAATGTATGGAGGCTGATACGAGCTCATGCCGGTCTGAGTTCGTCCCGGTCTCATGTAAATACCCCAATAAGTTTCATGTTGATGGTCAGTTATGATATTAACACTTAAGGTTATTGGCTTTACTCGACGAACAAAACTGAGTCGATTCACCTTTTTTTATAAACTTGTCTATTAATACCTCTTCAGCTGGAAAGACTGGATCTCTTTAGCTTGTACATTTTGTTTTCCCATTTCAGACCACGTGATGTTACCAAGGGAATTTTCCTTTTGTGCTGTTCCCTGGAGTAACGTCACGTGGTCTGAAATGGGAAAACAAAACGGTCATGATTTATACAAGTTTCTACCAGCTGCTCTCGACCCCGCCCAATTACTGTTTAATTTCCTACTTTCCTGCCACCCGTCACTGGCAAAGCTAGCAAAAACGCTGGCAAACTTTGTAACAATGTAAATGTAAATGTTTTGCTTATAGTGGAAGTGCATTTAGCTATCAAGCTAGTTCACAGGCACCTCATTTATAAGAACCTCAAAGAAACAATTGAAACTTGTAAGAAACACTATTAAGAAACCCAACTGGCAGGAAGCCACCGGTTGGCAATTTACAAAGCATGGTAGAGTCGAGTCCGGGACAACCGGAAACAAATTCAAACCAGACGGGACGGGATTTGAACCCGCGGCAACCGCATGCAAACATCTCCCTGCCCAGAAAAGAATGCTAACATAAAGCGATCACCTTGGCAACGGCTAGTGTTCACTATAGCCAATTATTGTGATTGAAGATGACGCGTAAAGATTAAAAGACTTATTATTATTATTATTAAACCGTATATAAATAAACAATTTTTACAGGTTTTCTCTAAGTAGTTATACCTTCATTAATTGCAACGTTCAATTTTCACCCACGATGTGGTGTCAAAATTACCAGTGAAGAAACAATAATTGTCACAATAAAGAGGAGAAAGAAGAGATTGTCAATAATATTGACAGCGACATGCCATTCCAATTTTCTTCTGTCCTCTAAATGGGAATCTTCAATGAACTTTGTCACTGTATCCATGCCTGCCACCCTTATTTCTTTCTCAACTGTCTTTGCGATTTTTACCTCTTGCTGGCAAATATCGGTAATGACAATTTTACCATCCTCTGGTTCGACTTGGTTTCCCATGACGAAGCCATCAAGCTTTTTTGTTCCGATGTTGTTGTTTCGTTTTTGTTTAATGGCCATAACAGAGCGTCTACTAAGAACAGGCCCCAACACGTCAAACAAGAGAAACCGGAACCAACCGGTTAGCTCCACTTTGGGGTGGCGGTGCTCGATGTTCAGACTGATACAAGTGCACAAGAGAGCTAAAGAGATTTCCACCATGACAACAGAGAAGTATGTGCTGATTAACGGTGTGGCTTCCGATGTTGGTGGTATGGCATCGACGACCACAATCATAAACACGGTCATTCCAAGGAGAATTGTGATGGTAAGCGAAATTCTCTCTCCTGTTTCCGGCGGAAATAAGAAAGCTATTGCGGTAAGAAGTGCCAAGACAATGCAAGGGACAACCAAATTGTTGATATAGAACAAGCTTCGACGTTCAATTGTGATTTCGAAGGTGATATCCGGGTAGGGTTCCTTGCAGCATCCATAATACACGACGTTTCTCGTCCCTTTACCCGATACCAACTTCCATTCTCCGTTAATCGTGAAGGAAGCCAAATCCACCGATGGGGTGTCCCCGTAAAAGTCCATATCAAGTTTGAGCCCATGATAGGACCAAGACCCGAATTTGAACTTACAGGTCTGTGTGTCCCAGGGAAAGTATTTGACATTGATTTTGCACGAAGTCTTAATGAGATTAGGCGAAAGCCACGTAACTGTACCATCACTGTCGATAATCATGTTGGTGTTAAACAGGTACTGTTCGCCATGGTCCCCTTCGTCGTTGACGCTGGAAAGAATGAAACAAAAGCGATCAACAAGAAATTGCTTCGACAGTTACTTGAATGACTGACAGACTGAGTGGCTGAATACCTGGTGGAGTTTTGATTACTGGCAGACAGACAGATTGACCCAGGACTGAATGACTGACTGACTGACTGACTATCTGGCTCACTCACTCACTCACTCACTCAATGACTGATTGACTGACTGACTGACTGACTGACTGACTGTCTGATTGTCACTAACCGATACACTGACTTACTGACGGAAAGATCAGTTGTCTGACTGGCTGATTGGCAATCTCGTTCCCAGAGTCATCGTTTCCTTGACCAGCGGTCGAGAAAGAGAGACTCTAGTCAAATCCAAAAAAGGCCACATTTGATTGGCTGTTGAAAAACGGTTTCATTTCCTACCATTTTCAAATTCTAAACTAAAAATCGTGATTTCTTCTGGATTTTTATCTACACGAGGTTGAAGATGACCTAGAAACATATCCTTCTACAACTTACCAGTTCCGTAAGGTTTTTGTTTTTGAAAATACAGCATTTTGAATTTCCGAATTGTCACTTGCGTGACACCATATACTGAAATATGTTTTGATGGAAAAAATGTCTCTCGTTATTTTTGATTCTCCGTAGTTTAAACGTTTTAATTATATTTGGTGATGTGTTTATACTCATGTGTACTGTCTCGCAAGTGAAACCTAAGCGCTTCCAAATGTTTTTGTTGATTTCTGACTCCCTCCACTCACGCACGCGCAGTTATTCAACCGGACCCAGAGTTCGCATGATCATCTACAAATAATCAGTTATACCGGCAATGTAAAATTTTAAACACCTGGCCTCGGTTGTTCAAAACGTGGATAACGCCATCCACCGGATAAATCACTATCCATCGGATAAACACTACCAAAACCAAGTGAGTTATTATCAGAAACCCATAAGGGTTGAAACGTTTAACGGCCCCTTGTGTGCTGGGAAACAAGCTTCTGAATATTCAATTTGCTAAGTACCATATTTGGAACAACAAGAGCGAGGGGTTTCCAAATATGGTACTTAGCACTGAAACATTCAACCAATCAGTTCGCACTGAACATTCGGAAGCTGTGAACGCGCGTTACACGTTTCAACCCTTATTGGTTTCTGTTATTATCCAATGGATAGCGCTATCCACGCTTCGAACAACCGGGGCCTGGTCCAGTTGTTTTAAGGCTGACCAACTTTATCCTGTGTCACTCTCTGACACTTTTAATCTGTGCAAAGATTTCAGTATTTCCTCATGGTTACTAACCGTGAATACGCACACACTAAGCCCATCTCAGTAAAAACGTATACGAGAATTTTGGTCAACGCTCAACAAGAAATATATTTTATAGTAGTAAAACTTATCCCCTGTAGAAAGTTATCCCGACGGCCTTTTGAACCCCTGGGGATTCAGATCCACTAGCTATTGGAGTGGCCTGGATTGTACTTCATCAAACTCAAAAATGAACACCTACTTGTTATGCAGGACAATGTCTGGTTTCCATAACAAATCTGGATTGGTGTTGACAGAACGGAGGCCTTCGTACTTCGAAGGATCCCAAGTTAGCCAAGGATCGTGCCATTGCTGAACAAAAGACAGATCAAAAGTTCTTTTGACTATGCGGACTGAATTTTCATCATATGAACATATAAACATTATTTTGTTTTGATTTTCCACGTTGGCTACCTCTAAATTCAAAAGAATATGTGACCCTAAAAGAAACAAGAAAAGCGCGTTTGAATACACGCCACGACATCGGCTTAGTCAACGCCTCAAAACTGACATCATTGTTTAAAACAGGAATTTTGCGGCACGTACGGCACGCGTTTATGCACATTTCTCTTTGCCGCATTCTGATTCAAGAAACAACAGGGAATGTTAATAATGACAACTGCTAAGCCAACGCTGGATTAAAACACATTGGTTACAACGGAAATCGTGCTGCACGTGCGACATGCGTTTAAGAACATTTCAATTTGAGGAGAATAAGCAAAGCGAGGCTAAGTATTCCACGATACTGTACCATACAAGGCTTCCTAAGATCAAGAGAGCATTTCAAGCAATAAGTAAGACAGCGATGATTAAGTTCACACCAAGGAAACTTGACTTAAACGAACTGAAGAGTAACCTTCAGTTCACCGAGCAAATGTTAAATTGTAAGATTTATGTGGGTTTCGTTGAAATTGTTTTTCAAGCATTCCGTACCCAGTGACGCGTATAGAGCGTATGGTTCTGTTCACGAAGTCCATGTCATCGTTTCTTTTACCTCGTCGATGTCTTTAATTTGTTGACAACAACTAGCAGATTTTGTTCGTGTACAACGACTATGTCCGAAAGGGCCAAATTAGACCTAAAACATAAATGAGGCTTAATTTTTCGCGCGCTTTCAGTGGCTCGACGCGGCTACACGGCCATACTACGTCAACTAGCGCACTTAACAGTCGACCCTTCCATTGACGTGTTTAGGTGGAAAACGGTTTGGAATTTTTTTCCCCTGCATTTTTCTGCGGTTTCAATCCAGGTTTGACATATGTAGCTGTGGACCACACTGATGGCTACGAAGTTATTCAAGTCAAGTATCCTTAAAGCTGAGTGTTTATTTTTGATTTGTTTTGAGCTGCTTTTTGCTCTGTATTGCAATTTTTGGCATATCTTCGGGAAATTTTTAATTTTGAATCGGATAATGTTGCATGATGCCTGGATGACTTATGACAGAAGAGCAAAAACGAAAGAACTCGTTTTAGACTGTTTGATTTTGTTTGGTTTTGTTTATTTGATTGCTTTCTTCAATGCTAAACAAATAAATTCAAAATGGTTTTATCCTTTAATTCGTTGTTTAAGTGAGGCCAGTAAGAATAATTAACCCGGGGATTCCGCCTTTAAGCTTGGCTAAATCTATTTAGTATATACTAAAACAGTGGATAGCGTTGAACGCGTGCGCTGATTGGCTTCTCAAACTCCGGATATCCTTTGCTATTCACCTCCAGAGCTGCTCGCGCCGAATTTGCGCCCGAAAAATTTGTAATCTTTGCAGGAATAATGAATTAAAATAATCTTTTTGTGCTATATTATCTCCCTGTTTTAGAATATTATAAAACAACTATTCACTGAAGAGGAGGTGGCTAGTGGTGGATTTTTGCCGAGCAGCGAAAAAAATGCTAAATATTGTATTCCTTCCAACGGCTCTCCTGTCAATGCAGTTTTGGGGTGGGGGTACTTCCCCTATATTACAGGACGGAATAAACGCAAAATACAAACGATCACACAAATGTTATTGCGCAACGTAACCCAGATGGAATAATCGCAAAATGCTTATTGATAGCATATAGTTATATTTTGAAGAGACGTTTTCGTTAGCGCTGCGGAGTTGAAGGAACGACAACGGTGTTGTATCTACATAGCTTTCACACCCATTGCGTGCCTAGGCCCACACGGTGTATCACGTGTTGTTTCGTTTTTAAAATATGGCGTTTCGTTTGCAGTCTAGATGTTTTTTAAACATCTAGACTGTTTAAAAAAAGGTCACGAAACTGAACTACACTTCAAAATACAATTTTACGCCACCCTTAAGCATTTTACGATTATTCCGTCTACTTTTCGTTGTTCAAAATGATCCTATGACAGTCCAGATTGGTATGAACGGTCCTGAACGAAGCATAGAGAAAGAACGACTTACCTTGGTTAGTACACGCTGTTGTTTTGCGGAGTGCCGCAAAGAAATATAGGAAAGTGCCGGCAGCGCTTGCTGAACGATAATTTTATTCATTCAACAACATTTTTGTTATGTTTGTACCTTTGGCATAGCCATTCTTGTTGCGAAAATTCCTTGAGGTTGTTGTTGGTAAATACGGCAAAGAAAAGTACTTGAACGCGTGCCGCACGTGCAGCACGATGCCTCATTTTAACAAAGGTGTTTCGTTGCGTTGCCAAAGACGTCGACGTTCCTGAAATTTGTCGTTGATTCTTGTATTTTTTTTATTTTTTTGCCATAAGAGAAACACTTTTGAGTCTTTTTGCAGAATGCGCCAAAGAAATGTATTTGAACGCGTGCCGCACGTTCAGCATGATTCCTCTTTTTATCAATGACGTTTTGAGGCGTTGGCGTGGCCACCGGGGCTGCTTCATTTTGAATGCCGAGCTTTTCTTGCTTTTCTTGAAGTGCTGTGAATTTTACAGACCTGTCTTATCCAAACGTTGCTTGTCAAGACTTGATTTTTCTCATCCTGAAAATAGAAAGAGATAACTTCGCAAACATGAGTTAATTTTGATAATTTTGCCGAGTACTAGAACACGGAGGTGCCTGAAAAAAAAAAGGTATCTAATTGCGGACGACAAAGGAGCGCATTACGATTTTCGCGAATATTCTACTCGCCCTGTACTTTTTAGGACAACTGCTGTTAAACCATACTGACAATGCACAGAGTTATACCGCTGACGTATTACACCGCGCTTCGGTAACAAGATGATGTCTCATTTGTACACCGTGGTGCTAAAAAAATATCCATATACCTCATCACAAACCTTAAAAAAAAAAAGAAGCTGATACACACTTTATCAAAGAAAACAAAAACTAGTATCCAAGGCACTTTGTAACCTTCTTTTATTCCTCGATTTACATATATGTTCTACGTTTTCTTTCCTACAATTTAATAATTTAATTATCTTAGTTAAACTTTTAATTGATGGGAAAGCGACTTTATGAAGTTTATGATGACGTGGTATATTAAAGTGCCATTGACCAAGAAGCGCCTTGAAGCCGCTTTTATCGGCGGATGCCGCGAAGTGACCGCACTAAAAAACCGCTTAGCACATAATAAAAAACATTAATAAAAACTGATAATAGAGAAGAAGATGAGAAAATAATCAAAGTGGAGAAAGAGCCAAAACAATGGTAGGGGAGAAACAATCAACTTAAGAAGTGCCGGAAAGGGAAAAGATCACCCATGTTCCCACTGAGAAACAATTTGCTTTCCAACAGTCTATTAGGATTCAAATGAAGTTATGTTTTCCATGAATTAACTGAAATGGTGAGAATTTAAAATCTCCTAGGGTGAGATGGACTATAAATAGTAGACCTTCAGTCTTATAAACCATGTTTATTAACATTGCGAGCCGTTAGTATAGCAGCAATAATACAGCCTGCAAACCTAATGCTCGGGTCAGCCTTAAAGAGGACATCAGAAAAGGTTGTTAACTTAGTGAGCATGCGATTTAAAGGAAGCTTTTACGCCGCATTCATTCTCGTCACCACAGCCTCGGATCGACCCAGGGCTCTGGGAAAGTCTATGTCGGAGAAAATGTGCCGTAGGGTTCTTATAGCCAAAACTTGGCAATTTGAACCTTACGGCGCCTGCTCAATTCTCGTGCTAACATGAATGCACCAATGAGAGACGCTTTTGATTGTTCTTCACGAAAACCAATGACAAGACACTTTGTTTAAGGGTTCCCAAGAGCTCTTCTCTCTCTCAGTCAAGAGAAGAGCTCTGGGATCGAGAATGCTTCGCATTGGACTACTTCACCTTCCATTCCTTTGCAAAACCATCCAAAGAGCAAACTATTCGATAAATTGCCGATATTTCAAAGTTTAGAGAACTACATCCCGGGGGCTTGCGTCACACGGAAGAAGACTGATGCGAGTTCAGTTTTATTCATTCTTTTTGCTCAACAATACTGTGATCTTGCGCTGATTTCGCGGCTGGCATAAAACAGCTCAGCTTTATTATTCCCTCTTGTTTTTAACATAAAAGGCCATTAAAACAAGTAACATAAACAGAACAAGGAAAAAGCGTGAGGCGTTCAAGCTGTAAGAACTTTCCAGTTGGCGACGACAACAAAGGAGGAACGGTAATGTTCTCACACAACCAAATGAATTCAAAGTTGGGATTAATTAAAAGAACCGCGATAACAGGGCAACAAAATCTCAAAACAACATGTAGAAATAATGCTTGAAAAGTTGATCCGTTTAACTTACTAGTACGCTTTTGCCTCGTAAGTTTTCGTTAGCGCGTTTAATAGCCCAGCTTATTTTTGATGAATTTGCGACAACTGACTCACTTTGAGAACGTCCGCGATGGTCAATTAGTACAAACTTTTACGATTGTAATTATTTTCACCGAAAAAGACAGGAAAAAAAAAAAAACAAAGAATAACCACAAAGGTAAATTTAAATATAAGTTTAAAAAAAATAGTAGGCGGTAAATGAACGATAGAACTAAATGTCATTGTTTACTTTCGAAAAACAGCTGTCCTATATACGAAAATGTTATCTTCTTAAAAGTAGAACGGAATAGCAAAAATGGACTTTTTTTCCTAATCAGAGAAATCTTGGGTGTGTTCCTTTCGCCGAATCCAAAAATGAATGGCTCTTCTGTTGCTGTAGTAACCAATTACGTCATCGTTGAGTTTGCTTAAACTCCCTGTTCGGTGAGCGCCTTCAGGGAGGCAAACAAAAAACAATTTATCTAAATTCCGTAGAAATAATGAATAAGAGATGAACTCTTCCTTCAAAGCTCACCGATTTGCCCCCGGGGAGAAGCTTTTCGAATTAAAAAGTGTGTTGATACTCACCAAACTATGAAGATTGCTGTAAGCTAAACCAAACTTGACCAAAACAGGCTCCGACAGGTTCAGAACCGGTCTGCCTCTAGGGTCGTAGTCCTTGAAAAGTGCTTTAATCAAAGTTGTTTCGATTCTAGTACGATTTACATGAGCCTGGCAACCTACAAGAGAACAACACAAACAGCATCAATTCAGCGGATGTAAACAAAGAAGGAGTGTGAAAATGAGGAGGTTTAATTGTCACAAAGGGTTCAAAAGCGTTCCTTGAAGTTATAATTCTAATAGCAACTTTATTCGTGCAATTCGATGAAAGGGAAGAATACCAGAGGTTATCCCTATATACATATCGAGCGTATCCGCCCGCAAGCGAGTGTAATTGACTGAGAGTCGAATTTCATGAGGAAGGAAAACCGGAGTACCCGGAGAAAAACCCTCGGAGTCAGATTGAGATCGAGTGAAACTCAGCCCACATAAGACCTGAGGCCAGGGTTGAACCCGGGTCACAGAGGTGGGAGGCGCGGTTGATAACCGCCACACCACCCCGATTGCATGTTTGCGAAACAGTCTGGGTCGGTCTTTTCTTTACGAAGTCTAACTTAAGCTGTTGTTTTCAACAATCACCAGTTTACGTCCAGAACCTTCAAGAGGTGGTATGCTTCAAGTAGATAATTGCATTTCTCGATCCAAATGCCTAACAGCATGGAGTTCCAGTTGTCGTAGTCAGTATTTCTACCACCATGTGGTCCAGCGACCGTACAGTATGACCTTGAGAAAATGAGACCCCAGCTGCTGGATCTATCATTTTAACTTGAATTTGGAACGCACTTTTGGCACACACTGACTGAACTGTGTATAAATAATTGCCCCTACGGGTTCATTGTTTTCGGATACCGAAATTCCTTTGTCTGTTTCTACAAAAGTTAAGACATGATTGGCCGGGTTTGATTATTTATTTTTCATTGTTCATGAGATGAATCGAAAGCTTTGCGTCTGGTTTGATTTCTTTTATCGTTAGCGCTTACTGAATTCTAGAAACCTATCGTAGCTTTACAGATTTTTGGACCAAAACGTTACTAGAAAAGCATGTATTGATGAGAGAGCCATCTCCAAAGTTTACCAAGCGCACTGCAACTCGTTATACGCACAACTAAATGCATGAACAACTTGCTTTATCAACTTTTCAGCGTGACTTTCAGTGACAACAAAAAGATCTGTTGCATAGGCCAACCAAGCGTGCTCAAAAAGAATTTGATATATTATCACGCCCACTGTGCTCAAACTGAAAACCTCATAATGTACATTACACATAATGACAGAAAGTGGGTTTGGCTTTTTTTAATACGCTGAAACTGAGTTCTCCGCGTTTATATGATAAAACTGAAACCCGATTTGATATACTTTCCTTTTTCACAACACGCTTCTTGTAACCTTAATTAAGCAACCAACATTGATGGCGGTCGCATTAAGGAGTTACCAGTAGTGTTTAATACATCAAGTTCTATTGTTCAGTGTTCCTCTAGGGCTACAAGACACAAGAAAACGGGTCGCATTCGAGAGTTGACACTAGAGTGGTATCAACACTACTGTTGTTACACTGCGTTTCTCTCAAGTGTGACCTCAACCAATTGTTTTTATATTTGGGTTAACTCTTCGCCACGACATTCAAGTGCCTCTTTGGTAACCAAATGCATGAACAACTTGCTTTATCAACTTTTCAGTGTGATTTTCAGTGACAACAAAAAGATCGGTTGCATAGGCAAACCAAGCACGCTCAAAAAGAATTTGATATATTCTCACGCCCACTGAAATAAATTGGAATGATACAATAACTTGACTGTTCAAACTGAAAACGTCGTGATGTACATTACACACAATGATAGAAAGTGGGGTTGCCTGTACCCCGAAATTCTCTGCGTTTATATGATTAAAAATAAACCCGATCTGATATACTTTCCTTTTTCACAGACCGCTTCTGTAAGTCTTAAGCAACCAACATTATTCTCATACCATTTACGTAAACTCTTTGCCATGACACTTAAGTGCCATGGCACTTAAAAGTGCTTCTTTAGTAGCGTTTCCTTCGCAACGGTTTATTAATTAATCTTCTAGACATTTTTCCTTCATTACAGTCGTTCTATCGCGCAAACGTTGTCCAACATTCCAGCTGCTATTCTTCACCGCTTAATTTTCATGCTCTTGAAATTTTTCTTGCGTAATATCATTGAATTGCAAAACATATGACAGAGCAGTTTAATATTTTCGGAACTTAAGGTTAAAACGAGTCCAAAGGACGCTGATTCCAGGAATTTGAACTTTTTGTAACATTAGAAGTGGGTGGCATAAAAAAGCCAGACTGTAAACATACTAAATATTTCAAACTTCGGTTTTCTAGTCCCTATTAAGAACAAAATAATTATAAGTGCAAGAGACAAATTGTTTACAGTGGTTTTCGTGTCCAAAACACTGTACCGCTACTTGCCTTCGTTAAACACAGTAAAGCTGTATAATCTAATCAGTGAAACTTAAACTGGAGAATAATAAACAGCCTTTTTCAACATTTAAGTGAAATGAACCAATTCTAGGGAAAAAGACAGATCTGATTTATCGCAAGAATTTCATACTTTATGTAAACGGAATGGGGAACACATCTGGACAATTTCTAAGCCTTATCTAGTATCTCGAAACTCAGGCTAACGGCAATTTCCCCTTCTTTATTGGCCGTTTTAAGATATGAATTGTGGAAAGTGCAATTACGCACGGTTTTTATCATTTTTTCATGTTCAAACAGGAAAACATCACGTTTATTAGAAGTGGTTTGATCTCTCTTTCGAGCACGAGCCAGGGTAATTTTTACAATTATTTTGAATTTTACGGACCAAACAGCATTTTGAACGATTAGAAGCCATATTCTCTGATGCGGAAATTCAGTAAGAAATCTAATGAGGGAAGGATTTGTGATAGGTAAAAAATAGTTAACACAATGAAAGCTCTAACAGCAGCAGCCCAAAAAACTCAGGTAGGCTTGATTGTGGAAAATGGTGTCACAGGTTTCTCTGGTGAGCAAGTAAACTTCCTGTTGCTTGTAAAACGATTGAAAATTTTTGAAACACTATCAAAATGCTACTTCCAAATTTCAGTGCCTTTCCACATTACGTGTCTCCTTAGTAAAGCAGGGAAAACTAATCTGTTATGTAATGTTCAGCTAAAGGACATAATTTCCTAACAAAAAAAGCGAACATGTCTTGATACAATTCACACATCGACAAATCGAATACTCTTTTTCCTGTCTCCATAAGTTTCGCGGGACTGGCAATGTTGCGAGTCCTTTAACAAAAGTTCTTAAGTTTGACACGTTGTATAATAATCTGTCGTTTGTAAGATATCCAGACTTTCCGCGACAGGAGTAATCTTCAAATAAGTGTCAATTGAAACACAAAACTTGAAATAGCAAGTGCGAGCTCTTAATTACGGCTGCACGCAGGTCTTTACTCATTGAATATCTGAGCAAAATGCAAACAAAATATAGATCAAGTTTTCCAGTGACGCTACTTTGCAACCACAGGCGCATACGTTTTCTCAAATACTTACATTTAAATTCCTCAGCCGCCAAAACAAGTGCAAGCGACCAGAACATAGGAAAACTCCACTGCCTTGATCTCAATCTGCGGGAAGCCATATTTGATAAACGTTCTTCTCCGCGACTTCAAGTTGTTATTATGCTCTCTATGAAAGCAGAGCGAATAACTGTATTTAATAAAACATATCTCCAGCCCATGTACAATTATATTAGAAAGAAGCATAAACAAACCAAAGACATCAATCCTACTTGCCTGGATCCTTTCTGTACAATAATTTGAAAACACGTCTCAAAAATGGATTGATAAATTGGCGCAGATAGGAGGTTTTTACACTCGAGAGTCCAAAGGCATCGACGTTTTTCAACTCTTACAACTCTGTACGTTCATGACCAGAATCTCAACGAAAAATAGGAGGAAATGAACAAGCTCTCAGTCCGTCTTTCCGCCCAATCGACCGGTCTTTCCAGTGCCAGATGCACGATGCTATCTCATCAAATACTTAGCGAGAACATTAGCATTTTAAAAACCAAATCCCTAAGGAATAGTATAATTAATTAGGCTGGAATTACCAGTGGGCAACAAAGATAAAATCCCTGGTGACGGCGAAAACAAACCGCGGTGTTTTCCGGAATTAGACACAGAAAGATTTTGAGCTTGCTCAAAACGAAACCGCTACGAGAAGCGGATTTTGGGGTGGACATAACATTGTCTCCATCCACGAGTCT
>OX421448.1:56763729-56781229 GCA_949126865.1 Montipora capitata
AATCAATGCCATCAATCGCTCAAAAGTACTTGGTGACGAGGTAAGGCCAAAGGGCTTGTAGGGGGTTAGGGGTAGTTACAAAAGCAGCTTTGCCACCACTAGCTGGGTCCATTGGGACTTGCCAATAACCAGAAGCTCGGTACAACGTGGAGAACCACTTTACCCCTAAGATGGCACACAGAGAGTCGTCAATGTGTGGGAGTGGATAAGCATCTTTGATGGTCACTGTATTGACCTGCCTATAGTCTACACAGAATCCTTCTTCGTCACCAACACTACTGGGGACGACCACGAACTGTTTGACTTTTTGATGATGTCTCTCTGCTGGCAATATGTCCTCCACTTGTCTTCCAATCTCTGCATGCTTTGATGGTGAGCCACGTCGAGGCTGCTGTTTAACGGGTATTGCGTCGCCCATATCGAAGTGGTGTTTTATCCATTTGGTTCTGCCAAGCCGGTCCTGTTCTGATAAGGAAAATACGTCCTTGTGTCTGTGCAACAACTTAGCAACTGCATGGCTTTCCTCCTCAGTCAACTGCTCTGAGCTACGCTCAAAAAGTTCTTTGAGTGGACCTGGTAATGTTTCCTCATGCTTTTCTTCTGGGTGGTTTCGGTGAACTTCTCTTGTGGTGCTCTCTGAATCCACTTGAGGCAATTTCAACTCTGCAATACTGGTTACTGCTTTGGCCACGGCTACAACACTTTGAGCACCAAGGGTTTGTGTTTTATCAGAAGTGTTCAGAATTCGCACAGGCGTAAGGCTAGTTCCTCTTGCAAAAATCAAAGTTCTGTTGACGTAAAGTCCCTTCTCCAAAAGGCGAGTGCCACACGACTCCAAGATTCGCAATCCTTGCTTGGCAGTTTTGGGTAATGACTGTCGATGGAGTAGATGGACAGGGAACATTGCCTCACTATGAGGCTGTATTAATATTGTTACGAGACGACGGGTTACACACCTGAAACTTACTTGCTGACAACTCTGGTTACAACAGTCAGTTTCCTCCCCATTAATAACCAGTTGCTGTTGGACTAGATGTTTGAAACCGCTGTTTATTCTTATTGAAACTTAAATGGTTCAAGTCAAAGAATTTTTATGAAACGGTTGCCGTCGACGTCTCAAAAACTTTAAGCTCCCACTTGCGGTGAGAGAGCCACACGAAAATAGAAAAGAGGGTTGTAATCCACTACGCAAGGCTCTCTTTTCAAAAGGAGTTGTAATTTGGGTTTTCCTGTTGTGGGTGAAGAATCAAGAGTGAATTAGATAATAGTATTGTTATGGCATGGATGGGCTCCCAAGCACAGTCACAAATGAGTCTATTTTTAGAATACTCGATCGTTCCCGCTAAAATCAGGTGTCATGTGCCTGAAAAAAACATGGCGGAAGCAGTCCCGCCTGACCTGGCTTCTTCTGATAGGACATAATTGGCGGTCCTTTGTTTCTTTCGCATGCAAAGTGTATCTAGAAATAAATCCGTTTGTGACTGTGCTGGGACGAGACCGCAAAGTGATAGATCAACACTCTTATCTAATTCACTCTTGAAAAATAGAAAACTGCGACACTGTTTACTAAGCAAAACAATCGTGATGCTCGTGAAACATGCATTTCGTGAAATTCTACGTACTCAGTTGAAAAAAAAAACCGGCCGGTAAAATGACGAATGTTTTTTACCCTTAAGTAGAACTTTATTAAAAAATTAACAAAACTCTACAGAACTAAATAAATTGCACGGTCGACTACAACTAAATTCTTGACCCTCGAACACATGTGTAGACTGATCTTAAAATTTCAAACAATATGCATGTTGTAAGCCAAGATGTGACACTGGCATAAGACTCGCCGCTCTTACGGAAAAGGTTTTCCGCTAGCTTGCTAAGGAAAAGTTTGCATTCTTTCCCTATTCCTCCGTTCATGCCAAAGACGAAGGGGGTTAACGATTCCATTTCCACGTCAATAACTCTTTGTTAGTACTTCCTTTTCTTCTCTTTCTCGTGCTCCTTGAAGATCATTCTGTAGATTTTTTCTGGTTACACGTTACACATGCGTAACACGTACGTCGAAGAATGCTGTAACTCCTTGTGACCAGCCTCGCCTCAGGGCTTGTGACCGTGGATCAGTAGGTCGAATACCTCATTCTCGATCGGTAGGAGGTAGTGTTCTACCTCAACATTCTTGCAGACTTTGCTGAGCAGAGACGTGAGAAGGTTCCGTATGCCATCATAGTTAATTTAGGGACTGGTTATGAAACCCTGGGAATTTCAAAAGCAGGAACAATACAGTCGCAATTTGATGTTGCACCGACCGTGACCCTGCACAATCTTTTGTTTTTGGTTCGCAAGTTAATTTCGAATAAATTAGTCGAAGCTTTTGATTGGTTATCCTGCCGAAAAAAGCGTGTTTTTGTCGAGTTTTGTGCAGGGTCAAGGCCAAAAAAGCGAACAAAAACATGAAACAAAGAAACTTGTCGAGTTTCATAACCAGCCTATATCTATTAACTATGATGCCATCGTGTTTTTTGTGCAACAACATCCCCCCTACCCCCTCCCCCCTTCTTACATGACAGGGCATGGTTGACTGTTAATCCGATCTCCGCAAATTGTAACGCAAGCGCAACTGGTCCCTGAATTGTTGCTTATTCAAAGACAGGCCCTCCTCTTTAAGGGGTACGGCGTATAGCCACGAGATTGCATCCTTGTCCCTTGTTTGCATTGTTGACCTTAGCAAGTCTGGTGAGAGAGATGCATCAATGGCCCCACTTCTCGATTTCGCTGCTATCGACTTGAGCGACTATTGTTGTCGCTTCAGGCCTTCGACAATTTGCTCACCCTCTGGCATGAAGCTGCTCTTCGTTCCTATAGCTGCTACATGCGGTGTTGTGATTAACTTTGAGGCAGCTTATTCAGTGCTGTGGGGCTTCAACTCAATAGGAGGTTTGCCAACCAGATAACAATGCTGCAATGTACAACTAAAAGGATATAATAAGAGATCTCTTGTTTTCTTCCACCAACATGGCGGCGATGACGTAACGTGAAAACCACGTTCAGATAGATTTAGTATAGCGTTTACGGCAAGGCAAACGTTAGCGTGAAATTTGTATTTTGCCGAATGTGAAAAAAACCTTCACTCATTCCTTGCCTGTAAAGCCTGGTTTTCATTAGCGACGCAATCACAAGCTCAAGCACAAGCATAAGAAGCTTATGCTAGTGAAAACCGAACGTCGACATAAGCATCAAAATCAACCACGGCATCCGCCATTTTGTTAAAATGCTCAGACGCAGGAAATCTGGAACGAGTGCTTTAAGGATGGTGCCTACTATTGTTATTGCGCATACGTTCTGCGCATCTCGAGATCCTTGGTTTTCCTATGGGTGGTGCTTATTAATACAGGGATATTTTTGCGCGGTTCAAAACTATGCGGAGAAAGCAAAACTTAGCAAGTGCTCTTGGTATCCAAAATGAAAATTGGGGGTAACCACGCATTTTTCAGAGATAATTAAGCTTCAATTTGGAAACGAACACCTTACCGGCTTTGTATTTTAAATCTTTTTATAAATATTGTTGATTGATTATCTTCGAAAAATGCGTGGTTACCCCCAATTTTCTTTTTGGATTTCAATAACACTTGTTAAGATCTGCTTTTCCCCCATATTCAGTAAACTGCGCGAAGTACCTTTGACTTAGTAGGCACCGTCCTTAATTGGCCAGACGTGGCAAATTTCCTTGTTCTTATATGCTGCGTTTTGTTTTCACACAATACAAGCGAAGGCAAAAATTGCCCAGATTATGCTCGTTTTTCCAAATTATGCCACTATTTCTTAAAATTATTCCTTTTGCAAAATAAGCGAAGAAGTCCAAAAAATTATCACGATCGTCTATCGAAACTTTCTTGGCGTCACAAGCTCCTCTTCGATTGTATTTTGCTTTCTTTGTCTTTTAAAGGCATCAATTTCTCCTAGTTCAACCACCGCTTCCTAATTAGAGTCAGAGGATATGAATTTTCTGTCATGTGCTTCACTGCTAACACATCTAAAGTACTCTCCCTATTAAAAACTATGGGAAAATGATTTTACAACCATTAATTTCAGTCTTTGCACTGTGTTAGATGTGTTTTCCACTACGAGAATGTGCACTTGAAAAAACAAAAAAAAAACCTTTCAACTCTAAAACCAAAGAATGCGTGCTGTGAACTCACTCTTCGACTAGTACTCTATCTGAAGGTCGCTGTAAAAAGTACCATCCCTCAATCAGAAGGACAACTTTCCTGGGACAACTCTCCTATCGAAAAAGCTCATTTACATTTCTGTAAACGATGTTAGGATGTACATAACAAAGCGTCAAATATGGCAAGTAGAGCTGATCTTGCAAAAAAGCCCATGACCATAGATATATTTAAAAAGAATGATCCTCAATTACTTGAGATATCTACAAGATAAAGATAACAGTTCAATAATGAAAACAAACTCTACAGATGGCAATTCAGCTTTACAACAATGGTCAAAATAGTTTTTACTCAAATGTCTCTCATTGGAACCAGACGCTTTAGCACTCACGTAAACTAAGCTTTTAGCACTCCATCAAAAAGAATTACAGCCCTTCTGCTTACCTGGATTCAACACGGAAAAATCCCTTAAGAAGTACTCTCGTAAAACTCAGAATAGGTTGCCACAAACTACGTGTTATAAAACAGGTAGGTACGACAAAATCCCTGTCGATGAAAGAATATGTTTCCTCTGTAGTGGTAATAGAATTGAGGACGAAACCCATCTCTTACTAAATTGTAAGAGATATTCCTCGATAAGAGACATGTTCCTTTCCAAAATTTGATGATATACGAAAGCTATCACTGTGGAAATTAGATATCACAGCTAATTAATTCTAATGATTACTATAGAGTGTTTTCACGTGACGTCACGGCTGTCATGTTAGTGTCCCTAAACAATGGAACGGTCGCCATGTTGGTGTACCCAACTAATCCTCCGAGAATTGAGTCCTTTTATCATGCAAATGTTTTCTTTTGTTTCGGTGGAAAAACAAGGTTACTGACACACGAGTGAAAACACTCTGTATTAACCATGAATTAAGGACGGTGCCTACTAATTCAAAGATCTTTTTGCGCAGTTTACTGAATATGCGGGAAAAGCAGATCATAACAAGTTTTATTGAAATCCAAAAAGAAAATTGGGGGTAACCACGCATTTTTCGAAGATAATTAATTAACAATATTTGTGAAAAGCTTAAAATACAAAGCAATGTATGACATTCTTTTCCAAATTGAAGCTTAAGTATCTCTGAAAAACGCATGGTTCCTACCCCCAGATTTCTTTTTGGATTTCAAGAGCACTTGCTAAGTTCTGCTTTTTCCGCATAGTTTTAAACTGCGCCAAAATATCCTGTATAAATAAGCATCACCCATAGGAAATTCTAGTATCTCGAGATGCGCAGAACGTATGCGCAATAACAATAGTAGGCACGTTCCTTAATTGTGTTCACCTCATAGTGCTTTAAAACGAGAGACAAATTGATTTGACCCTTTTTTTTGAATATTGGATAAATGTTGATATTTTTATCTTACCTTATCAATGTTGTACTCTGATAACTAAATTAAAGTACTGTAATTATCATGCTTTCGAAGCTTTTGTATTGATATAGTCATGCAAATAAAGCTCACTGTTGTTGTTGTTGTTGTTGTTGTTGTTGTTGTATACCTAGACAATAGCTACATGCTGATGTACGGCCAGGTTATATTGAATTAAATATACTGTCATCAATAATTTTCCTACATGGGTATACATGTATATACATGGCTACACATGGCTGTATATGGATATACATGGCAATACATGGATATACTTGACTATACATGGCTATATATGCTGATATATTGGTTGATATCGGTTGATATAATAACAATTTACCTGCTTTATGATACCCTTTAATCACCCTACTCAAAGTGCATACCCATGGAATGTTCAACGTAAAAGTTCGTTTCAACGATTCTAGAGAAAAGAGAGATTGCTCGCTTGTATTCTTTGGATTTCAAATCTAGCGAATCAAAAAGGATTCACCAGACCAGACATCCGGATTTGGATTTACCGAAAGGTACGCGAAATCCGTTTTAAGATCGAAAATCTATTTTTGGATCAAACCAGTTATCTTCATACATGAAAAGATCATCGCTGCTACGTTACATAACAAATCGCGCCTTTTTTCGACGTGAGGACTACAAAAAATATTCATTTAAGGGTAATGGTTTGCTATTTAGTTGGTGTTAATGTTTATAGAATAAACAGAGCATTACATGACCGCTTGGAGATACGAAATTTCTCTTCTCGTGTTGAAAAATATTTCACGAGTGTGCGCTGCCATTTATAATATCCTCTATTTATTTCTATTGAAAGTTACGGTCGCTGATGAGTGAGCTGATGATGGTTAACGGTGAGTAAAAACAACGAATTGTCTGGAATACTCCATAGCCTACATTTGAGGCTTCAGTTTAGTTTTGATGCATAGCTTATATTATGTGGATGGATATTGCTTGAATATCACAAATGTTGGCTAAAAATGCTCGGAAGCTGCCTTTTATGATTGTGGTGAGTATTCCATGGTCATTGGGAGTTTTATAAGTGACGACGACGAGCCTCACAGCCATCACTAAAAGTGAAGACAAGATCCAACAAAACTGAGTTGATTCACCTTTTCTTAGTGACTTGTCTATTGATACCTACTTATACCTCCTGTGCCGGAAAGACACATCGCAATTTATACAAGTTTACCAGCTCAGCTCTCGACCCGTCCAATTACTGTTTATTTCCTTACTGCATAGACCGTATTCATAAATGGCGGTCAAGAAATTATTCTTTTGTCTTTGTGCTAATCATCCTAACTATGGTTAGTGTTAACTATAGCCAATTATTGTGATATATAAAGACGTATTCCTATTAAACCGTGTATAAATAGACAAATTTTACAGGTTTTCTCTAGTTATACCTCCATTACCTTGCAACGTTCTATTTTCACTCACTATGTGATGGCAATATTAGCAGTGAAGAAATAATAATTGTCGCAATAAATAGGAGAAAGAAGAGATTGTCAATAATGTTGACAGCGACATGCCATTCCAATTTTCTTCTGTCCTCTAAATGGGAATCTTCAATGAATTTTGTCACTGTATCCATGCCTGCCACCCTTATTTCTTCCTCTACTGTCTTTGCGATTTTTACCTCTGGCTGACAAATATTGGTAATGGCAGTTTTATCATCCTCTGGTACGACTTGGTTTCCCTTGACGAAGCCGTCAAGCTTTTTTGTTTCCATGTTGTTGCCTGGTTTTCGTTTCATGGCCATAACAGAGCATCTACTAAGAACAGGCCCCAACACGTCAAACAAGAGAAACCGGAACCAACCGGTAAGCTCCACTTTGGGGTGACGGTGCTCGATGTTTAGACTGATACAAGTGCACAAGAGAGCTAAAGAGATTTCCACCATGACTACAGAGAAGTATGTGCTGATTATCGGTGTGGTTTCCGATGTTGGTGGTGTGACATCGACCACCACAATCATAAACACGGTCATTCCAAGGAGAGTTGTGATGGTAAGGGAAATTCTCTCTCCTGTTTCCGGCGGAAATAAGAAAGCTGTTGCTGTAAGAAGTGCCAAGGCAATGCAAGGGATAACTAAGTTGTTGACATAGAACAGGCTTCGACGTTCAATTGTGATTTCGAAGGTGATGGCCGGGTAAGGTTCTATGCAGCATCCATAATACTCGACAATTCTCGTCCCTTTAGCCGATACCAGCTTCCATTCTCCGTTAACCGCAAAGGAAGTCAAGTCCACCGATGGGAAGTCCCCGTAAAAATCCATATCAAGTTTGAGCCCGTGATAGCCCCAGGATCCAAACTTGAACTCACAGGTTTGTGTGTCCCAGGGGAAGTATTTGACATTGATTTTGCACGAGGTCGTAATGATATTAGGCGAAAGCCACCTGACTGTACCATCACTGTCGATAATTACCTTGGTGTTAAACAGGTACTGTTCGCCATTGTTTCCTTTGCCGTTGACGCTGGGGAGAAAGAAACAAAAGCGATCAACAAGAAATTGATTCAACAGTTACTTGAATGACTGACAGACTGAGTGGCTGAATACCTTTTGGAGTTTTGATGACTGGCAGACAGACAGTTTGACCCAGGAGTAACTGACTGACTCAATGACTCACTGACTCGCTCACAGACTCACTCACTCACTCACTCACTCACTCACTCACTCACTCACTCACTCACTCACTCACTCACTCACTCAATGACTGATTTACTGGCTGACCATCTGATTGACTTAATGATTGACTGAATGAATGACTTAGTGACTGTGTGACAAACTAATACACCGACTTCAGTACTGACCGAGAGATTGACTGGCTGACTAGCTAAATGTCTGACTGTTCCATTGATTGATTCAAGTAAAGCTATGATCATTGTAGCCTGCGAAAGCAGACGTATTTCCGGAGGTCGTTTCAGAGAAACGACCGCCGGAAATACGTTTGCGTTTGCAGGCTATGATCCTCGCAGTTATGAAAGCAATTTTAGCAATTGCACACAAATGACGAGCTCCCAACGTCAGTGGCTTCATAACACAGTTGGTTAAAGCGTCGCACCGGTATCGTGAGGTCACGGGTTCAAACCCCGTTGAAGTCCTGAATTTTTCAGGCTTCTCTACGCAATTGCTAAAAGTGCGTTCATAACTGCGAGGACCATAGCTTTACCTGATTTCATATCCGCAGTTCAGTATATGAATAATTTCATATATCATTTCGTTCATTATTAGCTCGCATGGATAATCATCTACAAATAATCGTGGTCCCAGTTGTTATAAGACCGGACAACTTTATCCTGTGAAGAAGTCACTGTCTGACAGTTTTAATCTGTGCAAAGACTTCAGTATTTCCTCGCGTAACCCAGATAACCGTGAATATGCACACACTAAGCCCATCTAGTCTCACCAAAGGCGTGTAAATTTTGGCCAACAATCAACATTAAGTATATAGTAATTTATCGCCTGTATAAAGTTAAACGGCTTTTGAACAAGTGGGGCCAGAATTACACTCGCCATAGGCCTTTTTTCGATAATTTATATTAAAACTCAGCTTGAAAGAGAGTTTTAGGCAAGGACAAAGGAAAGTGGATGATATACAAAATACAAATATTTTTCACATTCATTCCAATTGTTTCTATTGTTTTTGAATATTTGATATTTTGAAAATGAGCTATTGGAGTGGATTGTACGGCTCCAAACTGAAAAATAAACATTTACCTGTTATGCAGGACAATGTCTGGTTTCCATACCAAATCTGGATTGGTGTTGATAGAACTGAGGCCTTCGTATTTTGAAGGATCCCAGGTTAGCCAAGGATCGCGCCATTGCTGAACAAAATATAGATCAAAAGTTGGCTTTTGACAAAAAGGGAATGTTGTTTTCATTACATAAAGATATAAAGATTGCTTTGTTGTTATTTTCCACGTTGGTTACCTCAAAATTCAAAGGAATATGTGACCTTAAATATTCTACGTGAGGCCGTACCCTCCCCACGAAAGAAAAACGAGAGGAGGGAACGTCTACGAAATGCTGACCCAAATCCGTTGACTCCACTCTCTTTTTGGCGTTGATGAGAGAAGAAAACGGTGCAAAAGGAACGTAAATAGTGTTCTCGTCTTGAATCGGAGATGGGCTGTAACTATCTGGCCTTGGTTGTTCAAAAAGTGGATAACGCTATCCACCGGATAATTCACTATCCAGCGGATAAACACTAGCAAATCCAATTGAGTTATTCAGTGGATAGTGATTTATCTAGTGGATAGCGCTTTCCACCCTTCGAACAACTGGGGCCTAGTCTGAGGTGGTTCGGTGTGCTGAAATCTAAACTTTCTGGAAGCGATTCCTTGTACCGGAAAACAAGCCGAGCGTTTCGAAACTTACTGCGTAGGAGCTACTCCCATTTTTCTAATAAGCCATTTTCGACTGAAATATCAAATATTCAGATTGATAGTGAAGCAGTGAGGACATAAACAATAGAAATACGTTGGAATGAATGTAAAAAATATTTACATATCATCCACTTTCCTTTGTCTTTGTCCTCACTGCCTCAATATCAAGCTGAATTTTAATATATCGAAAAAGCCCTATTCCTCAAGGTTGTACTGCCAATTTTGCCGTTTCTTAAGGACAGCCGTACGCCGTGCAGCAAGATTTCTCTCTTTCATCAATTATTTTCTGTTGTGTTGCCGAAGCCGTCATCGTTTTCAAATGTTTTTGTTGATTTTTATTCAGTTTTTACTTATCCTATTTGTTAGCGAAGTTTGCACTAACAGAAACACTCATAGAGTGTTTATGCAGAATGCAGCAAGGAAATGTATTTAAACGCGTGTCGCACGTGAAGCATGATTCCTATTTTTTTATCAATGATGCTCTGAGGCATTGGTGTGGCCGTCGGCGCTGCTTCGTTTTGAATGCCGTGCTTTTCTTGCTTCAAAGTGCTGTGAATTTTACAGACCTGTCGTATCCAAACGTTGCTTGTCAATACTTGATTTTTCTCATCCTGAAAATTAAAAGAGAGAACTCAAACATAAGTTAATTTTGGTAATTTTAAGAACCAGAACGTGGCGGTGCCTGGGAAAAAAGGTGTTTAATTGAAGACGACAGAGAGCGCATTACGATTTTCGCGAATATTCTACTCGCCCTGTACTTTTTAGGACAACCGCTGTTAACCCATATCGACTTTGCACAGAGTTATATCGCTGACGCATTACAATACACCTCTTTTACCCCCCCCCCCCCCCAACAAAAAAAAACAAAAAAAAAAAACTGCGTAGGCATTGTTTTCGACTTCTCTTCTCCCAGGAGAAGTTGAAAACAATGGTTATGCAAACGTTTAGGGGGGGTAATAGAGGTGTATTATGGGATTGTGCAAGTAGTGAATACCGGAAAGGGAAAAGATCTCCACCCACCCGACCCAAACGATCATCCAAGCTCCCACTGAGAAACAATTTGCCTTCCGCCAGTCTATTTGGGGTCAAATGAATTTATGTTTTCCATGAATTAAATGGTTGGAATTTAAAGTCGTCTAGGGTGATGTGAACTATAAACAGTAGTCTTGCTCCTACACCCATGCATGTTTATTAACATCACCGATTCGGAAGTGGAGGTGGTTAGTGATGGATAACCACCTCGAGCCACCGACACTGAGGCGAATAGTTATTTTAGTATATACGAAATTATTAAATTCTCAACCTAGGATAATGCAATTCTCGTGTTCTGATTGGTTCACTCAATCTCGGTTATCAGCTCATATACCTTAGTTTGACCTTATATGGTAAATGATTGCGCTAGCGTTGCTGAACTAAAAAAAATTATGCCAGAAAGCGAAATTTCGAAGCTTAGAAGTACGCGAAAAAATAAGAAATGTTTTTGTGATGAGCCTGCGTCTGTCTGACCACCAGGTATTACACAACATCGCATCTTCATCAAGTTTTTTTCGATTTCGCTCGGATTTTCTCGCATTTTTCGCTCGTGTTTCGTACTTTCCAAACTTTTCGAGTTAAAGGAATTTAATAAAACAATTATTCCACTCGCGCTTGTTGGATATGAGACTGGTTATAGCCAACTCGGTGCTACGCGCCTCGTTGGCTATTTACCATCTTAAATCTAACGCGCGCTCATTAGATAATTGTTAAATATTGAGATAATATACCACAGAAAGATGATTTTAACTCATTTATTCCTTCAACGATTTTCATCTTTTGGGGCGCAAATCCCGCGCGAGGTGAATTTGGAGTTTGAGTAGACAATCAGAGAGCCCCTTCAACTTTATCCACTGTTGTAGTATATGCTAAATTGCCGATATTTATATAACAATTCATCCAAATTCGGTAAAAAATAAGAGATTAACTCGGCCTTCGTGGCTCAACGATTTGCCCCCCGGGAGAAGCTTTTGGAAGTAAAAATTGTGTTGATACTCACCAAAGTATGAAGATTGGTGTAAGCCAAACCAAACCTGACCAAAACAGGTTGCGACAGGTTCAAAACCGGTCTGCCTCTAGGGTCGTAGTCCTTGAAAAGTGCTTCGATCAAAGTTGTTTCGATTCTGGTGAGATTTACATGAGCCTGGCAACCTACAAGAGAACAATACAAACAGAGTCGCTTCAGCGGACGTAAACAAAGAAGAAAAGTGAAAATGAGGAAACAACGTTAACAAACTATAAAAGCACGATAGACATGGGACTTCAACCACCATAGTGCAAAGTGCTTTGAAAAGAAAAAACAGGATTTTCTTGTTAGAAAACTGCGTCTACATTTTAAAAAAAGCGCGTCATCTTTTGAAATAATAAAATTTTAGTACTGGTGAGTTCAGAGTCCAGAGTCCAGCTTTCAGACTATACCCCGAGCCTGGGGTAAATAATTGTTTTAGATTCAAGAAATATGCATTTTCCTTAAAACGATAAAATACTTTGTCTGACACCTCGACAAAACGGCTTGCGGCCATTTTGAACCGCTTAGGTGATGATCGCTTTATAATCACCTCAAGTGTAACCAATCAGCGTAGAGAATTTCATTAATCATTTATGTAATTATACTTAATTGGGATGTTACAATAACTTGTCTGTGATCAAATTAAAGACTTCATTACACATGATAGAAAGTGGGGCTGCTGTTTTTTTAACACCCTGAAATGTGCGAGTAATCAATATTCCGCGTTTATATGATTTAAAATAAACCCGATACGATATACTTTTTATAAACCTTAATTAAGTAACCAACAGTGTTGTTACCGACACTTTGCCATTACACTTAAGTGCCTCTTTAGTAGCGTTTCCTTCGCAACCGTTGATTAAATCTTTTCGACATTTTTCCTTCGTTACAGTCGCTCTAGCGCGCAAACGTAGTCCAGCGTGGTCCGCTTAATTCAAAATTCTAAAACGCTCGTAAGTGCTCTTGCATTTTTTTTACTTTATATCATTGAATTGCAAAAAATACGTACAGCTGTTTAGTATTTTTGGAACTTAGGGTTAAAACGAGTCCAGGGACGCTGATTCGAGGAATTTGAACTTCTTCAATATAACATTAGAAGTGGGTGACATAAAAAAGCCAGCCTGTAAACATACTAAATATTTAAAGCTTCGGTCTCCTGGTCCCTATTAAGAACATAATAATTACAAGTGCAAAAGACAAACTGTTGATAGAAATTTCCGTGTCCAACATCGAAAGCTGTAGGGTCCATGTAGTATAGTCAGTTAAACATAAACATA
The DNA here is from genome assembly GCA_949126865.1 of Montipora capitata. NCBI lineage: Eukaryota > Metazoa > Cnidaria > Anthozoa > Scleractinia > Acroporidae > Montipora > Montipora capitata. Next base: position 56,777,019 of record OX421448.1, read on the forward strand.
CTGGAGAATAATAATCAGGCTTTTTCAACATTTAAGCGAAATGAACAAATTCTAAGGGATAAGAATCTAAAAGAAGTTTAATGGCGTCCGGAGATCGCTAAATAATAAATAATAATAAATTGATTTATCGCAAGAATCTCATTTACTGAATGGAGAACACATCTAGACAATTTCTAAGCCTTATCTAGTATCTCGAAAATTCGCGGACTAACTCAGGCTAACAGCAATTTTATCTTCTTTATCGCTCGTTTAAGATATGAATCGTGGAGAGTGCAATAACGCCCCGTTTTTGGAATTTTTTTTTGTGTTCAAAAAAGAAAACATCACGTGTATTACGTAATATTCATTTGAAGGAGACCATTACCTTACAAAAAATGAAGATGTCTTGATACAATTCACATATCGATAATCATCGAACAGCTTGGGCCGGTCTTTTTTTTACGAAGTCTAACTTAAGCTGTTGTTTTCCACAGTCAGTTCACGTACAGAACTTTCTAGAAGTGGTTTGCTTTACGTACAATTCACGTATCGAATACCCATGCATTTTCTTGCTTCCTTAAGCTAGGGTGCGTTCGATTGTATTCCAGAATAGGAATACACGAATAGAAGTTAGAAATACTTTGTTTTTGCGGAGATCCACATTAAAATTGTCAAACACCTGCTTCAATGCTGTTATAATCATACCTTTATTATCCTTGTTGCTTCAAAACGCCAAACATGCCTTCATTAAATCATCACTCCACGTATTCTTATTGCGGAATAGGGTCAATCGAACACACCGTGTTCGCAATGTTGCGAAACCTCCAACAAAAGTTCGTAAGTTTGACACGTTTAAAATATTATACAATTCTATAACAATCTTTCGTTTATAAGACATACACACTTTCCGCGACAAGAGTAATCTCCGGGTAAGTGTCAATTTAAACACAGAACTTGAAATAGCAAGTGTGAGCTCTTAATTACAGCTGCCCGCAAGTCTTTACTCATTAAAGAAGCGAGCAAAATGCAAACAAAATGTAGATCAAGTTTTCCAGTGACGCTACTTTGCAACAACAGGCGCATACGTTTTTTCAAATACTTACATTTAAATTCCTCAGCCGCCAACACAAGTGCAAGCGACCAGAATATTAGAAAACTCCACTGCCTTGCTCTCAATCTGCGGGAAGCCATGTTTTGTTAAACGTTCTTCTCCGCGACTTCAAGTTGTTATTATGCCCTCTATAAAAGCAAAACGAATAACCGTATTTCATAAAACAGAGACTGCGGTCTCCAGACCATGTACAATATTAGGAAGATGGAAGTCATAAACAAACCAAGGACGTCAATCCTACTTGCCTGGAACAGCCGTCGTTTTGTCCGATTTGAAACGATCAACAGTTAGAAAACACTTCTCAAAAATGGATTAATAAATTGGCGCAGATAAGAGGTTCTTACACTCGAGCGTCCATTGATCCTTCTTTATTTGGCACAGGAGGCATCGACGTTTCGGCTCTCACAACTCTGACCGTTCACGATCAGAATCTCGAACTAAAAACAGGCGGAAATATGAACAAGCTTTCAGTCCGGCATTTAGCCCCAATCAACTCGTCTTCCTGTGGCAGATGCACAATGCTATCTCCCATCAAGTACTCAGCGAGACCATTAGCATTTTAAAACGAAATCTCCTAGGGAATAGTAAAATTAATTAAGCTAAGCTGGATTAATTTTGTATGTTTATGTTATCTAGTGGCTAAAAAACGTAAAAGCCCTGGTGAAAATGAAAACAAACCGCGGTGTTTTTCAAAACAAATTTGAAGGCCTTGGTATTGACCGAATGCGAAAATGGCCGCCAACAAATTCTTCTTTTGTCTTTGTGTTAATTAGCCTAACTAGCCTCGTTTTACACTCAAATTCTTTCAAGTTACAAGTGTTAGCGAGGCTAGTTAGGCCAATTAACACAAAGACAAAATAATAATTTGTGGGCGGCCATTTTTGCATTCGGTCAATTCTATTGGTGAACTTCAGTAGATTAGACGCAGAAAGATTTTATGTTTGCTCAAGACCAAAGCGCTACGCGGAGCGGATTTTGGGGTGGACGTACCGTAACAAGACCAGACAAGCCTTTATTTCACTCTTCCTTAAAACATGGTATTTAAATACAAATGTACACTTAGTTAATTTAAAGTTTAAATTGACATTTATTAAATGAGTAAATATATATATATATAGTAAATAAATAAATATATATATAGTAAATAATATATATATATATAGTAAGTAATATATATATATATATATATATATATATATATATATATATATATATATATATATATATATATATATATATATATCGGTATATTAAAGATGGAAATGCCTAGCGCCTAAGTAAACCGTATAGTTAGACATATACCTACATACTCAAGACACACACAATTAATATCACCTAGTCACACATGGCACACACACTACATAGACACTTACTACTTGGTACTACTTGGTACTACTTGGTACTACTTAGTCAAAAAAGTTAGAGATTTTATAAACGGCTTAGACGTTATATTGCCTTCGTTAGTAAATACTGTTTGACTTTTTTCGGGGGAAAACAGGGAGACTGAGATCTTAGAAATCTTGCGGTAACTTTTGCCAATGGTTGACTGCTAAAGCTGACCAAGTTGTTTTTTCTATATTAGTCCTAGAACGTGCGTTACAGAAGTTACCTTTTGACTCATATCTAGGGTTATATGTGTGAACCTCACTGACGTAACGAAAGTGGTTGTCGAAGATGGAGGGGAGTCGCTTTTTATTCCACAGGGCCCGGTTGTTCAAAAGCCGATTAACGCTAATCCCAGATTAAAAATTAACCAAGGAGTTTATTTCTCTTCTCCTAAATGCTGTTCAACGCTGATATTTGGCAAAACTTTACATTAGAAGAAGTCAATCTTGAAAAACAAAAGTAAACGAAAGAAATTTTCACCAAAAAGTTGAAAACATGAAACAAAAGTTTACACTAATCCTGGATTAAGTTAATCGGCTTTCGAACAACCGGGCCCTGGTGGGAGAACTGAAGTAAACGTAGTGTAAAAATGTTCTGTAATGTGAGTAGGTCTAATAAGTGAAGTAACGGAAGGGTACTATTCGTAGTTTCACCACAAAGAGTAGCATAGAACATCACGCGGATGATATGGTTTTGTTTAACTTAAACTTTCTCAAGTTGACATGCGATGCACAAGAGGTACCCCAAGCAAGTGCAGCATCTGATAGATATGGAAACATCAAGTTATAATAAAGTTGTCGAAGTTGTTTTAATGGAAGATAGTGCCTTAGCTTGAGGAAAGTTCCTGTATTTTCAGAAATTAACACTTGTCTCGATCCATGAGTCAGTTTTACATGCGTAGATGATTGAGTAAGAAATTGTGATTTGTAGAAAAAAAAATCTAAACAAGATTGCACGCACGATAAGGAATATTCATCGCTTCAGCCCTGAGGCATAGTTGAAAATGCTTGTCAATTTTATTGTTAAATAAAACAAAATCTTAAAATATATGTGCATGTCTGAGTGGGTTTTTGGTTATTAAATTGCAGTGAACGCCGCCTATTTGCAGTAAACAGGATTCGTTTTCAAACTCTTTCACATGGACGGCGGTTTGTGCAGTTCAGTCACGGATAGTTGAGAACAGCGATGAAGCGTAGAAAGAGAATGAAAACGCCAAGTGCTCACTCACGCTCTAAACAAACGTGCCAAAGAAAGCAAAGAAATATGCAAAATACGTGCCGCACGTGAAGCGCGGTTGTTTTACTAGTTCGTGCTTTGTTGTGTTCTTGTTGTTCGAGAAGAAAAACGTCCCGTGGTTTAAGCTCCCTAACGACGTGAGAAAGCCACACGAAAATAGCAAAAATGGTTGTAATCTAATACGCAAGGCCCTCTTTTCAAAGAGAGTTGTAATTTGGGTTTTCTTGTTGCGAGCGAAGAATAGAAAACTGCGACACTGTCTCCTAAACAAAAACAATCGTGCTGCTCGTGAGGTACGCGTTAATTCTACACACTCTTTTAAAAAAGAAATGGCAAAATGACGAGATTTAAATACTCTCTGTGGGAACGGCATGCGCGCGTCGTTCGAGGTTTTCGTATCCACTGATCGTCGTTTGTCTCTATTGAATTTAATGCTGGATTTGTATTATATTAATTTGAATTTGTAGATTTTATTGCTAATCCATAGTTTTGTTGATTT
>OX421448.1:56791229-56811229 GCA_949126865.1 Montipora capitata
AGTGGATAGCTGCTGCCATAGGTTGGTTGCCATAGCTGATGGGGTTTGTTTGCCAATATTTGTCCTGGAACGTGTTTTATAGAAGTTTAATTTTGATGCATATCTTATATTATGTGGGTGGATATTGCTTGAATAGCACAAATATTAGCTAAAAATTATCGGAAATTACCTTTTATGATCGCGGTGAGCATATATTCCATGGTCATTGGAAGTTTTATAAGTTTCATGTTGCCGGCCAGTTATGATTTTGCAACTTAAGGTTATTAGCCTTACTCGACGAGCATCACAGCCATCACTAAAAGTGAAGAGCAAAGGACACTGATTTATCCTCCTCATTTTTTCACATTACAAGATCCAACAAAACTAAGTCGATTCACCTTTTCTTAGTGACTTGTCTATTGATACCTACTTATACCTCTTATGCCGGAAGGACACAGTGCAATTTATACAACCTTCTACCAGCTCAGCTCTCGACCCGTCCAATTACTGTTTAATTTCCTCACTGCATACTAGACTGATTTTCCTTTCATCCGACGCTGGCAACGCTGGCTAAAACGCCGGCAAACGTTGTTGCCCAGAAAATAATGCTAGCATACCCGGCTACTGCCAAAAGTCGAAGCGATCACCATGGCAATGGTTAGTGTTCACTATAGCCAATTATTGTGATTGAAGATAAAGTGTAAAGAAAAAAAGATGTATTCTTATTAAACCGTGTAAAAATAAACAATTATTACAGGTTTTCTCTAGTTATACCTCCATCACCTTGCAACATTCAATTTTCACTCACGATGTGGTGTCAATATCACCAGAGAAGAAATAATAATTGTCACAATAAAGAGGAGAAAGAAGAGATTGTCAACAATGTTGACAGCGACATGCCATTCCAATTTTCTTCTGTCCTCTAAATGGGAATCTTCAATGAATTTTGTCACTGTATCCATGCCTGCCACCCTTATTTCTTTCTCAACTGTTTTTGCGATTTTTACCTCTTGCTGACAAATATCGGTAATGGCAATTTTATCATCCTCTGGTACGACTTGGTTTCCCTTGACGAAGCCATCAAGCTTTTTTGTTCCCATGTTGTTGTTTCGTTTTTGTTTAATGGCCATAACAGAGCGTCTACTAAGAACAGGCCCCAACACGTCAAACAAGAGAAACCGGAACCAACCGGTTAGCTCCACTTTGGGTTGGCGGTGCTCGATGTTTAGACTGATACAAGTGCACAAGAGAGCTAAAGAGATTTCCTCCATGACTACAGAGATATATGTGCTGATTATCGGTGTGGTTTCCGATGCTGGTGGTGTGGCATCGACCACCATAAGCATAAACACAGTCATTCCAAGGAGAACTGTGATGGTAAGCGAAATTCTCTCTCCTGTTTCCGGCGGAAATAAGAAAGCTGTTGCGGTAAGAAGTGCCAAGACAATGCAAGGGACAACCAAATTGTTGATATAGAACAAGCTTCGACGTTCAATTGTGATTTCGAAGGTGATATATGTGTAAGGTTCCTTGCAGGACGCATAATACACGACGTTTCTCGTCCCTTTAACGGATACCAGCTTCCATTCTCCGTTAACCGTATAGGAAGTCAAGTCCACTGATGGGAAGTCCTGGTAAAAATCCATATCAAGTTTGGGCCTATGATAGGTCCAGGACCCAAACATGAACTTACAGGTCTGTGTGTCCCAGGGGAAGTATTTGATATTGATTTTGCAGAGGGTCTTAATGAGACCAGGCGAAAACCACGTGACTGTACCATTACTGTCGACAATTACTTTGGTGTTAAACAGGTACTGTTCGCCATGGTTCCCTCCGTCGTTGACGCTGGGGAGAAGGAAACATAAGCGATAAAAAAGAAATTGATTTGAAAGTAGCTTCAATGACTGACAGACTAAGCGGCTGAATAACTGGCGGAGTTTTGATGACTAGCAGAGAGACAGATTGACCCAGGAGTGACTGACTGACTGACTGACTCAGTCACTCACTCACTCAATGACTGATTTACTTACTGACTATCTGATTGACTTAATGATTGACTGAATGAATGACGTAGTGACTGATTGTCTAACTGATGCACTGACTTCAGTACTTACCGAGAGATTGACTGACCACCGGCACCCCAAGCTCAGCGTGAGGGAAAGCCAACAAAAATATAAGGATTTGTATGGGAATCCCGATAAAAGACCTGAGAATATAATTTTACGAAAAAAATGTCAATTGTTCGTGGCTCGGTAACGAGTCTTTGTTTGTCTTTGTTCGCTACCAAGCCACAAACAAAGACTCGTAACCAAGCGGAAACTCAACGGGCGGCCGTGTGGTGTTGAGTGTTAAAAAGGCTCTTTTGCATCGTTTTATCGATTCGTTTGGGGCACTAACAGCCGCCTGACGTCGCTGGCAGGGCTTCAATTGAGCGGCTACGGATTAAAATGAAAGAAAACCTTTGCCCTTTAATTCTACGGTGGAATTTTAACCGTGGGGACATTTTAACCAGGAATATTTGACTGAATTTGGTGGGCTCGGGAGAATTGACGGTTCAGCCCTGGTATTTTATTATAACCGTTGACAAATAATGGCTTAATTCGCGTCGAATCTGAAAAAAGAAACACACATGAAGGGAGCGACCCACAATGGCAATAAGGCTAGGCTTTTTAATTGGCAATTTTTTGGTAAAATTATCTTCTCAGGTCTTTTATCGGGATTTCCATACAAATCCTTATATTTTTGTTGGCTTTTCCTTACACTGAGCTTGGGGCGCCCGTAGACTGACTGGCTGAATGACGTAATGACTATATTGCTCTATTGAACGACTGACGGATACACTGTTTAAATCAGGTTTAACTTCAGTTCCGCATAGGGAGGAAAACTGCGGAGTCTGAGATACCGCGAGGATCTAATCAACCAAAAATTCCATTGATTGTTCATTAGCTCGCATAATCATCTATGAATAATCGGGTATGCAGTTGTTTTAAGGCCGGACAACTTTATCCTGTGAATAAGGCACTATCTGACAATTTTAATCTGTGCAAAGATTTCAGTATTTCCTCTCGTAAACGCGTGTACGAAACTTTTGGCCGACGTTCAACATGGAAGTATATTTTATACACTGGATATACCACTTACTAAAGAGTTCGAGGTCCGTACTGTAAGTTACGGACCGAGTTTTTTTTTTCTGAGAAAACGAGATTAGTAAGATATTTATTATATCTCTGAGGTTAATCCGGCGCGCGGGAAAGGAAACTAGCGGCCGACAGCAGGCCGTATTGTAGAATATGGCCCGCATAATTGACCAATCACAGAGCGCGTACTAAGTGAGAGATATAATAAAGTAACTTATCCCCTGTATAAAGTTATCCGGCCTTTGTACAATCCGGGGCCAGAATTACACTCGCTATTGGAGTGGCCTGGATTGTACTTCACTCAACTCAAAAATGAACACCTACTTGTTATGCAGGAAAATGTCTGGTTTCCATACCGAATCTGCATTGACGTTGATAGAACGAAGGTCTTCGTACTTCGAAGGATCCCAAGTTAGCCAAGCATCGCGCCATTGCTGAACAAAATACAGATCAAAAGTTGGCTTTTGACTATACGGACTGATTTTTTCATTACATAAACATTATTTTGTTTTTATTTTCCACGTTGGTTACCTCAAAATTCAAAGGAATATGTGACCTTAAATATTCTACGTGAAGCCGTACCCTCCCCACGAAAGAAAAACGGGAACGTCTACGAAAAGCTGCCGATAATCGTGTTCCGTGAAGTCACGCCTTTAGCAATAAAATAGATATAATGGCTTTTCATTGGTCACTTACATTAGTCAATTTTTTCTCTAAATGAGAAAGGCCTTCCTTAGGCCCTGTCTACAAGCAGGTAGGGTAACCCTACCGACTAGGGTTTACCCTAGCGAGAGGGTTTCCCCAGCGCTCACACATTTCTTAAATAATTCTTTTTTTCATCGACGTCCGTTTACAAGGCAGCTAGGGTTACCCTGGCGCTAGGGTAACCCTAGCTGCCTTGTAAACGCTCTGCTAGGGATAACTTGCCTACCCGGGACAACTTTTTAGCGGTTTCCATTGTGTTTGTGTTTTTTTTTCTCTAAATAAAATAAGCTATTCCTGAATAGGAGCCTAGTATCTGCATGCAATCTGTTACGCAGATAATAGCGCATGTAATAGCGCCCGAGTCAAATTAGTCCTTCTCAAATCAAATGAAGGTTGTCCTTTTGAACACTAAAATAAAAGAACCCTCCAGTAAATTTAAAAAGTCAACTCTCCTGGGATACCTGTTTTACGAAATCTAAATACTATGTTCTCGAGGTACTTCTGTACTCTCTACCACTGCTTAACTATAACTGCACAACGTTGGAAAGTTAAAGTCACTTTACGAAAAAACGAATTTGCGCACTTTACTTGTTCCCTTTAAATATTTGCTTGTGTTCCCTTGTTTCCCAAATTACTTTCAAACTTGTTGACTTCCCAGCTTTTTGATCCCTAAAATTGTTTTCGTTCCCTCTCTCCCTAAAATATTTTGATATTGTTCCCCTGTCCCCCAGTTCAAATTGGCCATGTTCTCTTATTCCTCAAAACCCCTGGGAGGGCCTCGTGTTTGTTCAAATTGACAAGATGTTGCTAAATAGTCTTCAATTCTGCAATCGCTCAGCAGTTAATGCAATTATCTGAAGACTCAAAGAATATCACGTTGCTGCGTTTGGCTTCCGGCATAGTTAGTAGAAAAGATTTTCAAAATACTATGTGTCTAGCGATACCGTATTTTTTAATTTCGAGTCAATCATCGAGTGCTACTTTTTTCAGATCACCAAGAAGTTGTCACGCGTAAGCACAGCCTTGAACTCGCTAATCGCTCGTGTGTTCTAGCAGCAAATCCCCCCTTGCAGATTCTGTGACATTAGAGGGCTGGGAAGAATCGTTCGATTGATTTACCGATTCCCTCTCTGATTACTCAGAACTTTCCGAATGGAGGGACTTTCCAGAGGAAGGTTTCTTGGGCGCTTTTCTTTTTGATGGACTCGTAGTACAAACTGTTGTTGGCAATTGACGCTTAGTCGGGAGTAGGAGATGTGTCTGTAGTAATATCAGAGTCGCCTTTCGTTGTGTTGTTTACTTCGCGGTTAAAAAGCCTGAATAAGTTTCTTATTTTTAGAGCAAACGGATTACAAACTCGCCCGGACAAACTAAATGATTTCATGATTTGTATCCCAGCTTCTGGTCCCATCGCCGCCAATAATTCTCCACGGCTTCCATCGCGATTTGACGCTTCGAATAAGTTTTCCGTTGATACATGACCAGATTTTCCGGTTCAGTATTAAATAGTGAACGAACACTTGCAAATTCGGCAACACTGGCACGCATTATTTCCATTTTTTTCGGCCTGGGTTTCCATAGTGTAGCACATCTTTAGGTGTGATTCAACGTACGAGCAATTTGCAGTCAAGTTTGTTGGCGTTTTCCTCAATTTCTATTGGCTAATAATTTGACAAATTGAATAAGCGAGTTGTCAAATTTCTGGCACCTTTTGAGGGGCCGGATTCGAAAAACAATAGGGAGCTTACGAAACGACGACGCCGACGGCAACGACGACGCTACAAAACAATAGGTTTAGTGAGCAAAAACAATGGCTCTGCACGCTCTGCACGCTCTGCACGTGCGTTTTACATTTTGGTACATTTCTTTGCCGTCATCTCCAAAATGACGACGTGAAATGACCAAATTCAAGGTTCTGTGGAGGACGTTAGCACACGACGATGAATTTTCAGTTCTCTCTCTGCGCTTCCAACTCACTCATACCAGTTTAATTCCTCAACAGTCACTACACATTTTTAACGCGAAACGACATGAAATAGTTTCGTAGTGATATGAATAACGCGAACTCGTATTTTTCCGTTTTTTTATGGACCGCATAACTGTATCGTTCTTAAGAATACCGGTCAATTCTCCTACAATTCGCCGACATGAAGCAACATTCCTCTTTTTATCAGTAATGTTTTGAGGCGTTGGTGTGGCCGACGGCGCTGCTTCATTTTGAATGCCGTGCTTTTCTTGCTTCAAAGTGCTGTGAATTTTACAGACCTGTCGTATCCAAACGTCGCTTGTCAATACTTCAGTTTTCGCATCCTGAAAATAGAAAGAGAGCTCAAACATATAATTAGTTGGTTTTGGTAATCCATTACCTGCTGATAGCTTTAGTAAATAAAGAATAAATGCTATACCGAGTAATTGCATTGTGACTAAACTTGATACACAACAAATGCAAGGAAACGATGTTATGTGCTTGTAATATTTCGATATAAATCTATATCATCTTCGGACTAAGGCGGGATACAAGTAGCAGAATTTAAATACTGCGAGATTGTGCAACAGTATAATCACGTGAAAGTGAAAAACAAAGACATGACTTGTATCCCGCCTTAGTCCGAAGATGATATAGATTTATATCGAAATATTACAAGCACATAACATCGTTTCCTTGCATTTGTTGTCTATCAAGTTTAGTCACAATGCAATTACTCGGTATAGCATTTATTCTTGGTTTTGGTAATTTTGAGTGCCAGAACGTGAAAGTGAGTGAGGAAAAAAAGTATTTAATTGCGGGCAACAACGGAGCGCAATACGATTTCCGCGAATTTTGGGTCTTTCTGCATGTACCGGAAAGCATTGTGTTTTTGGTCACTTGGGATTAGTCTTTATTTGGAGTTGTTTTGTTTTCTGTCTTTGTTTCTTCTGTTTTACGTAATTTCTGCTCCGGTACCTGCAGAAGCTGCCCGAATTTTCTACTCGCCCTGAACTTTTTATGACAACCTCTGTTAAACCATACTGATATTGCACAGAGTTATATCGCTGACTTATTACATCGGCGCTTCGGTTGCAAAAACGTTACGATATGTCTAATTCATACACTGTGTTGCTAAAAAAAAAATATCCATACACTCCACCACAAACCTTAAGAATAAAGAAGCGGCGGATACACACTTTATCAAAAAAACCAAACTTATCCATTGCACTTTGTAACGTTCTGTTATTCATCGTTTTATATTTTTTTTTCTGCATTTTCATCCCTACAATTCAACAAATTTAATTATCTTAGTTAAACTTTTTCAATTGATGGCAAAGCGACTCAGGCATTCCCAAATTAAACTGCATCGTTATCATCGAAAAGCGATAATAGAGTTTATGAAGACGTTGTATATTAAATCTCCATCGATCAAGAAACGGCTGAAGCCGCTTTTATCGGCGGATGCAAAAGGCAAAGTGCCCGCCCACTTAGTAAATAACCGCTTACCACATATTAATTAAAAAGCATTAGTAAACAGTGATATGGAGAAGAAGCTGAGAAAATAATCAGAAGTGGAGAAAGAGCCAGAAAATGGCTTGCGGCCATTTAAAAAAAAACCGCTTAGTTGATTATGGCGTAATAATCACCTCAACGGCAACCAATCAGCGCGGAGAATTTTCAATAATCACCTATGTAATGATACTAAACCGCCGGTATTTCAAAGTTTTGAGAACTAATCACACTCAAGAAGACTGATGCAAGTTCAGTTTTCCTCATTTTTCTCTCAATAATAATGTTATCTTGTGCTGACTTCGTGGCTGATATAAAAACGCTTATTTTTAACATAAAAAGTCATTAAATAGGCTCGATTACCAGCCGCTGTTTCGGGAAATGAGCCAGCGCTCACTCCCGAAATCTCGGCTGGACGCGTGAGGTGAGCCATTGTTAATCTCCGCCAATCAGAAACTCGCCTGCACAAATCCGTCTGGCATAAATTATATGTTTTGGCTGCGAAGGTATTCTTTGACCCGGCCTGTTCGAGGTGTACAGTGCTTTTAAGGTAGGAAACATCTAAGATTGCGACAACGAAAAGTGTTCGAGAAGCTGGAGAATGGGAACTGTGTCGTTTTCTACCGCCTGAGTTCGCAAACTTCACTGATTTTCCAGTTGGCGCCAAGGTCAAAATACGGCTTTCAAATCCATTTCTATTGCAATTTTCTCCTCATACTTCGCTAATGTAAGAGCAAGTAAAATTCCTCAAGATCAATTGAAAGTACTGCTGAGTTTATTGGTGGCAAAACGAGGGGGCCGATGAGGTCGACCGAGAGCTGAAGCCGCCGAAGATTTTTTTGATGATTCGCCGGTTGAATTCAAACTCACATTGATCATTCTGATCATTTAACCACAAACTCAAGCTCGTATCATCTGGAAACTTCGCACAGACGTTTTAAGCATTGTTATGTAATTTATGTTTTCTTAAAATTAGTGTTTTTGGGATGTGTAATGCTATTTCCCCGCAACTATTGACTTCGCATAAATTATATTTTGAATTTACGTCACAGACACAATCTATCGCTCACGCGTCCAGCCGTCTCTTCTCGGGGAGGATACCCGAACTCGAGTGAGCGGCGGAAATCGAGCCTAGTCATTAAAATAAGTAACATAAATAGCGCAAGGAAAAAATTAAATGGTACTCCACACAGCTAAGTGTGAAGCGTTCCAAGGCTGTAAGAACTTTGGAGTTTGCGACGACATCAAAGAAAGAAATAATGTTCTCTCATAACTGGAAGAAACTTGGGATTAATTACTGGGTTGCCTTATAAGGCAAACCCAGTCGAGGTCTTCGTTCAGTTTGTTTGTTTTCTCTTTTTTCTTTTTTTTAGTTTTTTTTTTTTCCGTGTCGGTAAAAGTCTTGCCTGTCACTCCCCTGGTAAGTGGTGTCTTTGTGTATAGAGCCTTCTGAGCGTATTTTCTTAGGATCGAGAGGGTAGTGGAACTGCGTAGATTTCTCTGGTGGACACAGTGGAATCATTAACTTAGCCTGCAATGGCGTCGAAAGTCATGCAACGCGAATGGCGTTTTAGTGGATCCTTAAACAAAATATAACCTTATGGAGCTCAATAATGGAAAGTCAGTTGGATAAACTAGGCATGAATCTCAAAAGCGACGAGTACTGGACTTCGACAACAATCTATCGCCCGTCGAGACGAAATCAAAGTGAACAGTATTTACCTGAGGTACATGGTAATTTGACACAATTGAGTTTCTTGTCTTCACGCACGCAATGAAATAGGAAGAGGTTTTCGCCTCTAAGAGCAAATATGTTGTTTGTTTCAATAAAATTTTCGCTGGAAAAGGATTCTGTGGTATTTTCTGCCTTTGTGAATTATAATATCATGTTGTGTATTGAATTTTCGAGCTTAAGGTTGAAATCTGATATGGGAGAAGTTTTTTAGTATTGCTATGTAAGCAGGAAGGGTTCACAGGCCTGTTGGAAGCGTGCTTGAGTTTCAACAAAATGAGCCCCAAAATCAGCGAACACTTGTGACGCAGATGAATAATAAAGTAGCTGCTATTTCCAAAATGATGGAATTACCTGGTGATAAATAACGTCGTACGCATCTTGGAGAGTAAATTTTAACTTTGCATAAATAAGAGTTGGGCGATTGTGATCTTTGTTTTGACTTCGCTCATTTCATTGTCAAACTTTATAACACTTGACAGAAAAAGAAACTTACAAAAACCCGGTATCTTGCCATCATTTGACACAGATGCTTCACTGTTTGGCGAGTAAACATACAGCGGTAACTTATCACGGCGCCCGCTGATTTCCGGCCATGTCACTTTCGATTTTGCAATTTACTTGAACGTAGCAAAAACCTCCCAAAATGTTTGTCGCTGATCGTAACTTTTTATATTCTATATTCACGGTTCAAAATTAATGTTGTTTTGGTGTCGTAAATATTTTATTCTCGATCGACCGCCCGGAAACTTCCTTCTGCTCTTTCTGAAAACTGTGTATCAATAGTTATTTGCTTTTTCATCAATATTTGTTTTGCATAAAGCAAGCTAACAAGATCTGTACCTTGCTGAGTTCGCATTTGTTAGAGTTAATAGTATTTTCGGTCCGATGCTTCTGTTTTAAGAGGGATACCTTGTTTTGGTCTCCCATCCAAACACTAACCCCGCCCGGCAGGGCTTAACTTCAGTGAACTTAAGTATTAGAAAGCTGTCAGATGCTCAGAGGGCACACTTGTGGTAAAAAGAAGTTGTGAGGGAACTTGAAAATTATCAACATGTCAGCCCAGAAGCCAATGTTTCTCGCTTCTCTTTTATTTGTTATTCTTCAGAGACTGGAATGCTGTATTTCAATACCACACAATTCAGTGCCTTCTGATTTTCTGTAGCACGTACCACAGGCAACCCAGTGTATGCTTCACAGAAGCATCTCGTTACATAAAAGAACTACGAGAGCAAAGCAATAAAATCTCAAAATAATATGTAGAAGTAAACGCTTGAAAAGTTGAGCTGTTTAATTTACGCTTTTGCCACGCAAGCTTTCGTTAGCGCGTTTAATAGCCCAACTTATTTTGGAGAATTTGCAACAACTGACTGGCTCTGGGAACGTCTTATGGTCAATTACCGTAGTTCAAACTTTTACAAATGCAATTATTGGCACCGAAAAAGACAAAAGGAAAACACAAAGAATAACCATATATATATACAACAACAAATAAATTGAGGTTGCTCTAGACTGATCCAGAAAATAAAAAATAAACGGTAGGTGGTAAATGAACAATAGAACTATGATAAATGGTGGTAAATGAACGATGAAACTGTGGTGCTGCGTCGGTGGAAGAGTGAAACATGAAAATTTGGTTTTCCACTGTGAATGATTTGGAAAGCTGACGTTTCGAGCGTGTTGTTGGTTTGTATGAGGGTGTGGAGGAGCTTTGCCATTGGTGGGAATATAGTGACATGAATTTGTGAATAAACTAATGGCATGAGAGGTGTTCATTGATTCCGTGAGGATAGAGTGTGCCTAGTTAAAAGATGAATTTTTGCGGCTTTCTGTGTTCCCGTGGTGTAAGCATAGGCAGCAAATTGTCCTGTTGTGGTGGGAGTGATTAGGAAGATAATGGCGCGCAACTTATTTTGACGCATCTGTGTCGTTTTCTTCTACATCTGGTAGGTGTTAGCGAAAGCCAGAGCTGAAAGCGGTCCGCCAATCTTCTCCCTGTTTCGCCTATGTAGGTTATGCAATAGATGACATTTACAGAGATGCATGTACAGTGGTCAGTGATTTTAACGGATCGATTCGGTCCTGAGATCTTCACAATGTTAGAAATAAAAGGACAAGTTTTGCATCGTGTGCATGTACATTTGAAAGTTCCCGGTTGGTTGTCAGACTTAAAAGCGATGCTAACTAGAAAGTTATCTATGCTTTTGCCCCGTTTGAATGAAATAAGTCGGGTGATAGAGGAAATGTATGTTTAGTTTCGGGATCATTGCGGCGAATTTTGAAGTTTTTGAGAATGACATTTTTAACTGCAAGGTTTTGTGGATGGTAGGTGAGAGTGAATGGGATTCTGTTGGTTTCTTCGCTCTGTGACGTTTGCAATGCGGTTTCTCGATCGACTTCTTGGGCATGATGTTTGCCTGTGGTGACAGCGGAGTCAGGGTGGCCACGTTTTTTGAAAAACTGGCATATTTCCTCGCACTTGCTATTAAAGTCGGAGTCGTCACTACAGAGGCGCCTTAGTCTAAGAAATTGAGAGAATGGGATGGCATTTTTTACGTGTTGTGGGAGGATGAAGGCAGCAAATAGTTATGGGGATCTGTTGGTTTGTAGTGTACGCTGGTAGATAAACCGTTGCCGTTGACTGAAAGTTTAATGTCAAGGAAAGCTAGTGAATTTTCGGAAATTATTTTAGAGCCGGGTGGAAATAATTGACTGAATTAATGAATTGGTTGCACTTCCTCTCTGCTGGATGAAGTAACGCCGACGCAGTCATCCGGATGAAACGTTTATAAAGATCAGGTTTTGGTCCGTTGTTACAGTAGTTAGAGAAAAATTCGTTTTCGATATAGCCTACGGAAAGGTTGGCATAGCTAGGTCCCATTTTGGTACCCATTGCAACACCGTTAATTTGTTTATTTCGGAAAAACAGCTGTCCTACATACGAAAAGGTTATCTTCTTAAAAGTAGAACGGTAAACAAAAGTGGACTTTTTTCAAAATCAGAGAAATCTTGTTTTTGCTTAATACTTTCGAACTTTTTGTTCGCCAAAGGTAAATGTTTTGTTTTTTCTCAGCCGATTTGATGTTAAGTCAACATGGCTGAATGTAAGTTTCCCTTGGCTTTCAATTTGCCAGTAAAAGGAAAAAGCTTGACGGATTCCCTGGTTTGCCGAAGTTTCGGTGGGAGGATCTCGTCGGCCAAGACGTGATGGTCAAGGGACCTGTGTTTGTGACTAAATTAAAGGGGGTATTTACATGAGACCGGGACAAACTCAGACCGGTATGAGTTCGTATCGGCCGCCATACATTTCTTTTTATGCGTTTACACGAGACTGGCCTGACAACGAACTCAGACCTGATGTCTGACTTCCTCTCGGTTGTTGAACAGAGACGAGAAATTCTCGCACCGGTGTGAAGTTCGTACTGGTCTCATGTAAATGACGAAAAATCTCAGAGCGGTCCAGAAATTTGAAGCCTGTATGCTTTTTGGTCAGCCCATATATTTGTTAGACAAAACATTATATCATTTCATTCCGAAACCAGGTACCAGGCATCTCGTCCCGGTTTCATGTAATCGGCTGCGAAAATTTCATACTGGTACAAATTCATAGCGGTCTGAGTTCGTCACGGTCTCATGTAAATACCCCTTAAGTATCAACCTGAAGAAAAGCCCCGCAGAAAATGTTATTGTGAGGAAACTTTTAAGCACAGCTCAGGACTTTACGGCAACGTTCATTAAGGAGGTCGAGATTTTAATAGCCGACATTTCTGTGCGAATTGTACCAGCGGTTCAACAATTGCACTGTTAAAACGGATTCTTGTCATTACAATCAACAGATCAGATCTCCCTTAATTTTCCCCGTCTCGGAGATTCTTCCTTTTAGGGGTTCCCCCTTTTAGAGATTCCCTATTTTAGTAATTCCCCGATTCAGGGATTCACCCATTCCCCGTTCCTCTTTCAGAGATAGCCCCACACAAATGGACTTCAAAAGTTAAAGGAACTTGTTAAACTAAGCTACATTTAAAGTTCAAGATGTAACTGAGAGGCGTGAACGCAAAATGTAGCGAATTTTAATTTTTCTTTCCGTCAGAAAAATGAAAATTCGCTGTTTTGCGTTCACGTCTCTCCTACGGCGTAGTTTCACAGTTCTCAGTTTATTAAATTCTTGGGTAGTTTGGCAACCTGGAAGAACATTAATAAAACTGGAATGATGAAGAGGAAATCAGTCAATTCACAATTTCAATTACGTTCTCTTTGTTCCAGCTAAAAAGGTGTTTTGAGCCGCGACAATGGCCACTTTAACGAAAACGCAGCTTCGCAATGTGACTTCAATTCGAGCTAACCGTAAGGCTAAAGGTAAGTCTTTCGAGATCACCCAATCTCGTTCAGGTTCAAGAATTTGAGCTAAGTATCCAAGGACTGCATTGGTACGAAAGGTTTCGAATTCAAGATAAAGAACAAACGATTCGCCTTGGTGTATAATGTTAACATAACACCTCAAATCTGGCTATGGGTGTGTTCCTTTCGCCAAATCCCAAAACTGAACGAATGGCTCTCCCGTTGCTATGTTAACCAATTACGTCATTGTTGAGTAGCTTAAATTCCCCGGTTGAGTGAGCGCCTTCAATGAGGCAAACTGAAAAAAAACAATTTACCCAAATTCGTTAAAAAATAAGAGATCAACTCTGTCTTCGAGGCCTCTAACGATTTACTCCTGTAAGAAGCTTTTCGAAGTAAAAAGTGTGTTGATACTGACCAAACTATAAAGATTGACGTAAGCAAAACCAAACTTGACCAGAACAGGTTGCAAGTGGTTCAAAACCGGTCTGACTTCCTTGTCGTAGTCCTTGAAAAGTGCGTCGATCAAAGTTTTTTCGATTCTGGCGCGATTTATTTGAGCCTGGCAACCTACAAGAGAACAACACAAACAGCATCTCTTCAGGGGACGTAAACAAAGAAGGAGTTTGAAAATGAGGAGGTTTTGTTGTCACAAATGGTTCAAAAGCGCTAGTTGATCGCATGTTTGCGAAACAGTTCAGGGCTGGTCTGTTTCAGCTTTACAAAGTCTAAATTAAGCTTCTGTTTTCAACACTCAGTTTACGTCCAAAACTTTCTAGAAGTGGTTTGCTTCAAGTAGTGAGACCGCATGAATGGATGAATACTTCCAGACTCCCAGAAGTCGGGCTATTTGCCAGGTGCTGGAATTCTATCACTTTAACTTTAATTTGGAATGCAATTTTGTCATACATTGACTGAACTGTGTATAACCCCTAGGGGTTCACTGTTTTCGGATACCGAAATTCCTTTGTTTGAACAGTTTCTATAAAAGTTAGGACAGGATGCCTTTGTAATGGGTTTAATTTTCTTACTTTTTCAAGACTTGAAATTTTTGCGATTGGCCGGGTTTAATATCAAAAGCTTTGCAACTGGTTTGATTTCTTTGATGTCTTACCGCTTACTGGATTCGAGAATCCTATCGTAGCCTTAAAGATTTTTGGACCAAAAAGGTACAAGAAAAGCATTTATTGATGAGAGAGCCATCTCCAAAGTTCACCAAGTACAAGTGCACCGCAACTCGCTATACGCACAACTAACTGCATGAAGAACTTGTTTTATTAAACTTTTCAGCTTGATTTTCAACGACAACGAAAGGATCGGTTGCATACGCCGAGCGAGCGTGCTCAAAAAGAATTTGATATATTCTCAAGCCCACTGAAATAATTAACAATTATTCGGCGAAGGCCGGGTGAATATCGATGTTCACCGAGCCTAAGGTTAATAATTACTGGGTTGCCTATGGCAAACCAGTCGAGGTCTGCGTTGATTTCGTCGTTTTTTACTGGGTTGCCTATGGGCAAACCCAGTCGAGGTCTGCGTTTTGTTTGTTTGTTTTTTTTTTCTTTCTTTTTTTTTCTTTTTTTTTTTTTTCCGTGTCGGTAAAAGTCTTGCCTGTCACTCCCCTGGTAAGTGGTGTCTTTGTGCATAGAGCCTTCTGCGAGTATTTTCTTAGGATCGAGAGGGTAGTGGAACTGCGTAGATTTCTCTGGTGGACACAGTAGAATCATTAACTTAGCCTGCAATGGCGTCGAATGCGAATGGCGTTTTAGTGGATCCTTAAACAAAATATACCCTTATGGAGTTCAATAATGGAAAGTCAGTTGGATAAACTAGTCAGGAATCTCAAAAGCGACGAGTACTGGACTTCGACAACAATCTATCGCCCGTCGAGACGAAAAGGATTCTGTGGTATTTTCTGCCTTTGTGAATTATAATATCATGTTGTGTATTGAATTTTCGAGCTTAAGGTTGAAATGTGATATGGGAGAAGTTTTTTAGTATTGCTCTGTAAGCAGGAAGGGTTCACAGGCCTGTTGGAAGCGTGCTTGAGTTTCAACAAAATGAGCCCCAAAATCAGTGAAAACTTGTGACGCAGATGAATAATAAAGTAGCTGCTATTTCCAAATTGATGGAATTACCTGGTGATAAATAACGTCGTACGCGTCTTGGAGAGTAAATTTTGACTTTGCATAAACAAGAGTTGGGCGATTGGGATCTTTGTTTTGACTTCGCTCATTTCATTGTCAAACTTTATAACACTTGCCAGAAAAAGAAACTTACAAAAACCCGGTATCTTGCCATCATTTAACACAGATGCTTCAATGTTTGGCGAGTAAACATGCCGCGGTAACTTAATCACGGCGCCCGCTGAATTCCGGCCATGTCACTTTTGCAATTTACTTGAACGTAGCAAAAATCTCCCAAAATGTTTGTCGCTGATCGTAACTTTTTATATTCTATATTCACGGTTCAAGATTAATGTTGTTTTCATGTCGTAAATATTTCATTCTCGATCGACCGTCCCGGAAACTTCCTTCTGCTCTTTCTACTGGCCTCCCTGAAACTGTGTATCAATAGTTATTTGCTTTTTCATCAATATTTGTTTTGCATAAAGCAAGCTAACAAAATCTGTACCTTGCTGAGTTCGCATTTGTTAGCGTTAATAGTATTTTTGGTCAGATGCTTCTGCTTTTCACGAAGGGTTTATTGTTTTGGTCTCCCATCCTAACACTAACCCCGCTCAACAGGGCTTGACTTCAGTGAAGTATAGTATTACAAAGCTGTCAGATGCTCAGAGGGCACACTTGTGGTGCAAAGAAGTTGTGAGGGAACTTGAAAATTATCAACATGTCAGCCCAGAAGCCAATGTTTCTCGCTTCTCTTTTATTTGTTATTCTTCAGAGACTGGAATGCTGTATTTCAATACCACACAATTCAGTGCCTTCTGATTTTCTGTAGCACGTACCACAGGCAACCCAGTGTATGCTTCACGGAAGCATCTCGTTTTTTTCCGTGTCGGTAAAAGTCTTGCCTGTCACTCCCCTGGTAAGTGGTGTCTTTGTGCAGAGAGCCTTCTGAGCGTATTTTCTTAGGATCGAGAGGGTAGTGGAATTGCGTAGATTTCTCTGGTGGACACAGTAGAATCATTAACTTAGCCTGCAATGGCGTCGAAAGTCATGTAACGCGAATGGCGTTTTAGTGGATCCTTAAACAAAATATACCCTTATGGAGCTCAATAATGGAAAGTCAGTTGGATAAACTAGGCAGGAATCTCAAAAGCGACGAGTACTGGACTTCGACAACAATCTATCGCCCGTCGAGACGAAATCAAAGTGAGCTGTGTTTACCTGAAGTACTGTACATGGTAACTTGACACGATTGAGTTTCTTGTCTTCACGCACGCAATGAAATAGGAAGAGGTTTTCGCCTCTAAGAGCAAATATGTTGTTTGTTTCAATAAATTTTTCGCTGGAAAAGGATTCTGTGGTATTTTCTGCCTTTGTGAATTATAATATCATGTTGTGTATTGAATTTTCGAGCTTAAGGTTGAAATGTGATATGGGAGAAGTTTTTTAGTATTGCTCTGTAAGCTGGAAGGGTTCACGGGCCTGTTGGAAGCGTGCTTGAGTTTCAACAAAATGAGCCCCAAAATCAGTGAAGAATTGTGACGCAGTTGAATAATAAAGTAGCTGCTATTTCCAAAATGATGGAATTATAATTACCTGGTGATAAATAACCTCGTCTTGGAGAGTAAATTTTTGACTTTGCAGAAACAATTGTGGGCGATTGTGATCTTTGTTTTGAATTCGCTCATTTATTATCAAACTTTATAACACTTGACAGAAAAAGAAACTTACGAAAACCCGGTATCTTGCCATCATTTGACACAGATGCTTCACTGTTTGGCAAGTAAACATGCCCCGGTAACTTAATCACGGCGCCTGCTGAATTCCGGCGATGTCACTTTCGATTTTGCGATTTATTTGTGAAGCCAAAACTTACAATAACAAAATTGAACGTAGCAGAAATCTCCCAAAATGTTTGTCGCTGATCGTAACTTTTTATATTCTATATTCACGGTTCAAAATTAATGTTGTTTTCATGTCGTAAATATGTTATTCTCGAGCGACCGTCCTGGAAACTTCCTTCTGCTCTTTCTAAAAACTCTGTATCAATATTTATTTACTTTTGCATCATATTTATTTTTGCATAAAGCAAGCTAACAAAATCTGTACCTTGCTGAGTTCGCATTTGTTAGCGTTAATAGTATTTTCGGTCCGATGCTTCTGTTTTATGAGGGGTATATTATTTTGGTCTCCCATCCAAACACTAACCCCGCCCAACAGGGCTTAACTTCAGTGAACTTCGGTATTACAAAGCTGTCAGAGGGCACGCTTAAACTTGTGGTCAAAAGAAGTTTATCAACATGTCAGCCCAGAAGCCACTGTTTCTCACTTCCCATTTATTTTCTTCAATCTTTCTGGGTTCAGTACTTTGCTAGTAACCACATGTCTTCTCAGACTATTTACCCAAACCTCCATCTAGAGTCGGGTTATCTTAATGCCCCGACAAAGAAGCGACCTAAAGACATTGACATCAAATATCAAAAGAGCATCGACGAGAACGAATTAACTCCAGAGGTTCAAGGAGGACAGCTACTGACCATGGCCAAAAACCAAAACACGCTGAAGAAGTCAGAAGAACGAGTGAAAGAATTTTAAGAAAAACAAAATGAACCCGGGCCCGGGTCAAACATTTAAGAACAGAAGATCACTCTCTTCTACCGCCGATGAATATATCGGTCGAGCCTAGAATTAAAATTGGCGCAAAAGCCAGAGGCCATAAGGTCACACTCACATTACTGCTGAGAAAGTCAACACCAAGAAACTAAAAACATTATTTTCGAGACCAACTATTTTCTTGGAAGAAAACGTATCACACAGCAGTGTAAAGATTCAAATGTAAAGCATCACAGGGCAAAAATCATTGCTAAATGAATCCTACAGGAACCGCCTAAAAGAGGCGTCCATTCAAATATGTACTCAAGAGAGCAACATTATGACAAAGGCAACAGAAACCAGACCACGTACAAGGGAGTCGTGTAGGCCTGTCAACTTTTTTTAACACTTGATGATTATTATGGACAGGCCCCGTTCTTTGTACGTGACAGATCAAAATCACACAACTGAAACGGAAAAGGAGCGAGACTTTAAACAAAATGCAACTTTTACGCTTAGGCAAGAAGAAACCTTAGCTCACTTTTTGAGCAACAGTTTAAATACACAAGCGTTAAAGAAAACATAACATTCTTCTCCTTGAAAACAGCATACAGAAAGGAAAATACCGGTTTCAGCCTTCTAAAGAAACACAACATCAAGCTACGCTCGGATGGATCGAAAACACATTAACTCCATTGGCTAGAATTCTATAGCCAATCAGAACTTAGCAAGTTCGATCCTTCCATCGAGTACAAATAGAGACAAACACACATGGTTTTTGCAGATAAAGCTCTTCACCTCAAATCAAGCTATCGGCAACTGATGAGATCCACATGATAGGATCGAAACCGCGGTCTTGCCTGACCAAATAATATGTCAGAGAACCTCCATCTAGAGTCGGGTTATCTTAATGCCCCGACAAAGAAGCGACCTAAAGACATTGACATCAAATATCAAAAGAGCATCGACGAGAACGAATTAACTCCAGAGGTTCAAGGAGGACAGCTACTGACCATGGCCAAAAACCAAAACACGCTGAAGAAGTCAGAAGAACGAGTGAAAGAATTTTAAGAAAAACAAAATGAACCCGGGCCCGGGTCAAACATTTAAGAACAGAAGATCACTCTCTTCTACCGCCGATGAATATATCGGTCGAGCCTAGAATTAAAATTGGCGCAAAAGCCAGAGGCCATAAGGTCACACTCACATTACTGCTGAGAAAGTCAACACCAAGAAACTAAAAACATTATTTTCGAGACCAACTATTTTCTTGGAAGAAAACGTATCACACAGCAGTGTAAAGATTCAAATGTAAAGCATCACAGGGCAAAAATCATTGCTAAATGAATCCTACAGGAACCGCCTAAAAGAGGCGTCCATTCAAATATGTACTCAAGAGAGCAACATTATGACAAAGGCAACAGAAACCAGACCACGTACAAGGGAGTCGTGTAGGCCTGTCAACTTTTTTTAACACTCAGACTATTTACCCAATACTTCTACCATGGCACTACAATGATAGACAATACCAAAACAATATCGTGCACTGTTAGAGCTACATATTACGCAAGGACAGGTCTGTTTCGTCGTACGAACGTGCGAGGACCTGTGAGCCAAAGGGCCTCGTCTGGTATGACTTCTTAATGACCGCCCAACTTGAAAAAAATTGTCTGGAACGGTGCACGTACCACAGGCAACCCAGTGTACCCTCACGGAGGGTCTAGTTGTTAATCACCTTTGTAACTATACTAAATTATAACTTGTCTCTGTTCAAATTAAAAACGTCACGATGTACATTACATAAAATGACAGAAGGTGGGATTGGTTGTTTTTAATACCCTGAAATGTGCGAGTAATTAATTTTCCGCGTTTATATGATTAAACATACACCTGGTATGATATACTTTCCTTTT
>OX421448.1:56821229-56826229 GCA_949126865.1 Montipora capitata
TCCGGAGAAAGTAGATCTTAGTAAGTACTCTTGGTATCCAAAAAGAAAATTGGGGGTAACCATGCATTTTCGAGAGATAATTAAGCTTCAATTTGAGAAAGAACGCCATACATTGTTTTGTAATTTTTAAAGCT
This sequence comes from Montipora capitata, assembly GCA_949126865.1. NCBI lineage: Eukaryota > Metazoa > Cnidaria > Anthozoa > Scleractinia > Acroporidae > Montipora > Montipora capitata. The sequence continues at coordinate 56,821,364 of OX421448.1, forward strand.
TTTTACAAATATTATTCTTGAATTATCTTTGAAAAATGCGTGGTTACCCCCAATTTTCTTTTTGGATTTCAATAGCACTTGTTAAGATCTACATTTCCTGCATAATCATAAGCCGGGGAAAAAATACCTTTGAATTAGTAGGCACCGTCCTTAAAGGCCATAACTCCGCCGATTTGAAAAAAGAGAAATACAAAACGCTTCCCTAAAAGCGTTATCATTATTTGTTATCTTTTCATCGTTTATGTTTACCTTTCCGATAAGATCTTCGATTTCACATGACTGGATGTGGCTTCTCTCCATTCCAGTCCTGGATAACGCGAACACCATGGCTCCCTTCTTCTGAAGGAAAAAGTGGAAATTAGTTTACTGTTGACCTGAAATTTTATCAAAGTCGCGCCGCAGAACAAGACTATCAATTGTTTTTCAGTGACGACGAAAAGTCTTGGAGAGTTTTTTGGATGCCACAACCCTTCGTCAAACTGTCATTTAAACTTTAAAGGCATGTATTTCTTATTTTGTTTTTTTCGGTAGTTGTTGTGTGAAGACTTTTCCGTGATCTCCAGACCAAACAAACTATCCATGCAGTTAAGGTCCGGCTTCAACATTTGCATCAACATCCCTTCGATTGAGTTGAACAACGTTGAACGATGTTGACTGTTGGGGTGACAAACTGTTTCAACACGACATCCACATTTGATTCAAGAAAGCCTTGTATTTAGTCCCAGGCTGTAGCCGCGGTTGTTACTATGGTAACGGACATGGATACGTCGTTAAGGCACCGAGTAGTGCGCATGTACATCCCACCATGCAACATTCAGTATAAATGACCATCCAGTGAAGCAGGTCTCATTTAAGAAATCTCTTGGTGTGCATATCGACCAACTGGGAATGTATTAACAGCGAACTCGAAATCTTCAAAATCGCTCGAAATACCAGGCTGAGGCAAAAGAAGGACAGTTCACCACAGGTAAGGTAATACAACGTTTATCTAGCACTGGTCCGTGCGCATATTTATCGATGTATCGCTACAGAAGAAGCAAACGGTGAATCCAACAGCATCTTTGTTAAATTAAGGCTTTAAACTTGTGTCACCTTAGGCCCGGTTCAAACGTCGAAATTTTCATATGCCGAATCTCATGCAAATGAGCGAAAACAATAGATTTTTCTCATATGCATTAGATTCGGCACATGAAAAGGTCGACGTTTGAACCGGGCCTGCGTGTTTAGTTAACATAGGTTGGAAATCCAAAGAAAAAAAAAGATTTGATTTTTTTATCATAGCACCACTTTACCACTTGAATGTGCCAAAAAACATTAAGGACGTGGAATTCTCGAATAATTTTTGAAAAATGTTATCGACTTTTCCTAAAAGGTAAAAAAATGCGTGATAGGCAATTTTAAGCTACCTACTACTTACCAATCCGTCCTTTGAATCTAACAGTTCTGTAAAGTGATGCACCAAACTTAACCTTTTGGGTTTTATCTACAGAAAGAAAAAGGAAAAGAAAATTGAACACAGTTTCATTTCTTCAGGGAACGTTCAAACGCTGAGGCAATTATTGAAACACAAAATCTAACTAAAACTACTCTGGTTAGATCAATCAATCTGGGGCCGGTTGTTCGAAGCCCGGTTAGCGCTAACCGTTGGTTAAGAGGTATCAAAACCGATTGGTTTCCATGGTATTTTACGCTGGTTAGCGCTAACCATGCTTCGAGCAACCCGGGCCACAGTGCTACTTTACGTAATCCAAAATGGCGTCAAGAAAGAGAAGGGCTAACCATAGTAGCTGAGTTAACACGCTTCTATGCAACCACGCCTTTGCTGGGCAAAAATTTAGACGGTCAAGGTGTTCACAGCACGCCCGTTAAATTTTTGACCGTACCGGCTAAAACTCCGTCCCCGATTTGAACGTTTAAATTTTTGAAAGGCGAGGCGTCTAAATTTTCGTACGTTTAGCGTGGTTCCGTGTGAACGGAACCCCTAAATGCACGAATTTTCAACAGGTAGAAAATTTGTCCAGTACCGTGTGAATCTGGCCTCAGTCAATAGTCCGACTGTAAAGTGGCGCGACGTCATACTTACATATTTTTGATTGGCATCTTTCAAGGAGGTTCTCAAGAAAAAGCCATTGAATTCATTGACAGCATATAAAACCCGCAAACTATAAAATGAAAGAAGAGCTGAACGGTGTGAAACTATTATTTGACTTTGTGCCCATTCTTTTGTTCACTGGACAACAGAAGCGCCTATAATTCCACGAGAAAGCTAAATAAATAGCAAGACTTACACCTCATTCACACCAAGACATGTTTAATTGAACTGGCTTTAACAAAATGAAAATCAGTAACAGAAAAATGTAGAACTGGCTTTTACATGAGATTCAGGCGCGATTCAATACATGCTTTGATCTGTGCTAAATTCACAGTCGACAAAAATCAGTATACATGATTTTAAAAGAACAGGTTTAACTAAACATGTTAAAAATATGGGTAAGGTTTGGTGTGAACGGGGCATTAGATTAATGCTACTTAAAATACAATTATAATAAAAACATACTAAAATTTATTGATGAGTTATATTTTCAAAAGATGAGTTTTCAGTGCTTCCTTAAAATTGTAGAAATTGTTCTCAATCCTAAGGTTGGGTGGTAGAGCAATCCATAAGGCAGGCGCGGTAGAAGCAAAAGATCTGACTCCTGTTGTCGTTCTTGTTATTTCAAGTGGCGGCACAAGTAGGTATGACGGTCGACGTCGCCTAAGATGAAAAAGCTGACTACTATAAAAAGGGCCATTGCTCTGTAAGGTCTTAAATGTAATTATAATTATATTAAAAACAATCCTGTACTTAACAGGCAGCCAGTGTAACTGGAACATTACAGGTCATATGTCAGTGATAAAAGCGCCAGCTGCACCAAGCGCGAGAGACCTACCTTGCGAGAAGTTGCTTCCTCCTTCGCTTCCCGAGAGAGAAATCACTGCGAGCAACCGTTTGATTTTCCATTGAGCATGGGCGAAGTACGTCACACCTCACGTGATGTATTTGACATCACTTCGTCTAATTTCGCGGAATCACAACACAGCAGGCTCGCCCAAACGCAGCAGTCACGTAGCTGAACGGATGCGCAAGCGCCAAAACAAGTTTCCTAACAAAATTTCATTTAATCGTACTTGGCGCTGGACGGTGGCTCATTCAAAGAAACTAACGGTTTCTCACAGTGCTTTCTCTCTCGAGAAGCATAGGAAAAATCAACTGCTCGCAGGGTATTAGAGACCCCAAGTCTTTGTCCAAGGTGCAAGACAGAGAACATAGTTAGTCCTCAAGAGAAAAAGTTCCTTTGTAGAAAATAAGGCTTCTTACATTCTTGGGTAGAGAGGAAAAATGCTCTTTAATATTTGACTTTCCGGTACCGATAATTGTCATTACCGTGTCTAGATCTTGTCTATAAAACTGCATGATTTAGTAGTTCAGGGAACAATTTTCATACATGAAAATCCCGCCAAAGCTAAAATTCGTCCAATCAGATCGCTACGATAAGCAATGGGAATTTCCATAACAAAAACACACGGTCGAAAAGCCTGTCAGTTGAAGTTGGGCCTTTAAAATGGCCCATAAAGAAAATGATTTTTCGTGTTGACAGTTTCGATGACTGTCAGACATCTTCATCGAAAGCAACACAATAATGTACGACTCGCGGCTTACTTTTTTCAAGATTTGTGCGCCCACCAACCTGGAATTACTTTTTATTTCCTTAAGGATTATTCCGACGGCATCTGTAGCATAGTTTGTTCTTTGAAGACCCTAAAATTAAAAAAAAAATCCACGAGGAGATACCAGCGTATTCTTTTACTCACCTTTGTGACTTTATTAAATTCTCAATCGGAGATATTGCGTTCCTAGCCTTTTTATTGGCTCAGTCAATCTCGGTATTAAACACTCAATATACCGCATGACCTTATATGGAACCTGATTGTGCCGGCAATTTTAATTGCAACAACTTACGGTTCTTTTAAAAAAAGTGAAACGGTTCACATTTAAATCAAATTTAACAAAACAATTATTCCATCCGTGCTAATTGGATGCGAGATTGGTTATATATCCTCGGGATTTCGCCCCTCGTTGGCTCTTTACCAATTCATCCAATACGCGCTCATGACAGAATTGTCAAATATGTCTCAAATATTACGCCAGCCGTGATTTGCGCATTAAGCAGGCCGTCTTAAACAGCACAGCCCACTAAAATGAAAGTATGTGTTTGTTGCTTAATACAAAAATCTAGAAGCTAGAGATATGAGGGTTATCTTACTAACCTAGTTTTGTCGGACCGCTCCTTCTTTTTTCAAGTTCAATTTCGCGCGCGCGCCACAAATTGAACTCGCTAAAACAAACGCCGCGAATTTAATCTCCCATGCTTGAATTCCCGATCTGTTTCGCCCCCGATTCCACTACACCCCCCCTCCCCCCTCTCAATGTTGTAACCACGTAACAGTGACCATGAAGCGTTTTTCAACATTGAAATTGGGGGAGGGTTAGTGGTTATTGATGTACAGAAGATTTTTTCGGTAATGTATCAACGCCTCTAGATTAAGTAAATTTTGGACTAGTTTTTATGGTTGTCATACGACCATTAGCTAAGCCAATGTCTGAGACACCCTCTTTTTGGACAAGAAGTGCATGTTAAGTACTTTCAACACATCTCAATACATTTTAAGACGTCAAACATGCCGTTTCCTTGAAGCTTTTTAAGTGTACATCTAAACCATCTTGCTCTTACCATATCGATAATTTTCCCCAAAATCTCTCCTTGTTTTGTGCTGTCTCGTTTACCAAATAAGTATTGTTGGTTTGTCTTGAGCTAAAAGGATATT
>OX421448.1:56831229-56836229 GCA_949126865.1 Montipora capitata
ATGAGCCTGCGTCTGTCTGACCACCAGGCATTACACAACATCGCATCTTCATCAAGTTTTTTTTTTTATTATTTCACTCGGATTTTCTCGCTTTTTTCGCTCGTATTTCGTACTTAATAAAACAATTGTTCCATTCGCATTTGTTGAATATGAGACTGGTTATAGCCAACTCGGCGCTAAGCGCCTCGTTGGCTATTTACCATCTCATATCCAACGCCAGACGAATTAAACGTGCGGAGTTGTTTTGAGCTACAACTATTACTAACCACTGGAACTCGTTCAATGGATAGCATTATCCACAGGCCATGTTGAAAAGGATACAGAAAATAAATTTCAGAGGTGGACTTCTGTCTTGTGGCATTTCTTGGAGGTGGCTCAAAACCTGTAAAGCAGGTTTTCTGATCATTAAACTTGTGTTTCCTGTCAAGTTGCACTTTGGAAAAGAGAAAAATAAAATGGTAAATTGGGAACATTCTCGCCAAAATATAGTGAATGTTGTTTCATTAGTCTGCAAACACAGAATAAAACAGGAAGCTGGGTAATACCCGAATGGTAGTTTCAACTTAGGGTGTATGTAAGGAGATAGTGGCTTTCAAGCCTGTTGATGATTGAAGAGATTTGTTCACTGATAATGATTCAGGTGTTCCAACTTCCCTGGGTCATTATCCATAACATTAATATGTTTCTCTTAGCCACAGTGTACAAAGTCAAAAATAATCTATTACCATCCTATATTGCTGATATACTTGTTGCTAATTTAATACTAACTATTTTCGGCTAAGAAATGCAGAATTTATTCTTCTGAGATATCAAACTACTATAGTTACCGTAAACATAGAATTCGCTACCTGGGTCCCCTTACATGTAAATACATGGTTGAAACTTAAGAAAGCAACATGCAACATCTTCTGAATCTGTTCACAATTTCAAAAAGCACATTAGATCTATCAATGTCTCATCCCTCATTTAAAATACATGGATGAACTGCCATCTCTGCACAACCTATTTTTTTCTAGACACGTCACTAGCCACTACCACCCCATATTCTATTAAATTTTTATTATTTGTGTTTTCAAATATTAATATATATTATGTAAATACTCTAGATTTTGGATTTTCAAACATTTTATTTTTTTGTTGTAATTACTGTAAACTGAGTGTATAAGAATTTAGATAAGTATCCCCAATTAGCACACATTTTATGTATGCAAGACGCTATGACATAGTAATAAATTTCTTCTCTTCTCTTATCTTATCTTAGAATCAGGATGCTTTACATCTGACAGAACTGACCGGCCAGACTGGACATTTAAAATTAAGACAATTTGAGGACCCTCTACTCCTCCATAGGATTGCAAGGGATAGTCATGCAAGTGTTCCTTCAAACTGTTGCACTTTCTTTAGAAAACTGATGGGTCTGGCCAGCCAGTTCTGACAGAGGAAAGCCCCCCTAAGTCTTCGGCTGCCTGGTCTAAGGAATGCAGCTGTAATGTAAAAGCTATGTTGTAATAAATTTGTTTTTACAAAGGTCAGGCAGCAAAGTTCAGCTTGGCATGGCTCCAAGTTGCACTTGAGATTTCTCTCTCAACAAGTACATACTATTTTTGATAATTAAGAGTATTTTTTGAAGGGCATTCAATATTTTGGGTGCACCTGTCTTCACGACAATAATAATATTATCTATTTTTGAAACCAAATTACTATAGACTAACTCTTTACCATGAAGTAATACCTCTGACTGGAATTTCTTTGTCAAAAAGTGTGAAAGCACTCTGGTCGAAATGTCCTCAGGTATGGTGTAGAATTGCCCAATGTTGGACTTAATGTGAGATGCCTAACATAGCAGAATTCATGAATAATGACATGACTATTAAATGACAAATAGATTCCATGTTGCCGTACTACATTTGCTCAGTGATACAGTTGATCACAGATGACGCCAAAATGTGGCAAAAACCAAAAAAGTTAATAGGCCATTTCCGAATTGCTGTTTGTCTTGGTTTCGAAGTGAGTCTTGGTGCTCAACTATTGACAGGGAAATGAGTTTGATTTGCATAAGAATAAGCAACTCATTTCCATTTGAATGGTTGTGCACCAGGACTCTCTTTGAAACTGAGACAATTGCAGCAACTCGGAAATGGGATATTAAACTAAAGTCTTGGAGCCCACCTATTGAAAGGGAAATGAGTTTGATTTGCATAAGTATACACAACTCATTTCCATTTGAATAGTTGTGCACCAGGACTCACTTTGAAACTGAGACATGCAGCAACTTGGAAATAGGCTATTAAACTAAAGTCTTGGTGCTCAACTATTGAAAGGGAAATGAGTTTGATTTGCATAAGTATAGTTTTACACAACTAATTTCCATTTGAATGGTTGTGCACCAGGACTCACTTTGAAACTGAGACATGCAGCAACTCAGAAATGGGCTATTGAACTAAAAGCAAACTGAAGGAACAAGCCAAAGCTGTGGTCAACTACGGATGTGAAAAACCTAACCCTCTACACAGCAATTCCAAACAGTACATTATTAGCAGAATCAAACTTTGCACCCACCGGATCAATCTCTCCTAGTTCAACCACCAATTCCTCCTCAGAGTCAGCAGATATCAGCTTTCTGTTATGTGCTTCACTGCTAACACATCTAAAGAACTCTCTCTATTAAAAACAAAGGGAAAGCGATTTTCACAACCATTAATTAGCAGCCTTTGCATTGTGTTTAATAGATGAGTTTTCCACTCTGAGCATGTGCACTTGAAAAAAGAAAAACCAAAGAATATGTGCTGTCTCAACTCCAGGGTTGGACACTTAATTTTGAGGGCACTCCTGAGTAAGATTAGTTTTGAGTAAATTGTGTGTGTAATTGTACCGGTTATTGTTAATTGTGACTAAGAAATTTTGCTCAGTAAAATCAAAAAATAAAAGATCAATGAAATTGATTAATAGTAGTTTTATCAATGATTTTCCCACAAAAAGAATTTAAGGATGTACTTGTAAGATGGCTTTGTTATTTTCAGCTATAATTTTTAACATGAGTAATTTTGTTGTGATTTTGCTTGTAGCATCATTTTACAACAAGAAAAGCTGCCAGAGGTGTTTTCATTATCACTGTTTAAATGTATATGCTGCATTAAATTTAATTAATGATCTTACCATCACAGGTTTCCATCTTGTAAGAACCTGATAAGTAAATTCTTTTTCAGCCTTGGGATTCACTGAGAAATATCAAACAGCAAAATGGACCTTTAAATATTTATTGCACTACAATGTGAATGTCACCTTTTTTTCAAACAGTAACATTTTGAAACCAGTGCATGTTAAATCCATCTCATGAACAAACATCCCCCAGAAAGCAGCAGATATGTCAAGGAATGCAAGTAATGAAATGCAACTGATTTTGATAAGCATTACCAAGTGCCCTCTTAAAGTACCCCTCTCCTTAGCATTATTGACCAAAAAACAAGGGTATTAATCATAACAAAGTGCCTTCCTATCTCTTTCTCCTCAAGTACACATCTAAGTTAACCTCAACTTAAAGGGGCTATGTCACATTATTTTAGGGTGTTTAGGGGAACTCTTTAGTTAATCACGAGCTTTAAAGACTCAAAAATCGAAATGTGGATTCCCTTTATTGATTAAGTTATTGTTACATCACAAACACAATGATTCTGAGCCAAAAAAAATTGATTTGATTTGCATTAGTTGTTAATTTCAGTCTATAGTGTCCCCAATTAGTGCTCCAGCACTAGAACGACTAGACACTTAAACTTGCCATTAAACTTGTAAAACCCCGCGGCTGACGAGATTACTCGAATGCAATCTGTTTCAGTCTTGTCCATTTGTGTCCATCCATGTTTTTCTTTCCTTTTGCCGTATTTATTTTATTTTGTTCAACAGTTTTAAGTGGTTATTGCAACATTTCATTATACTTTTGGGGCATTTTGGGTGTCATGAAATAACATCATTTTCTGTGGCATAGCTCCTTTAAAGATATTGTAAACCATAACATTAACTCTATCATTGTTGCACATATGAAGTGGACATTACTAAACAACGAAACAACAAAACAGCGAAACGGCGAAACAAAGCACCAAAACACCATGTATGAGCCCACCATATTTGAGATTAAACATCGTTTTAGGCCTAATTATTCCTAAACCGTTATTGCTCCTAATCTCAGTATTAATCTGAATTATAATCTTAATCTAAATTCAATGAATTAGGAGCAATAACGTTTTAGGCCTATTTAGGCCTACAACGATATTTAATCTCAAATCCAACCTTTGTTGGTTAGTATTCAATGTATGGTGGGCTCATACATGGTGTTTTGGTGCATCGTTTCGCCATTTCACTGTTTCGTTGTTTAGTAATGCCCGTATGAAGTTGACACCCAGACTTAGTCGGACATTTAGTGACATTTATCAGAAGTAAATGCGTATCTAATTGTTTGCAATCCTGGAGTAGGTGTACAGCAACCCTGGGCCAGGCTCAATCGTTTCTGGGGTAAATTCTTGTTCCAGAAATGACTGAATCTCTTATCAAAAGCCTGACTAAGCTGAACACCAGACAGAACAAATCAAGTAACCAACTTCAAAACTGTAAAGAGACCCAATGTTATTGACCACAGCTTTGAACTATTCACTTCCTCATTCCATATTCATTGCAATTGGCATGCTACCCTGATATAAAAGCAGCAAGTCTCATTGATAGAATTAACCACTAATGACCCTCTTTACCAGTCATAATAAAACAAACCCCTCCTTTACCAATAATGTTAATCTTGGCATATACGTCAACTATCATACCTGCCCTTTTTTATTGCTGGATTTTACTTGTTCTGAAAAGTTGTAACTTCTCATGCTCGAAATTGAAGACCAATGACCTGTTTCATTGGGCAACCAAGATGTAGTGTTTGCTCCTTAATGGTCTACTCACTCCAGAAACCATTTTATGAGAAGAAACCACTAACTTTGTCCTCTGAAGCATGAGAGATGTGG
>OX421448.1:56841229-56856229 GCA_949126865.1 Montipora capitata
GCAAGCGAGCGCCCACTAAGCTTTTTCACTTCCTTCCGACTCTACCAATTTTTTGCTCTGGCAACGCTTCAGCCACTCTCGTGCTTCTCAAGTTCCCTAGCTCATGCCCAAAAGAGTTCTGGGAAATTCTGCCATTCCATGACAACGGAAGACTACCGATTCTCATTTCAAATTTTTTTTTCTAAGTGTCCGGCCACCCAGTCCTACAGGCAAAACACCGCATCGATTGAAGTTTTAGCTTTCAAAACTTGCCCAAATTGTATCGGTAGGTGCTGGACGTCGTCCACAGAAAGGCCAGAGAGACAACTTCATTCGTGAACCGCCATGTTTACAACAGAGCATTTTAGGCGTCCCAGTCTGCATGAAACCATCTCTCACCTCTGTCTCGAGAAGACGAGACACGCACGGTTCTTACGTTACGTTTATGCCTGTAGAATCAACTGAAATCTCAATTCCTTGTAAAAAGTGAAGCAGCATGCATCTTAATTTTTTCGGTAGGCTAGGTATCGGAGAGCTTGAAGATTTACGCATGCGCTGACGAAATGTTTGAACAAGAGAGAAAATTGCAGTACCTCCAGGCGTGGCGCTGGAGCGTCGTACCAAACGAGTCATCCCGGGATTTCGGCCCGTGCGATCGCTTTTGGACGCAGTTGGCCCTTCGCTGCTTTCTGCTACCGACCTTGCCTCCCGGTACGGCATTGAGGGAGGGATATGTCGGCCCCTAAACCATATAAGACAAATCCCACGCCTACTCACAGCTCCAGACCTCCCTTGTCATTACAATTTCAGGGAACATTTCGATCGATTATGTATTTAAGGCGAAACTCATTTCCTCTCTCATATGGTAAGCACAAGAGTCGCGCAATACAAAGTGTGCGCACGCGCCCTGCTAAAGGTAACACATACACGCACCCACACACAAGTGTAAACTTTCTTTCATCTCGAATTTCAGTCTAATTACAAGAACTAATATCAACCCAGGCATACGGATAAATAACTAAATATGAAATATTTAAAGAAACAGAAATTTTGAAAAAAGCTGCAATACAAAATGCGTCCTGGATTCTCATTTTAAAACCTGTCAGTTAACTCCTTCAGAACGGATAAAATCAGGTAGCGCATTCCATAACGTAGCTGATGATGAAGTAAGGAATAGAATTAAGACCATATTAACTGGTTGTTCTAGGTTTATTGAGGGACAGAATGTAATTTCCGCGAACATCATGAGAGGTAGACCTGAGAGAAAACTCGATTGTTTTTTCATATGCAGTAGCAGAAAAAATCCTTCAAAAACAGAGTTTAAAACTGTCAATATGAAGAAGTGTTGAATGCGCTTATTGCATAGAGATGATATAGAGTTTGCCTTTTGTCATCTGTAAATGAAAATCTTAGTATTCTCTTATTTATTTACATTATACCGTTCTTTTGACAAGAACAACAGACAAAAGGCCAGTTTTTGCTACAAGAATAACAGCGAAGAAAGCACAACTTTGTCGCGAATTTTCTATGAAAGAAACTTCTTCAAAAATCAAAAGTCTACGTTAGCAGCACACACCAGGCCTATTCCTTAGTATATCTGGCTAGAAATCTTCTTCTCACTACTTTTTCCCCCGGATGCGCTTCAGCCATTTCATGAGGGCCAGTCTCGTGCTTCTCAAGTTGCCTCGTTCATGCCCAAAAAGAATTCTGGGTAATTCTGACATTCAATGACAAGGGAAGATGCCCGATTCTCATTTCATAGATTTTTTTTATAAGTGTCGGGTCACCCAGTCCTACAGGCAAAACACCGCATCGATTGAAGTTTTTAGCTTTCAAAACTTGCCCAAATTGTATCGGTAGGTGCTGGACGTCGTCCACAGAAAGGCCAGAGAGACAACTTCATTCGTGAACCGCCATGTTTACAACAGAGCATTTTAGGCGTCCCAGTCTCCATGAAACCATCTCTCACCTCTGTCTCGAGAAGACGAGACACGCACGGTTCTTATGTTACGTTTATGCCTGTAGAATCAACTGAAATCTCAATTCCTTGTAAAAAGTGAAGCAGCATGCATCTTAATTTTTTCGGTAGGCTAGGTATCGGAGAACTTGAAGATTTACGCATGCGCTGACGGAATGTTTGAACCAGAGAGAAAATTGCAGTACCTCCAGGCGTGCCGCTGGAGCGTCGTACCAAACGAGTCATCCCGGGATTTCGGCCCGTGCGATCACTTTTGGACGCAGTTGGCTCTTCGCTGCTTTCTGCTACCGACCTTGCTTCCCGGTACGGCATTGAGGGAGGGATATGTCGGCCCCTAAACCATATAAGACAAATCCCACGCCTACTCACAGCTCCAGACCTCCCTTGTCATTACAATCTCAGGTAACATTTCGATCGCTTATATATTTAAGGCAAAACCCATTTCCTCTCTCATATGGTAAGCACACGAGTCGCGCAATACAAAGTGTGCGCACGCGCCCTGCTTAAGGTAACACATACACGCACCCACACACAAGTGTAAACTTTCTTTCATCTCGAATTTCAGTCTAATTACAAGAACTAATATCAACCCAGGCATACGGATAAATAACTAAATATGAAATATTAAAAGAAACAGAAATTTTGAAAAAAGCTGCAATACAAAATGCGTCCTGGATTCTCATTTTAAAACCTGTTAGTTAACTCCGTCAGAACGGATAAAATCAGGTAGCGCATTCCATAACTTAGCTGATGATGAAGTAAGAAATAGAATTAAGACCATATCAACTGGTTGTTCTAGGTTTATTGAGAGACAGAATGTAATTTCCGCGAACATCATGAGACGTAGACCTGAGAGAAAACTCGGTTGTTTTTTCATATGCAGTAGCAGAAAAAATCCTTCAAAAACAGAGTTTTATACTCTCAATATGAAGAAGTGTTGAATGCGCTTATTGCATAGAGATGATATAGAGTTTGCCTTCTGTCATCTGTAAATGAAAATCTTAGTATTCTCTTATTTATTTACATTATACCGTTCTTTTGACAAGAACAACTGACAAAAGGCCAGTTTTTGCTACAAGAATAACAGCGAAGAAAGCACTACTTTGTCGCAAATTTTCTATGAAAGAAACTTGTTCAGAAATCAAAAGTCTACGTTAACACCACACACCATGCCTATTCCTTAGTATATCTGGCTAGAAATCTTCTTCTTACTACTTTTTCCCCCGGATGCGCTTCAGCCATTTCATGAGGGCCAGTCTCCTGCTTCTCAAGTTGCCTCGTTCATGCCCAAAAAGAATTCTGGGTAATTCTGACATTCCATGACAAGGGAAGATCCCCGATTCTCATTTCATAGATTTTTTTTATAAGTGTCGGGTCACCCAGTCCTACATGCAAAACACCGCATCGATTGAAGTTTTTAGCTTTCAAAACTTGCCCAAATTGTATCGGTAGGTGCTGGACGTCGTCCACAGAAAGGCCAGAGAGACAACTTCATTCGTGAACCGCCATGTTTACAACAGAGCATTTTAGGCGTCCCAGTCTGCATGAAAGCATCTGTCACCTCTGTCTCGAGAAGACGAGGCACGCACGGTTCTTACGTTACGTTTATGCCTGTAGAATCAACTGAAATCTCAATTCCTTGTAAAAAGTGAAGCAGCATGCATCTTAATTTTTTTGGTAGGCTAGGTATCGGAGAGCTTGAAGATTTACGCATGCGCTGACGGAATGTTTGAACAAGAGAGAAAATTGCAGTACCTCCAGACGTGGCGCTGGAGCGTCGTACCAAACGAGTCATCCCGGGATTTCGGCCCGTGCGATCGCTTTTGGACCCAGTCGTCCCTTCGCTGGTTTCTGCTACCGACCTTGCCTTTCGGTACGGCATTGAGGGAGGGATATGTCGGGCCCTAAACCATATAAGACAAATCCCACGCCTACTCACAGCTCCAGACCTCCCTTGTCATTACAATTTCAGGTAACATTTCGATCGCTTATATATTTAAGGCAAAACCCATTTCCTCTCTCATATGGGAAGTACAAGAGTCGCGCAATACAAAGTGTGCGCACGCGCCCTGCTTAAGGAGGGTCGAAATACTTTCTCTATTTTTCAAACAAATAAACATATTCTGTCCTTAGATACAGTTGGGTTAATCATATCATGACGAAATGTGGCCAGGGTATTAAGTACCTATCATAGATTTCTCACACTATATTTTCCTCCAAAATAACGTTACCATGGCAACGATATTAGGCATTTATTTGAGCCTTAAAATCAACATTAGTGACCATTTTTGAAGAAACGCGACGGTGAAATTTTCCAATTTAGCTTTACCAGATAATGTTAGAAATACTCTCTAAAATATTTAAAATTCAACAAAATCTGTAGGTCAGTTTTTCCGAAAAATAAGTTTTCTTGAAATGTGGCTCTAATTTTTTTTTTCACCTACAGAATTTTTTGTAATTTGAAAGACAAACAGTTTAAATTAATCTAAGCTAACATGCAAAACATGAAAAAAATTTACCGTCCGGAAGCAGAGATATAAACAAGTAAAGTTGCAAATCAGGAAAAATTAGGGGGTTACAAGATCAGCATTTACGCATGCGTGACCCACTCATTCGAGTCCGCGCGCGAGTGGAGCTACAGGCCAACACAAACGAATTTAAGTGGCTATTAAACCGTTTGTGTAGAATTTTCGTAGTTATGGTGAATAGGAGATGTCTATGTATATTCCATATAGATAGGAATTAGGAGAAAGGTGAGCGAAATTAGCGGTATTTGTTTATTTCTGGTAAGCCCATTTGAATCACGAGCTGACGCGAGCCGCTTACGAATTGCGTGTGTGGCTTACGCGCGCGCGCTCAGCTGAAAACCCTTTCGAGCCTCCTTAAGGTAACACATACACGTACCCACACACAAGTGTAAACTTTCTTTCATCTCGAATTTCAGTCTAATTACAAGAACTAATATCAACCCAGGCATACGGATAAATAACTAAATATGAAATATTTAAAGAAACAGAAATTTTGAAAAAAGCTGCAATACAAAATGCGTCCTGGATTCTCATTTTAAAACCTGTTAGTTAACTCCGTCAGAACGGATAAAATCAGGTAGCGCATTCCATAACTTAGCTGATGATGAAGTAAGAAATAGAATTAAGGCCATATCAACTGGTTGTTCTAGGTTTATTGAGAAACAGAATGTAATTTCCGCGAACATCATGAGACGTAGACCTGAGAGAAAACTCGGTTGTTTTTTCATATGCAGTAGCAGAAATAATTTTTCAAAAACAGAGTTTTATACTCTCAATATGAAGAAGTGTTGAATGCGCTTATTGCATAGAGATGATATAGAGTTTGCCTTCTGTCATCTGTAAATGAAAATCTTTGTATTCTCTTATTTATTTACATTATACCGTTCTTTTGACAAGAACAACTGACAAAAGGCCAGTTTTTGCTACAAGAATAACCGCGAAGAAAGCACTACTTTGTCGCGAATTTTCTATGAAAGAAACTTGTTCACAAATCAAAGGTCTACGTTACCAGCAAACACCAGGCCTATTCCATAGTATATCTGGCTAGTAATCTTCTTCTCACTACTTTTTCTCCCGGATGCGCTTCAGCCATTTCATGAGGGCCAGTCTCCTGCTTCTCAAGTTGCCTCGTTCATGCCCAAAAAGAATTCTGGGTAATTCTGACATTCCATGACAAGGGAAGATCCCCGATTCTCATTTAATAGATTTTTTTTATAAGTGTCGGGTCACCCAGTCCTACAGGCAAAACACCGCATCGATTGAAGTTTTTAGCTTTCACAACTTGCCCAAATTGTATCGGTAGGTGCTGGAGGTCGTCCACAGAAAGGCCAGAGAGACAACTTCATTCGTGAACCGCCATGTTTACAACAGAGCATTTTAGGCGTCCCTCTGTCTCGAGAAGACGAGACACGCACGGTTCTTACGTTACGTTTATGCCTGTAGAATCAACTGAAATCTCAATTCCTTGTAAAAAGTGAAGCAGCAAGCATCTTAATTTTTTTGGTAGGCTATTGTAGGTATCGGAGAGCTTGAAGCTTTACGCATGCGCTAACGGAATGTTTGAAAAAGAGAGAAAATTGCAGTACCTCCAGGCGTGCCGCTGGAGCGTCGTACCAAACGAGTCATCCCGGGATTTCGGCCCGTGCGATCGCTTTTGGACGCAGTTGGCCCTTCGCTGCTTTCTGCTACCGACCTTGCCTCCCGGTACGGCATTGAGGGAGGGATATGTCGGCCCCTAAACCATATAAGACAAATCCCACGCCTACTCACAGCTCCAGACCTCCCTTGTCATTACAATTTCAGGTAACATTTCGATCGCTTATATATTTAAGGCAAAACTCATTTCCTCTCTCATATGGTAAGCACAAGAGTCGCGCAATACAAAGTGTGCGCACGCGCCCTGCTTAAGGTAACACATACACGCACCCACACACAAGTGTAAACTTTCTTTCATCTCGAATTTCAGTCTAATTACAAGAACTAATATCAACCCAGGCATACGGATAAATAACTAAATATGAAATATTTAAAGAAACAGAAATTTTGAAAAAAGCTGCAATACAAAATGCGTCCTGGATTCTCATTTTAAAACCTGTTAGTTAACTCCGTCAGAACGGATAAAATCAGGTAGCGCATTCCATAACTTAGCTGATGATGAAGTAAGAAATAGAATTAAGACCATATTAACTGGTTGTTCTAGGTTTATTGAGAGACAGAATGTAATTTCCGCGAACATCATGAGACGTAGACCTGAGAGAAAACTCGGTTGTTTTTTCATATGCAGTAGCAGAAATAATTTTTCAAAAACAGAGTTTTATACTCTCAATATGAAGAAGTGTTGAATGCGCTTATTGCATAGAGATGATGTAGAGTTTGCCTTTTGCCATCTGTAAATGAAAATCTTAGTATTCTCTTATTTATTTACATTATACCGTTCTTTTGACAAGAACAACTGACAAAAGGCCAGTTTTTGCTACAACAGTAACAGCGAAGAAAGCACTACTTTGTCGCGAATTTTCTATGAAAGAAACTTCTTCACAAATCAAAGGTCTACGTTACCAGCACACACCAGGCCTATTCCATAGTATATCTGGCTAGTAATCTTCTTCTCACTACTTTTTCTCCCGGATGCGCTTCAGCCATTTCATGAGGGCCAGTCTCGTGCTTCTCAAGTTGCCTCGTTCATGCCGAAAAAGAATTCTGGGTAATTCTGACATTCCATGACAAGGGAAGATGCCCGATTCTCATTTCATAGATTTTTTTTATAAGTGTCGGGTCACCCAGTCCTACAGGCAAAACACCGCATCGATTGAAGTTTTTAGCTTTCACAACTTGCCCAAATTGTATCGGTAGGTGCTGGAGGTCGTCCACAGAAAGGCCAGAGAGACAACTTTATTCGTGGACCGCCATGTTTACAACAGAGCATTTTAGGCGTCCCTCTGTCTCGAGAAGACGAGACACGCACGGTTCTTACGTTACGTTTATGCCTGTAGAATCAACTGAAATCTCAATTCCTTGTAAAAAGTGAAGCAGCATGCATCTTAATTTTTTTGGTAGGCTATTGTAGGTATCGGAGAGCTTGAAGCTTTACGCATGCGCTGACGGAATGTTTGAACAAGAGAGAAAATTGCAGTACCTCCAGGCGTGGCGCTGGAGCGTCGTACCAAACGAGTCATCCCGGGATTTCGGCCCGTGCGATCGCTTTTGGACGCAGTTGGCCCTTCGCTGCTTTCTGCTACCGACCTTGCCTTTCGGTACGGCATTGAGGGAGGGATATGTCGGCCCCTAAACCATATAAGACAAATCCCACGCCTACTCACAGCTCCAGACCTCCCTTGTCATTACAATTTCAGGTAACATTTCGATCGCTTATATATTTAAGGCAAAACTCATTTCCTCTCTCATATGGTAAGCACAAGAGTCGCGCAATACAAAGTGTGCGCACGCGCCCTGCTTAAGGTAACACATACACGCACCCACACACAAGTGTAAACTTTCTTTCATCTCGAATTTCAGTCTAATTACAAGAACTAATATCAACCCAGGCATACGGATAAATAACTAAATATGAAATATTTAAAGAAACAGAAATTTTGAAAAAAGCTGCAATACAAAATGCGCCCTGGATTCTCATTTTAAAACCTGTTAGTTAACTCCGTCAGAACGGATAAAATCAGGTAGCGCATTCCATAACTTAGCTGATGATGAAGTAAGAAATAGAATTAAGACCATATCAACTGGTTGTTCTAGGTTTATTGAGAGACAGAATGTAATTTCCGCGAACATCATGAGTCGTAGACCTGAGAGAAAACTCGGTTGTTTTTTCATATGCAGTAGCAGAAAAAATCCTTCAAAAACAGAGTTTTATACTCTCAATATGAAGAAGTGTTGAATGCGCTTATTGCATAGAGATGATATAGAGTTTGCCTTCTGTCATCTGTAAATGAAAATCTTAGTATTCTCTTATTTATTTACATTATACCGTTCTTTTGACAAGAACAACTGACAAAAGGCCAGTTTTTGCTACAAGAATAACAGCGAAGAAAGCACTACTTTGTCGCGAATTTTCTATGAAAGAAACTTGTTCACAAATCAAAAGTATACGTTAACACCACACACCAGGCCTATTCCTTAGTATATCTGGCTAGAAATCTTCTTTTCACTACTTTTTCCCCCGGATGCGCTTCAGCCATTTCATGAGGGCCAGTCTCGTGCTTCTCAAGTTGCCTCGTTCATGCCCAAAAAGAATTCTGGGTAATTCTGACATTCCATGACAGGGGAAGATGCCCGATTCTCATTTCATAGATTTTTTTTTATAAGTGTCGGGTTACCCAGTCTTACATGCAAAACACCGCATCGATTGAAGTTTTTAGCTTTCACAACTTGCCCAAATTGTATCGGTAGGTGCTGGAGGTCGTCCACAGAAAGGCCAGAGAGACAACTTCAATCGTGAACCGCCATGTTTACAACAGAGCATTTTAGGCGTCCCAGTCTGCATGAAACCATCTCGCACCTCTGTTTTCTTTCAAAGGCCTGCCTTTACCCACATTCTAGCTTTATGATGCCAGTCTGGGGGCTGCTGTAGACGGAAATGGCCCGACAAACCAGTTTTAAATTATAAACCTACCAGGGTTTTTTCCAAAATCACCAACCGTTTACCGTCTGACCACCTGATCGCTTATCATGAGCCCGTATTGACTCAAAACCAAACATTCTCAATTACGACCTCGTATACGGTGAACCTAAGTTTAGCATTAGTCTGTTTATTCCCAAAAAGCAAAGATGAAAGCACTTGGGACGTAAAGGTTAAACTTTTGTGTTTTGCTTACAATTTATTCTTTTTGACGACAAAGAGGAGGTAAAACTCTGTGCTCTGCGAGTTGTGCGTCCTCCAATTCCGCCGAACCAAGTTTTATTATAAATCTGTAGTAGCTGCATGTTACAAGGATTGTCCAGCACTCTCGCAGGACTCTGAGTGAAGTAATCAGTTAAAGAACGGATAACGTTTTTAGGTAAGTGTATATAAAACTATAGAGTCTCGTATAATTGTGCAGCGTTAGGTTATCTGTTAAAAGATGGGTCTCTTTACACTTTAAAATTGCCACCAATTGTCAAATTCCAATGATAAGTAGATTTGGGGATAACAGTCTCGGTAATTTTATGGATAAAGGATAACTGCCCCCGGAATTTTAGGGATAAGGGATGAGTAAATCCGGAATGATTTCTGTACAGGTCCCTACTTCTTTATGCATATAGGATAAATTAATTATTCATTCGCGCTATTGTTTTGTAGAACAATACGTATACCCAAGAAAACCGAATATATACATGGGTAATTTGTACTTATAATTACGGGATGAATAAAACGGATCTCATTTTTCTCTCCCTCCCTCTCTCTCTTCTTTCCCTACATCGCCCACACCGTTACTCGTTTTCGTCCCAGCTTTCTATCCCTTCGTCTTGCCCTTTTTTCCAGATCCGGCTCGGCTTTTTCTGCCATTTTATCCCATGATATGTCACTCGCAGCTTGCCTTGAACTCCGACCTACCGTAAACCTCTGGATTACCTGTCCCTGTTCTTGACCACTGAGCAAACGTGTCAAGTTGCTAATTCACACCTTGAAAATTTTATTTATTTTTTAATTCTGGCTGACTATTTACATAACAATGATACATAATTATATACACGTGCCGCGCCGAGCACCTACAATGGTCTACAATCGAACTTACACTTTTAGGTTACCGTTAAGAGATCCCTGTTTTACTACTCTTGAAACAACCTATCCCTTTAATAATGCTAACCGTAACCCTAATTACGACTAAAGGCACTGTTTAGGCTTAAGATTAGTCCCTGCGATAGTTTTAGGGTTTCCAGTATTGCTGTGAACTGTGACCTGCCTTTCCTTCATGCCCCGTGCGTGCGGCACACTTATAAGTTCAGTCACCGTGGAAGAGTGTACAACGCTTACGGTCTGATTGGTGCATCTTTCATGGGAAACTTTAATGCACGAGTTCATTGCAATTAAAATCGTTTCATGTTTCCCTTCTTTTGAAGCAAACTTGTGTCTTCGTAATAATCAAGATGGCTACCAAGTAAAAGCGTCACAGCAAAGGGAGATTTGAACATTTGGAAATTGTCCCTGCTTTATAGCCTATCCTGAGCTGTGCATAGAGTGGTGCAAAGAAAACAATTTACTTTCGTCTTCCGTGTCCAAAACCTGTGTGAAAACGGAGTCAGTTGCGTGGCAAAGACAAAGTGCATCGGGAGATGGATCTGTTTCGCGATGCTCAAGAAAACACTGCAATGGATAGCTTCAACCGCCAGAACACATAATTTGCTGACAGTAAACTTTCCTTGAAAAAATATTAGCCCTAGGTACCTGTAGCCGGAAAGTTTACAATTGCCTACAAGACAAGGGCTAACATCATCTCCCAGTTAACCATCGCCTAAACTTCGTCGACCCAGACAAACGAGCCCACAGCAGGGCATTGAAAAGACATGATGGGGAGTGAAACGAAGTATGCCTCGTACGGGAACATCCATGGATCTCTACCAAAGTTATTTACTTGGAAGCATCATTGAGCATATTGCCGATCTCTACAAAGAGCGATAAATCGCAAAATCCCACTAAATGCACCGTTCGTGATCCTGAATACAGGAAAGGAAGAAAACATACACTTTGCAGTGTCTCGGCGAATTCGTAAGCAGACAGAAAGAACAATATCACGATAAAAAGAGCAGGTAGCCATTAAATTTTTATTTGGTTTGTTTGTTATGTTTGAGAATCTGAACCCTATTTCAACGATTGCTTGAAACTCCACTTCTTGCGCTTATTCTAAAATTGAAAAATGGGTAAAATTGCAGGAAAAGTGCCCAAATTGCAGGAAAAAATGTTCGATTTTCCGTATTTCAGTCAGACGTTCGACCGGTTTTTTCAAAGTCCATATAGTCTTAGAAAAAAAACCTTAGAAAGAACAAAGCGCCACAGTCTCAAAGGACGTCAATTGTTATCGCTATTGTTTTCTTGAAACAAAGGATTGTATGCATAATGAAGTAGGGACCTGTGCGGAAATCTTGCCCTAAATCCCCCCTAACAAGGCCTCCTGAACGTCCATTCGTTTGAAAACGGAATCTGAAAAAACTCTAGCTCGGACGGCTGGAATCGTTACAAAGTTTTAATCTGTTGTTCGAATCCTCGGAATTTTATTGGCAATTAAAAATACTTAAAATTTACCGTCGTGTGTTTAAGATTTTTAATACGTTTTAGTCCAAGACCCGAAAATTTGGAATTTTTTACCACTTAAATGAACATGTGCTATCATACATTTTCTTAACCTTATGTCCTATACTTCAATTTGATATAAAATAGCAATGTTGTATGCGCAGCTTTAACATTAAAATCACGTGATAAGATGACACAATCAATGTCTCAAGGAAAAAGCGCATATTTTGACTTTCACTATCGATTAAACTGGTACACACTTAAAATACTGTGATTTCTTAATACTCATATTAGTACCCATATTCTAGCCTTGTCACATTCATCAACAAATAAAAGGAGCAGTTTCGCATGCACCACTTAGCAACTTTGCACATTATAATTGCTTTAATACCTAAACAAGTTCACGCTTTCATCTGATGTTCTTAATACCTCTGCAGCAATAAGATTTATTAACAATACACAGTCAGTTGCCATGACTCAATCATCTTCACAGTCATCAGCAGAGTCATCCACCGGTAAATTGTGTGGCTGTTCCTCAGGTTGCTTTGTACAACCTTTAACTGGCACATGTCAGTGCATCGTAGTCCGTTGGCGAGACAGGTGCAGCTTGGCAACTTACACAATCTTTTACAATCGCTTGACGGGAGCTCAAGCACAGCCTTGGATGTTGTTTCCCCACTTATTCAATCGATGGCCAGTTTCCCGTCTTCCATGCACCATCCATTTCCAACGGTTGAGGGAATTAGTGGAGAGTTTTGGTCACAGTACCGATTGATAATTTGCATGATCACAGTGCTTTGGTAGTGTACTGACACGGCGGAAGGTGGTGTGATTCCAACGCTGCTTTCCTAGCGCAAAAGAGGCGGTAACGCAATGCATTAACATTCTTCGTTACAGGGGCAAAGGAGTACATCGCGCATATGAATTCTTCAAGATTCTACTAAAAGCTAGTCTGATAACTGCCATTCCATACCGAGCTGTTCAAAGGACTCTTTGAAGACAGGATTGGCCTTTTCCAGCTTTAAAGTGGTCAGTTTTCCTTTTCCAGAAAAGGCACTGACGGCATCGTAACCTGTGATCTGTTAAGGAGGCTCTCTAGAGTTTTAGGGCCGCGCGCAAGCTGGGCACTAGTGTGGCGCGTAAAGCCTGAATCGCACGTGTTTGTCTGATTTTTGTGACGTCAGCGTGACCAAATCTGTAAAAACGCGAGAAAATTAGGGTTAGGGTTTAGGGTTAGGGTTAGGGTTAGGGTCACGGTAAATAGGTTAGGTAAATTAGGTTAGGGTCACGGTAAATAGGGTCACGGTAATAGGGTTAGGGTTAGGGTTAGGGTCACGGTAAATTTCAACCTGCAACCTGCAAAAAATACCTGTAGACCTTTGAGTGCAAGTTGTGTTGCGTTACAGACGGCCGTTGAGAATTTAAACGCGTTATAATACTTTTTATGGGAAATAAAATACCTTCGATTATGACGCCTAAAAAACGCTTAATTTAACGTTCATTCAATCATGAAATGAATAAAACTGACTCAACCTCGTTCCCAGGGTCTCTCGAGCGAGGAGAGACCCTGGTAGGGTCTGGTCACGTGCTTCCGTGAAAATTGAAAACACTAGGGAGGGGTCCTCTCTAAACAAGGAATTTGTCGGGTTTGTCGCGTTTGTGGCCTTAATTCATGGCGTTGTCTGGCGTTGTAGGTGGAGGTTCCTCCAAATACAGCCTCGGCTAAGGCGAGCAATTCTTCAGTGGCCTTCTTGAACAGATTTTTACAATGTAAAACGTCTTTGACTGAACCGCACAATCTACAGCAACTTATGACAGACGATGTATATGTTTTCTTCGGCTTTTGCAAACTATTATCGCCGGACATAGCCGCAGGAGAACATATGTTCACATACCGCAGGAACGTGAAACTTGGTTTGTTTTGGTGACAACACATTCCGTACTCCCGTAGTCTCAGTATAGACAAAATTCTTACTAAGCCGCCCCTCCCAGATCAGATTCTGGGAGACACGTGACCAGACCCTACCAGGGTCTCTCCTCGCTCGCCCCAGGCGTTAAGATGAGAGACCCTGGGAACGAGGTTGAAACTGACTTAGTCTAACTCACTTCTGGTGTATTCTTGTGCCTTTTGGTATTAGTGTATGTTTGTACCATATTACTATATATGGACATGTATTGTGCTCTATATGCATGCTAGCATGCAGGCTAAACCAAATTTGGTATTAGTGTATGTTGGTACCATATTACTATATATGGACATGTATAGTGCTCTATATGCATGCTAGCAATGCAGGTTAAACCAAATTTTTCTCCCTGGTAGGAACAAGTACGATACAAGGTATTATAGACTAAGGGTCTTTAAATGCAAAGGTTAACCGCTGGTTAAAAGAAATGTAGACGCTCAAAGAAGATGGAAAGAACAGCGAAAATAACACATTGGAGTCCACATTGGAAAGAAGCGAAATATTACCTGAAATAAAAAGATTTAAGCATGCCTGGAAGTGACAGAGAAAGGCGGAGATATCGTAGCAGAAGTAGATCTCCTTCCCCGAGAAGAAAACGAAGGAGTCGATCGCGTTCTCGCTCTCCTCGACGAAAACATCGCGATGAGCAGTCACCCACACGGTCAAAATCAACCTTGGAGAAAAAGTCGATTCCTGACCAACAAGAGGAAAAGAAAAGGAAGAAGTAAGTTTTGTTGATTGGCTTTTTAGCTAAATTGCAGATTATACTGTCATGGATTTGCATGAATGGCGTGTATCGTTATATACAGCTGTACCTCGTTCTTCACACGATGCCGACACAAGGTCACAATCTGCCGTTATCTTGACGTTTGTCTTTCGTGTTTACATGCATATGATACGCTTTAATATGCTTCAATACATAGTTCATAGTAAATACACTGTTAGTCGATCCAGGACAATTATATCGATCTTCTCATATCTTTTTAAATCATTAATGTTTGCAATTTCTCCTGGGACATTAAGATGTAAGTGGCTTTGAAAATGTAAGAGAAGACCATGCTTGGTTGGTTTTTGGTATACTTTGATTACCAATTCACAGCCTTTCTTTTCTATCATCATGCAACTGGTAACCAGTGTATACCGAAAACCAACAAACAATGGGTACATTAAGACGTCCCAAAATAAATCGAAAACAATAGACGAGTTCATGCTCTTGAATTGAGGGCAATATGGCGGGAAATTCAAAGGTTGGTATGGAAATTCAAAGCAAAATATACTGTACATGTCTCTACATTATAAACTTTCGCCTTCATTTATAAACCAAACAAA
>OX421448.1:56861229-56876229 GCA_949126865.1 Montipora capitata
ACACCACTTGAAAGAAGATGAAATGAGAAGACGAGAAAAAGCTAGACAACAAGAGGCAAAGGTAGGCTTGAAAGTTTCCACAAATAACTTGATTAGGATGTACATGTACATCAGCACTTCCTCTTCACAGGAACACATGAGCCCAACAAATTGACCTGCTCCTACAGTACATAATTGTGTGGCTTTATAGCTCAATAATTGGCAGAGCATTATAAATTGCACCGTCCAGCATTGCGGAGGTCATGGGTTCTAATCAAGTTGGAGCCAATTGAATTTTTCAGGTGTAATTAGAAAGACAATTAGTATGGGTAACCAAATGGTGACGCGTGAAATTAGGGAATAATTTCCCGCGCGTTTTGTCGAAATTATTTGATTTTGGACAAAACGCAAGTGTAATTATTCCCTAATTTCACGGGTATACCATTTGATTTGCTATTAATAACATGTGTGACAAATTACTCCTTAACTTTCAAACCTGCACGCCATTTTAGCACTATATGAAAAGTTGCCATGGCAACAATGTAATTTCACACGTGAAATTATAAATTAACGCTGAAATTTCGCGCCAAAATTAAGGAGTAATCTGTCATCCATGTTATTATAAACTTATAATAAATCTTCCAGATAAGTGTGAGGATCATTACTCTCTTTCCGTGGTTAATTAGTACCTTGATAAAATTTGATCCTTGGGGAGAGTGTTGTCTTGAGACTAAAGCTACAAAAACCGCTGAAAAGTGATCAATCTTGAGATGACTTCTGCTCAGGTTGGCAAGATGTTGGTCACCAAATTCCATCAAGCTACACACTGTACATGTCCATGTATGTAGTTCCTGGGTTCAAATAAGTGACCATATTTTTCTGCTACGGTTATTGTATTTGTTTTGCCAGACTGATGCTAAATATTACCAATCAATATCATTTTTCCATTGTTGTTACTCAATAAATAATAAATTGATGTAATTTCATGTATGGCTGACCTAAGGTCAGATTTTAAGTGAGAAATAAAAGTGATAAAATTATTTTAATTAATTTGTACTGTGTAATCCTCTAGTCCTACCTTGAGCTCTCATACAATAATGTAGTCCGAGATATAATTATAGTGTTTTGGCTTAATCAATTTTTCTGTAATTGAACAGAGAGAACTTGAAAAAGTGAAAAGGAGAAGAGTTGTAAGTATGACATGATTGTGCTTTAACATTATTGCTAACTGCCAAATACACGTACAGTGTACCTGTGCAAATGTAGCTTATTTAACAGGACCTTCATACACGTGCTTTCTTATTAATTAAAAGAAACACTTACACAAAATTAATTGTCCCAAACTGAGGTTTGTAATTTTGTTTTCAAATTTCCTAATCAAATGGGCAATCTCAGCTGTTCAATATGATGGCCACTAGGAATTTGAAAGTACAGCATGCTGTACACTGTACATGTACACTGTACATGGGGCTAAATATAATTTAGGCAAGGTTAAACTCAAGACAATGCTGGCCAGCGGTCTCTTCCTTAAGTTAGGCGGGCGGCCCCTGGGGTTCTGCAGGGCCTCAGTAAAGAATATTGTTGCAAAAAAATTGTTTTATTCCATAATTTTTATGCTTCTTGCTGAACATCCTGTGTCAAGCATTACATAATTGTAATTAAAAGAGCATAATTTAATACTGTAAGTCACAAATAAATAAAATTTTACTTCACAAAATCTTCAAGTTTTATGTGTCCGTCAAGCACAGAAAACAAGTACGGGTACATGTCATTGTGAAAATTATTACTGGACGAATTATTAATGCACCAGTCTAAGTAAATCTCCCCTCCACAACCCGGGCCATAGTAGGGAATTGGAATTTGCAGTCTGTGAAACATAGAAAATACACAAACAATTATTTTTAATATAATTTATTTACAGGAAAGGGAACATGAAAAGCAAATGAGAGAAGATGAAAGGGTGTGTTAAATCAGTCAGTATTGCAAAATTGTAATTACATGTATATCTATGAATGAAATAGCTGCATGCATTATGTACCATGCAATATTTTTTACTTACAATGTTTCCAAAGGATCAGAACTTTAAATTTAAAGAAAATGACAAAACTTTTGAAATTACAAGACATGTTTCGACAGAAACTTCTGTCATCTTCAGTTGATTAATGAACAAAGTGTTAAGTTGAATTTATAAGTCAGAGAAAGTGCTCATTAATTCTCACATTGTCACGTTTTATGTACATTCCGTTGTTACTGGCAAAATTAGCACTTTTTCCGACTTATAAATTCAACTTAACGCTTTGTACATTAATCATCTGAAGATGACAGAAGTGTCTGTCGAAACATGTCTTGTAATTTCAAAAGTTTTGTCGTTTTCTTTAATTAATTAATTAATTAATTAATTAATTAAATTACTTACAATGTCTTATTTTAGGCGAATGGTCCAGTTGGTTTATGATAACAGTCATCGATTTGGGCTGCTTTGGTTGTTAACAAAGCTCTGGTGAATAGGCAGGTTCAAAAGTTGGACGAGATCAACTTGGATCAACTCGGATCACTCACCTCGGATCAACAAAAAAGTGAAAAGGTCTCGAGAAATCACCCTAGCCCTAATCTTTAAGCTAACCTTGATGAAATTGGCATGAATGTCGAACAGTTTTGGCTTACAAAACTGTTTTTCACTCCAGGTGAACAAGCCGAGGTGAGTGAGCCGAGTTGATCCAGTCCAACTTTTGTACCAGCCCCTGATGAATTATGTACCATCTAGTAAAACTGTTTGCAACATATGTACTGTACAGTGTATACTGCTTATTCAGATTCAATAAAAATGAATTTGGTTTACTTATAATTGTTTACTTATTATGCTTTATTGTTTAAATTAAGAAAACTTGGTTGACTGCTAATTTTTAAATTATAATATGCACCTGTAGGAAACTCTTCAAAGAGAAAAGGAAGCAAATTCCTTCAAAGAATGGGCAGACCAAGAGGACAAGGTAATAGAATTTTAAACGTGTAGATATGTAGACATGTAGATACAGCTCCTGGCCAGCTTCTCTCAATTCTTGTTTTTTTGATGTTGATGTCCAGTGGAAGTCCTTTACTGACCATCAAATGCATGATCATAATGAAATGAAACAGTTTAAGGGTTTTTGTCTTTAAATACTTTTTTTTCTTATCCTGTACTGTCCCTCTTTTAATTTTCAGTTTCACTTGGAGCAGGCAAAGTTACGTTCAAAGATCCGCATTCAAGATGGGAGAGGTTTGTGGTTTGTCTATTATATTGTAATTTTAATCATTAATTTTATATTATATGTTGACTACTGCGGTGCTTCATTTTCTTAGTTTCATTGATAATAATCTAAACGGGATTCCTTGTATGGCTGTACTGCCTTTTTTGGTCATGCATGTTTCATGTGTATGCAGGGATTTTCTCAATAGTTTTACAGTGAAAGCGCACACAGGACAGTATAAGTGATAAATATAATTTATTCAATCACCTACATACAGTACCAAAAAATGTATCATTGTGGAAAAATGCTTTCACAATAAGCTCTTAATGACTGACCCCAAGGGAAACAGTGAGTTTTGTTTCCCCTGAGACCCTGAGGGTCGAGGGGAAACAAAACATTCATTTATTTATTTTTAATAAATTAATTATTCCAAATAATTATTATTTTATTAATTATTTTTAATTAATGAATTAATTGTTCATTTTTATTTTGGTTCTTTTGTAAAGGAACCAAAATAAATACAATTGTATTTGGCATGTTTTGGAGAGCAATTTAGTTACAGTTCTATCATTGTTATGCCATCTACAGCTGTAGGTACCCCAAGCTCACCGAGAATCGTTGTTGCGTTACATAAATTTTATAAGAGTTTGTGTGGGGAATCTAGCGATTGTTATTTAGGGCATAAAATAGAAATAAAAATTGTTTACAGCTGTACCTTGCCTGCTTGTCTTATTTATGGTCTGTTCATAGCATTTGTGGCCTTTTCAGTGCGATTCTAGGCAGTTTTAGTTCTACCGTTGCTCTCTCATCCCTTCCATCGAGGACTGTCAACGATGATATGCTGTGCATGGCCGTTGGAAAACACCTTACCGACCGGGCCCAAGGTTCAAATTTGTTACACACCGGGTGGGCAACGATGTCAGTGACAGGTACCGGTACACTGTAAAACAAACTGAATGTTTATGTTTTGTTTGCGAAACATCTTTAATGCATCAGCATTTCCCTGAACTTTGTCCATACATCTGCGTGACAGCTCAGTACTTTCCAGAGAAGGGCCTCATGTTGTACATGTCTCTGAGACTAAATCCTTGTCTCCCACCCTTTGTGTAACAAATTTGAACCTTAGACCCGGTCAGTTAGGTGTTTTTCAACAGTTTCGTGCATGGAACTTCCAAATCAAGCATGTTGCTGAGGGCAAAATCAGCCCACTTTGACGAATTTCAATTCCTTTCTGTGAAAGTTTGTCTGATACAAGGATTGAAATATGTAGCAGCGCGCTGTATCATCCTTGCTCTCAGTGGAATTTCGGCTTGATTTGTGCTTTTTGGAAGAATTTACAGCAGCTTTTGTTTTGGACTTCTTCATTGGAGTATAAAATAATTATGGAAATTGGAAATGAAGCAAGTTGCCCTTGAAAAAATTATTTTTTGTCACCAAACTTCCCAAGTATCGTACGAGTTCAACTGAAAACTACATGTATAGTTACTGTAGTGATCATAATTAATCCTGCCAATAAAAATCATTACCCAATTTTTACTTTCAGCAAAGCCCATTGATCTTCTTGCGCAGTATGTCAGTGCAGAGGATGATGACCTGGAAATCCAGATGCACGAACCATATACAATCTTACTGGTAAGTGTACTTGGCTCTGGCATGTCCAAATGATTGAAAAAAATAATTTCTTGATAGGTACAGTACCACTCTTAAAATAAAATTATAAGCAAACCATCGAACACATAAATTTTAAACTAGGTGTAGACTACAGCAGCTGTAGCTTAAACTAGGTGCAGACTACAGCAACTGTAGCTCATTTGCATTTGCCACTGATTGTGTTGAATTTGAACATGAATGTAAACACATGGATCAAAGCCATTGGCTTATCCAAAATATCATGGTATAAAGCATCACAAAAAGGTATATGATCAATGTGTTTGTGCTTTCACTTTCATCCTTTAATTTCAATGATCAAAGTAATCAATATTGCCTTGTGTGCTTTGATGCATCATTGGTCACATGCACTGTAGCTTACCATAATTACTACAAGCTTATGTTCATATTTTCTCATCACATAGCCGTTGAACGTTGTTTTCTGAAGTGATGGAAAGTAATATCTGCAGCAGAAACAACTCTAATGAACAGATGTACCTGCTGTAATTAATTTATTTCCTTTGTGTACACCTGTCCATTAACCAGGGCCTTACAATAGATGACCTGGAAGATGTCCTTGTGGATATAAAGGTTTACATGGAATTAGAAGAAGGCAAAAATGCAGAATTCTGGAAGGTAGAACATATTTATCTTTACTGTTTTAAGAGAAAAATCAAGTTATTATTACTGTACAAAACATGTATAATTATATAACAACTATTTTCATGTACTACGTAACACATACAAATCATGTATGTACTAACTGTTAACGTAACAGTACCTCAGGGCTGTCAACCCTCCCCGATAATCTAGGAGACTCCAGATTTTGGACAGTCTCTACCAGTCTCAAGGTTACACTCTGAAATCTCCGAATTATAATTAATCGCAGAAGTTTGTCATTTTCAGTGAGAATCAACTTTCACAACAATAAAATTTCAAATGTGTTGTGTTGTTTGAGTTATTTTAACATCTGTAATAACAAAATTGGAATGTTTCATAAACGCCGGTAAACTGTTTGTTGCTATAATGTGATTGGTTCAAAATAAACCAATCAAATTAAATGTTGCAATGCCAACGACATCTTTTTCGCGTGTTTTTTGACTTTTTGCTTAGGTTGCGTGATGTCTTCTGTACTTGTGTCAAATCGCAACGGTTGAAGATATCAACTGGTTTTACAAAAAATTAAATAAATGTACGGTACTTCACCTCAGAGGGAGTTTTTAGACCTTTTAAGTTTTGGTTTGCAACTTGTAACTGAAAAAATTGTAAAGATTGCCGATTTAAATATCATTATGTTGAATGGAGTCAACGATTATTTTTTTGCATAATACAAGCGTTATGACATCATCTGTCATCCCATCCCTATCAATTCTGAAGACTTTAGGGGTTGACAGCTCTGCTACCTGAACAATAATGCATGGAGTATTCTTTTTCTATGCATGCCTCAATCCTGATCCCATAACCAACGCTGTACCCACAAAAACCATTGGGCTAGCTAAAGATATTTTGAGAAAATGCATTATTTAGTTTCAATTGGCATAAGTAGTAATCAACCATTTTCTGAAATTGACCTTTTGCCAAGACTAAAATACAGCTTCATTGTATTGCAACTTGGCTTTATTTGTCACCTGTTAAAGCTACTTCCATCAAGCATACGTGATACAGTGTCACTGTACTTTGATGGAAACACAGTTTTCATACTTACCTTTTTGAAAATTTAATTTTCCTTTATAGGATATGACAATTGTCTGTAATGATGAACTTCAAAAGCTTAAGAAAGAGGATCCACGATACAGTGGTAACTACTTGCAATTGTCATGCGATACTTTACTCATCTTAAGGTCTTGAAATTTAATAACAAAACTCCTGACCACCCCAAATGGAAAAATTAAACGAGACTTACCTGAAAGTTGAAGTTTGCTTGAAATTGTTATCAGTCATCTATAGAGCAGGGATTATACACCCACCCATGGGTTTTTATCAACTCCTTCCTCCCTGCAGGGGAGACTGCACTATCTTCTTTTGTGTACTATTTACTGTTTCTGGGCCACATGTGGCCCCTCTGTTCTTAAAAATGACCGGTTGTGCACGTGCATGCATGCATGGTGAGCTCATGTATACAAATCTCAGCTCTTTACATGTAGATGACTGATAGAATTTCAATCAAACTTCAACTTCCGGGTAAGTTTCGTTTAATTTTTCAATTTCATCCAAGCCTTCTGTTTGAGGTGGTCAGCGGTTTTGTTATTAAATTTCAAGATGGCGGCCAATCCGTGAACTGCATCAAACTGTAACAATCTGAGAGCTGGAAATCTTGAAATAAATAAAACTGTATACATGTAAAGGCCTCACCATGTTGATAAAGTACCGTATTTATTCACTTATAAGGCACACTCGGTTATAAGACGCACCCTAAACTTTTGAAGACGATTTAACCAATAAATGGTTTTCAAGGGCACTCTATTTTAGGTACTCCATAGGCTACTCCATGGAGTAGGGCTCCGTGTTTTGTCCTTCCCCTGTCATATTTTAGGTTCAAGGTGTCAGTTTTTTAAAACGTCTTTATTTTGCCTGTATGCTACTGTATGAGAATGAAGTAAACATCATCTTAATGCTCAGGACTATTATTTTGTACTTTGAATAGCACCATGCTAATTGCAGGGGATGAAGGGGAAGGGGGCAGGCACCTATCACACTGATTTAAAACAATGGAAAAAGGGAGAGGAGAGAAAAGGAATTAACTGCTAAAAACACTCCACAAACATCATGCTTTTTCTGCCACAAAACTTCAACACTGTTGTCATGCCCTACAGCACAATAATTTAATTAATGCACAAAATCATGGAGCACGCACCAACCTGACAATGGCTCTGACTGCAATGGGGACACGAGTACTTCTCTTGTTAACTCCATTAAATTACATTTAACTGCACTAAAATTATATTTTGAAAGGAAAGTTAGAAAGATCAGTGCAGTTAGATCTTTCAAACTTTCCATTCCTTGTCCATTGTGTGGTTGAAATAATATGAAATTTCATAAAATAATATTCTTAACCCATTCACTCCTCAAACAGCCCTGGATGCCACCAGTTGAAGATTAAATTAAAATTGTCTGGCATTAGACAGAGTAAAATCTGTTACTGTAAGTCTCACTCCCAAAAGTCAATGGGTTAATTATATTGTACTTGTTGCAGACCTTATGGATCGCAGAGAGAGTATAAATACCTCAGTGAAGCACGATATAGCAGGCATTTTGGGTGCCAAGACGTACAGTCAACTGGTAGCCATGCAAAAACAGATTAACCTGAAGATTGCCAGCGGGGATGCTGTTGATATAGGTACACTTTTTAGCTATGACTGTACTTAACCCTTGTGGATACTGGCTCTGAAACTTCTTTGAACTACCAAAAGGGTTAATGTGACTTATTAAAAATTTGAAGAGCATTACCGGCATGTACATTTTTTACAAGACTTAGTGTCCAATTTGGAAGTTTGATATGGTTTCATAGGACCTGACTGGTTGAAGAAACCTTCACATCCAATCACAACGTTTGTTGCAAATTCTTTTTTAGCTTCAACGTCATTTGGACCTCGGAGAGCAGCGAATTATGAAATAATTTGGACATCAATTATAGAATATTATTTTAATGTTTGTCAAAGTAACAGTTATTATAATTATTTGTTATTACAGTATTTAATATTGGGAGGCGCAGTGGCCTCATGGTTAGAGTGCTTGACTCCAGATCGAGTGGTTCGGGTCCTGGCCGGGGACCAGTGTTGTGTACTTGGGCAAGACACTTTACTCTCACGGTGCCTCTCTCCACCCAGTTGTATAAATGGATACCAGTGAAATGCTGGGGGTAACCCTGCAATGGACTAGCATCCCATCCAGGGGGGAGTAGAAGTACTCCCAGTCGCTTCATGCTATGGAAACAGGAGATAAGCACTGGCGTGATGGGCCTTTGGACTCATAAACAGAGACTCTTTTTTTAAAGTACAATATTAGAGTAGTTGAAAGGGAACTGAGCTTTCTTTTTTGTTTCAATAAAATTATTCATATCTTTCAGGATATTGGGAAACATTGCTACATCAATTGAAAATGTTCATGGCCAGGGCCAGACTAAGGGAGTTTCATCAAGTTATGCTTAGGAAGAAGCTAGATGATCTTAAGAGACAGGTAAAACAGTCACTGCCTAATATGCTACATTGTAAAGTTCATGAATTACTATTACAGTATTCACAAGGGTGACACTCAATATAATCAATCAAATAATATTAGAGAGAAAATAATTCTCCATACTATTAGTGGTGATAATATTTATTATTATTATTATTATTATTACATGTATTATTATTATTATTATTATTATTATTATTATTATTAATATTATTATTATTATTATTATTATTATTATTATTATTATTACTGGTGTGTTCTTTCCATCTAGAAATCAGAGATGGCTGGTCAATCAACAAGTGAAATTCCTTTGTCAGAGTCTGAACCAGAGTCGGAGTCAGAAAGCCAACCTGGTGACACAAATACAAAAGAGAAGAAAGAAGACGAAGATGATGCACCTGAAGAAAAAGCTGATGAAGCTGAAGAAGTCAAGGATAGCGTTTACACAGAGCAAGATCTCACAGAAGAAGGTGAAGTACTACATGATTGTACATAATTATAACTATAATTACAAAGAAAAGTGAAAGGCAGTAGTCAATTTACGCCAAACCATTTGAAAGCCCTACCTCTTTAGAAGGAAAGTTGCTACAACCTGTGATTAATTTTGAAAACAATGGGCAAATAGATGAAAATTCCGTTGACTAAAATTAATTTTCAGTATTTCAAGTTTCTAAGGGTGCGTTCGATTGACCGTATTCCGGAATAGGAATACATGGAATATAAGTTTAAAATCCTTCGTTTTTACAGAGATTCACATTAAAAATTGTCAAACATCTGCTAAAATGCTATTTAAACATACTTTTATTGTCCTTGCTGCTTTGAAACGCGCCAAACATACCGGTTTAATCATCACTCCACATATTCTTATTCCGGAATAGGGTCAATCGAACGTGCCCTAAGTAAAATTCTTATCAGACATTTCCAAGATCAAGTCAGACTCAGAAACTTGTCAGATTCTTTGCAAGTTCCCTTGTAAGATCTTTGAAAATAACAGTTACTGCTACATGTATTTCCTTACTATTAGGTTTCTTATGAGATCTTACAAGGTTCTTGTAGGATGTTATGAAAAGGTTGTGAGAATCTTGCACTGGGATCAAGGTTGCAAGACTTGTAACATCTTCAACGGCAATTTCCTTACTAAGATTCTTATCAGATCGTACCAAGATCTTATAAGATCTTATCATAATCTCACCAATACATGTAAGAAACTTATAAGAATCTTGTAGGAATCTTGATTACAAGATCTTGTTGTTTCTTTTAAGATCTTAGTTGAGAAGTAAGATTAATAATTTAAAATCTTAAGAAACGTAATGAGAATCTTTAAGTTATCGTTAAAGATCTTCTAATAATTAAGATTTCCACCTGGGATAACAACAGAGCAATGATATTTGTTGTTGGATTGAAAGCCACTGCAAACGTTTTGCCACTTTTGAGCAAATTTTATAATTCTTTTCAAGAATATCCACTTTTGGGTTATATGTTGCTCTTCAAATGCCCTCTAAACACTATCAGTTGGGTCTGTCTATTGTAAACATTTTTCAGCAAAGCCACTGGTTTTGGCTGTGGTGGTTTGCAATACGGGTACTAACAGTACTTCTTGTATCCTGTAAAAATGTGATTTCTGTAATTTAAAAATGTGTATGTGATGGAGGTAATTTCTTTATTATTATTATTTTTTACCAGGTTATGCATCCTATGATGCAGGAAATTACAGTCCCAGGCTGCTGAAATTCAATGATGTTGAAGAGGTGTGATTAAATATTACCAGTCGAATAATGTTGATAATCCTCTTGCATCTTCTTTGTGTTTCTTTTGTCTAATCCATGCTTTGTCACTTTAGCATCAAAGTGCCACTATAACTGTGACGAACATTTTGTCCCTCCTTTTGGCTTTTTCTGATATTTAGTCAATAGGTAGTTTATAGTTATTCAACACTAAAATTCTGAGTGAAAAGTACGGGGCAAATTTGCTGTTACAGCAGTAGAACCGCTCTTCGGTTTTCTGGGAAGGCAAAATCTTTTCGATCAAGGCGGACGCAATTCCATTACTTGCGGCAATGACAAGGTCTGCTCTCGTTTCGAGAGGTACATAGTTTTAGGTGGTACTGTAGGCAAGATAAGGAAGGATAAGAGTCCAAAAAGTTCTGGTCTTTAGGTGGTACTGTAGGCAAGATAAGGAAGGATAAGAGTCCAAAAATTGGTCCACCATTCAAATTGATCAATGACAGTAACAATTGGCAAAGTAAGCAGACTCAAGAGTGAGTGGGCTTGTGACGTCATGATTACTGTCCTGGCATCAAGCATTCTAAAATTCACTGCCAGTTATTCTTGTCTTGAAGGGAAGATTGCTGTCATATTAAGGCACAGAGTTGGTGATGAATAACTTGGAAGAGAAGTCAGGCATTGTTTAGAGCTCAGTTTTTTTTATAGTGATAGAGGCAAGAAATAAAGAAGTACGAAGAAGCCATGTAAGTGCTTTCTATCATTGACGAAAACCCTTTTTTTTTTTTTTTTTTGTTAGGGCTTGATTGTTAACCCAGCAGAGGATTGGGAACAGCTTGTAAGTATCTTTTAGCAACCCTTTACTTTACTATTTTCTGGCTCTTCACGAAGGATAAAATCGTATCAATAAGTTTAACATGCTAGGGTTCATAGTAGACCCTTCTCCTTTATGGCAGCGGAAATACCAGAAATAGAAAGAGCACCTTTGCTTTAGTACAGTACTGTGCAAAAGTAATGAGAGCGAAATTTGTCAAATTACGTTACTTTTCGTTACTTTTCGACGGAATTCAACGAATTTTCGAACGAAACGATATATTCACGAAATAATTGTGAAATATTGTGGCTTCTATTGTTCTTACCCAGAGTGAATTTTCAGGCTGCGCTTCAAAAAGTCGTTCTGCCTGTAGCGAATTTTCAAACGAAGTTTCAACGAACATAACGAATTTTCGTTTTAGCTTTGTTTAAGTACAAACGATATTTCGTTTAATTGTTTTCCTTTCGTGAACTCTCCTGGGACTTTGAAGACTCCTACGGCTAGTCGGTGGACATGGCAACCATGTTTGTATATAGTTGAATTTCAAAGTTCGCATCGTTAGTTTATCCGAAGCAGTCATGCCGAAGGTATCAACTTATACGCGTAAGCGAATCCAATCTCTTCACGAGCAAAGTTTCGGCATGTTAAGTGTAATGTCAGCTGAGAAAAATGTAAGTTGAAAAATAAAAAAATTACCGATGTTTGTATGATTAGGGGTACGGCATAATTACTGTATACCAAGCTCATGTGGAGCAGCAGTGAATTGACTGAGTTGATCTAAGAGATGTCTCACTAACACGACTTTCTTAAAATAGTCCAATTGCAAATTGGTGTAAATTCTTGGTGTGAAAGGTACTGTTACAGTATTGAAGCTGACTTTGTATTGTTAATCAAACTGCACTAATCACAGCTTTGCTTCACTTCCATTCCTATGCTTACGAGGAAGAAATGAAAGGTGTTGTCTAATAAGCATGCAGCTGCTGTATGTAAGTTAGAATAACAACAGGCCTTTCTCCAATAAATGCCCCACTGAAAGTGTGAGAATTTAATAAATGCTGAGGGTATTTTTTACATAATCAATGGTTCCTACACATATGCTTTCAAAAAATGTAGAGTACACAACCATTTTAATACTGTTACATGTACTTTCAATTTACAGCAAATTTTACGTCAGGAAGTGTTGAGTGGTGGAACTGCAGATGTGGTAAGCAACCATTTCCATTAAAGGAACTAAATCCTGTGTTTGACGACAGAATTTGCTGGAAAGTTCGCTCTCGTCGGTATCCACTGTGAGGGGTGCATGCTGGTATGCGCAGGAGTTAGGGTATAATTGGGGTGTGAAATGTTGAGGCGTTTTATTTTGATCTTGCTTTGTGGGTCAACTATTGCCAGTTTCAGTTTTTTTGCCTAGGGTACTGATATATAAGGTGCAGTTACACACACCATGTGAATTGTATTACGTTGGGCCTCACACGTGGGTTTTAGTATACGGTGTTAACCAGCGGTCACACCCTGCAAAGAGTACTGACTGAGGTAAAAAGAAATCTCATGTAATTCATTGGCGGAAAATTTAATCACAACTTCATCAGCATCGTGATTGGCTCTTGTACCTTGGGTATCAAAGCACCCTTCCAACTTACCACGTTAAATGTCATGGGCACTTCCTTTGATCTTTTTTACGTATCCATGGAAATCTACCAGGGGAAATTAATACCTTGGGAAATGTCAGTCACACGCACTAAATACAGTTTCCTGTGGTAAAAGGGTCATTTACCGTCACGGTGGTAGAAGTGCCCCGTGTAACTGCACCTATAATAATATTGACCAGTACTCAAAGGGAAATAGTACTTCAGGGGAACAATACAAGTGATAATTAATTTTTATTGATCTACATGTAATTTATCTTACTGCATTCAATTACAGTAAGTTGGATGCTTCCCGTATGTAATGTGAATTGTATAATTGTTTTTGTTCCATGGGATTCCTGATTACCGGTAAGTAGCCAATTGCTAGGAGGTTATTTAAGAATTTGATGTGAGAGTTCACGTACATGTATCAATAGTACTGTTTTATGTAGTCTGACTTTCCTTGTCAATTCAATATAATTACTTCTTTTTAAATAATTTTATTTTAATAGAATTCCAACAAACAGATTACAAAGTTCTACAAGATAATTTTATTAAGGGCTTTCTTACTTTGTTGTCTCTCTGAAATAAAGGACAAGAGTGTTGTGTCAGCAGGAATGGTTGCCAATGAGGCCAGTAAAGGCATGGGTCCTGATGAAGAATCATTCAATGTTACTATACCCGTCACACAAAAGGTATGTGGAAAATTTTAATTGTACCCTTTGTGTTTAAATTACTGGGTGATCTTTAGAGCAGTTTTCAAGTGAGGATCGAAAGTAATTAGCGAGTGGTTTACTGGATTGGCTCCGTCCTTTTTGATTGGCCAATGTAATTAATTTGGTGTGGTTTTACGACACTCAATTGAAACTCGCTTTATCATCATCATCATCATTATTATTTTATTTATTTTATTATTTTTTATTACTATTTCTTTTTTTTAAAGCAGTGAGAGCAATCACCTTCCCCTTAACTTTGATTTCCGACTCATCATCATGTGTTGGTCACCAATATCTCTGAGATATTTTACTGTGGTTTAATACTGTGGTCAATATTAAGACCAGACCATTTAAACTACATTAAGTTATCATTCTGTTCCATTGGATTTTAAGATCACTGAAGTCAGACTTCTATTCAAGTGATAATAATTTAATTTCTCTTTCGCTCTTATTATCTAAGGTTTATCTTTGGGCCGACAAGTACAGACCAAGGAAACCAAGGTTCTTTAACAGAGTTCATACGGTACCTGAAGTTAATCTACTATTATGTCTTGTAGTTAAATTCAATAAAAAGGAGTTTCGATGAAGAGTCAGTTTAATCTCAGCAGGACTGTGGCCTTTCCTCTGGCCATGGCAGCATAGGATTTCTTTGCCAGCACAAGTTACCAAGTGTTGTTTCCACACTCCATTCATGCTCCCCTTTTACATTGATCTCATTCAACTGATACATTAACAGTGTCACAGGCGTGCACCTGCTTTCTGGAATCAGGACTCATGACTGGGATGCCTGTGCCAGCCATGGCTTGCTTTCTAAGGTCGAAGCCCTTGAATAGTGCAAGAACCTGACCTGCACTGTGAAACAATGCAGTTGTTTTACTGGGTTATAATGATCTTTAGGGTTCTTGCTATTTTTTGACAATAATAAAAAAATAGTTGTGTTCTTTTGGCCAAGTTTGCAGGAGCCTTTCAAACCTCTTGATTCTAAATTTGGGAGCCATTTCCTTGCCACAAAGTACCAGACAGTTGTATTATATCAACTCTTGCATTACATTGTATACTATAGAAGTAGTTACAGTACAGGTGAGAGATAAGGGA
>OX421448.1:56881229-56906229 GCA_949126865.1 Montipora capitata
AGTTTAATTAACAGGTCATTTTTATAATTTATTTTTTGTCGAGCTTTTCTATATTTTACGAGTTTTGTTTTAAACGTTGTACCTTTCCTTTCACAGTTGGGGGATGTAAATATTGTTGTAACTAAAACTAGAGCAATACTTAAATCAATTGTGCCATTTTAGAAGAATAATCATCATAATAAATTATTGATTTCATGTATTTTTGTTTTACTGTGGTTACCAGTCACACGCGCCCCTTGACAACTTTTTTTTTATTTTTCAATCCTAGATTTAGGTAGACATCAATCAAATGTTTCCATGGCAAATTCAACTGCTGCCAAGTGAGCACAAGACTATTGTAATGAAAACGTCCACCCAAATTTAGTTTCGAAAAATGAAAAAAGTCGTTGAGGGGCATGTGTGAATCACTCAATTGAGTTGAGATATTTTGGCTGAATCACGCAGCTTTTGATTCAGAAGACAGACTTTTGAGCATGGATTGTGATATATCAGTTGAGTGATTTTTATTACATTCCAAGTTGTAACCTTTTTCCAGTAATGCAAAATGTTTCGTACCATTTTTTTGCTATGTTTTTTGCTTAAACTCAGCATATGCTTTGTCAATATTAATTACTCTTCTCCAAGGTAGTACAAGCATCCTTACAGGGTGCCGTACAAAGGATAAGGAGGATATCTGCAATTGGTGAATCTGTGATTTGTCCTTTTTTTCTTTCAAACGATAATGCAATGTTGGAATTGAAAGTGCTCCTGTTAGGTAGCTAAACTTCAATGGGATTGATGATATCTGAAAACTGTCAGAAAAAGTAAAAATATTGTAGGTACAGGTGTAAATTCTGGGATGTGGACACAATACAAAAACTTGCTTTAACAATAAAAAAGCGGTCTTTATTACAATCATATACTTGAACAAAGTTAATTGTTACTTGTACAAATTTTAGTCTGTCAAGAGAACAGCTTTGTTATTTAATATGCAATTAAGATTTGTTATTAGCAGAGGCAATTAATTCAATTTTAGTCAATGTACCACTCTTTGTGATGGTGTAGACTATTAAATAGCTAAGACATTATTTTCCTTTAAAGGTTTGTTTTGTAAATCAAAGGAGAAGTCGTAATTGAGTGAAAAAAAAAATTGGCGAAGAAATACTTCAGCACATTTAGGTCAAACACATTATTTTAATCTGCAACATCGGTAATAAGAGGTGTGATATATTCGCTGTGACGGATTCCAAGTGAGAAGCTTGGTGCTTGCATTTTATTGATTAGTACTTTCTCAGGGCTATGTGCTCCAGGACCAGGCTTCATGGTGGAATCTGCAAGCAAAGATGTTGGCTCATTATTATCTAAACACTCGTCTTGCAATAAGTATTAGGAAAAAAAAATAGACAATGACAGCGCTATTCTTATAGGCAAAATAATGAACAACTTCAGTCAACATCAAACCTTTTGAGCGTTAGACAATGTACTATATATGATGGCAAAATCAGGAGATGTCATTGTTGAATACAGATTGTCATTGACTTTCAAACATGTTTTCATTGTGTTTAAGACAACAAAACGAACTGTTCTGTGTGATCACAGGCTCACTTGTGCAACATTTTATTCTTAATTTCCAACAAGAAGGATTAAGAGTCAATCAAAACACAACTCATTAACAAGCATTATTAAATACAAAGTCATGTAATATTCATTAATCAATATAATTATTGGGCGAAGGAAAGACTTCTTATAGCCTCTGATAAAAAATCTAGCAGATGCCCAGAACTGTCCGAAATTAGATGCATGTAGAGTTGAATAAGCGTTATCGGGTGTCCCCTTGCTCTTCTCGTCAACTTCAACATCACTCATGTCTCAGAATACAGACATCATTAACGTCACAAAGTACCCACCACATGTTGCTCCTCAAGTAACGATAAACAACTGGATTTCCCTGTTAGAGTGGTTTTCAATTGAGTGTCGAAAGTAATAAGCGAATTGCTTTGGTTTTGCAGTACTTCACTCAGTGATTGGTTGAAAGTTCTTGTGCCACTTTTTCAACCAATCAGAAGTGAAACCAAAACCAATTGTGGCTCGTGTGTGCACATTTTCCTGTGCTTTGTGTCTG
This sequence comes from Montipora capitata, assembly GCA_949126865.1. Lineage (NCBI taxonomy): Eukaryota > Metazoa > Cnidaria > Anthozoa > Scleractinia > Acroporidae > Montipora > Montipora capitata. Next base: position 56,883,331 of record OX421448.1, read on the forward strand.
CTACGTGTAATTACTTCGAGTTTCAATTGGTTTACTGGATTGTCTCCATCCTTTTTGATTGGCCAAAGTAATTAACTTTGGTTTTGGTTTTACCACACTCGATTGAAACTCGCTCTACTTTACCTTATTACTGGAAATAGGTTAGCAAAGGCTTAGACTTACCGTAAGGGAACGCTTCACGTTGGATGTCAAAATTGGGCATGCAATTAATTAGGTGTGTTTCTGGTCTTAAGTGAAATATCGCGAAAATAAAATAATAGGAAATAAATATGTACCTCCAGGCATGTAGCTACGTCCAAGCATAGAATATCCAGGTGCTTTCCTTTTGTAAATATTGGGATCTGATGTCAAATAGTTCCCAGGTCCTGGTGTCCTTGCAAGGTCTTCTGCAAATCCTCCAGTCTTTGCTCTTCCGGTCATGGAGTGCGAAGCTGATGACATTTTGGTGGGTATTTTGGACCCAAGGAGCGTAGGGAGGGAGTATGAATTTGGTGAAGGAGTGGAGTCACCTAAGATAGTCATAAATTTTGAGTCAATATTAAAAGTTTTTGTCCTTGATTCAAACCTTTCATAGTGGCCATGACATGACTACAGTGTGTATGTGCCCAAGTGGTTAGGTTTGCTAGACTTGCAATCCAAGTCCCAATTTTACCAACAGTTAGAGTTGTTCAGAGGTGTCTCAGGTCAACTTGGCTGTCCTCACAAAACACAAAATAACCAACAGGTCTACCTCGTTCCTGGAAAGCCTTAAAGATCAGGCCTTGGTTGTTTAAAATGTGGTTAGTGCTATGCATAGGATAAATCCCCATCCAGTGAAGTCAAGTCAAAATCGCATGTCATCATGAGTATTATCTCTAACTCGGAAGTGCACAAGAAGTCATGCAATGTACTCAACAAAATGTCCTCAAGCATTTCTGAAGGAAATTGATTTGTTTGATCTTACGTTTTCTGTATCTTGTTCTCTGTGCCATAGAGTAAGCTGGGGCATGTCTTTCACCCTGTGGATGCACTTTCTCTGGAGAATATGCCCCAGGAGCAGGAGTCTTAAATGATTCTATTGAAAAAAAACAACAACATTACAGCATTACTGTGAGAATTAATTTTCTTAATGTCGATTAAAGTCAAACATGTGTTGTTTTTGTTTCTATACCATTTATAGTGGAGGACAGATGTTAACCCTGACAAATGAATAATGAAGAGATTTTTTTGCGGTGACTAGCACTTATGTCCAGGTTTGCACCTAATTAGATGCATGCCCAATTTTGACATCCAACACAAAGTGTCCCCTTAAGTCTAAGCATTTGCTACCTATTTTCAACAATAAGGTAAGGGTAAAGGTTAGCGTTATTTTTAGCTTTGGGTAAATGCAGCAGTTAATCTTTACTTAAAGAGCAGCATTTGGGGGACACTTTGTGACATAAATTGTCTGTATTCTGAGACACAAGTGATGTTGCAGTTGGCGAGAAGAGCAAGGGGACACTTCATGACGCTTATTGAAACCCGCGTGCATCTAATTAGGTGCAAACCTGGACATATCTCGTGACTAGGCTCAGCTGACAATATTATTGCCCTGCTATACTGCTAGATGTGAAATTACCAAAAGGTGCCATTCTTGTAATGCAAATGGTAATGCAATTTCATTACACATTCCCAGTCAACTGATGTGCATTACCAACTGATTTTTAGCAGTAATTTCTTTCATCACCCATCTGAAGAAGAAACAAGTTTCCATTGTACGACCTACAATTTAGTTCATTTCCTGCTTATACCATTCTTACAGCAATTTGCATTTAGAAACATAGTGACTTTTTTATTAATGGGTCTGCGCATCATTTTTAAAACTATTGCATTGGTCATTGTATCTTATGCTCTCTTACTGCTAAAATGCGTCAGACTTCAACAGTTATCACACACCCTCCCAAGTCAATTCCCAGAAAAGATGTCATTGAGGACTGCAAAAATATTATAACTATGCCAAGTGAAGCACCTGTTCAAAATGAGTGTCCCAGATGAAAAAAGTATTACCCTGTTTTCACACAGTTCACTGACTTTTAAATTTTCAAGGTGCCGTAAAAATAATTTTATTAATGAATATTTGCCAGATACTGGGCCATTCCTTTTTTTTTTTTTTTTTGTGGAAGCTTCTTCAAGTCTAGCTTAATTAAGACAGCATTGCTTTGAATTCATTATCCGCTACGGAAAAAAAAACGTATTTGCATGATTTAGCATTTTTTCAGGTTTTCATGCGTAAATTTTCTATTTGCATTTTTGAGCAGGTGGACCATTAAGGTCTCCGTTCAAATTAGAGCTGCGTGTAAAAAGAAAAGGAATAAAGAGTATTAATTTAGTGTAGTTCGCAAAATCTAAACTCACGCTGGTCTTTCTGCTGTCCAAGAATGGAATACACCGGTGTTCCATCGTGACCGTTTCTGGTGACCCGGGGGTTGATTGAATATATTGGCCCTGGACTGCATTCGTTCTTAAAATCTGAAAGCAAACAATATGAGAATGAATCCATATATACAGCAAGTGGAAATTGCGAGCGTATTAGTCCGCGAGCTAGAAGAGCATGGTGGAATTTTTTTTTTAATTTTAAGGTACATGTTAGGGAAAACCCCCGATTTAAAGACTTGCACAGTTTTTATTACTTACTTGAATGGAGACGTTGTCCAAATGAATAAGCCGGCTTCATGTGCTTTGTGTAGTCATGGCTTCTGAAGCCCATAGTTGAAGGCAAGCCATATCGACCAGGTCCTGGTCCTGCAATAAAGATATAGCACGCATTGAAATTCGATCTTCCTTGGAGATCTAGGATGTCGATATGTCAACACAACAAACATGGGCTTCTATTGTAGCTATTATATCCAATGGCCGCATTATTAGGAAATTGGACTTAAAGAAGACTTCAAGCTCAAAATTGACAAAATGTTGATTTTTGTCAACACTTTTGTGTTTTTATAACCTGTAATTTAAGCTGAAGTGCCAACAATCGAGACTTATATCAATGAACGGAAACGCAGAAAATGAGCCGCAAAATATGACGGCAGCTGTGTGGATTTAATTCTCATAAATACAATGGTAGATTAGTTTGCTTTGCGATAATTTGAGCAAAGAAATTCATTATCGTACTTCCTTTACGAATGATTTTAAAGAAAATGTTTTGGGGACAATTCTATTTCTAAAAAAATGAAAGAGATTTTAGAAGAAAAGCATCGATTTGAACCTTCGAACTGCGTGCGGGCATACTTTCAATAAGCAACAATTCAAGTTAAGATCATTCCTCTTTTAAGTCTAACGGAAGCATGATTGAAAAGGTTTCTATCGATTATCGTGGCTTGTGGCTCTCCTTAATGTTTCAGCCAAATGCAGTCACTAATAACCAAAGAGCTTTCAAGCTTAACGACTTATGTATGTGTGCTGAAGGAGTAAACAAACGCGTGGCTTCGAAAACACAAAAAGCAACCTTCACCCAAACATCTTTATTTTCTTTTACCTGAAGTTAAAATAACATTAAAGATAAAGGCTGTTGTAAATGGTTGAACCGTTTGGCGATCTTACAACGACACATTTTTGGAGAGTTGTGAAGATGCGCCGATTCGGCATCAAATGTCATCATGCCAAAACCCGCAAAAAAATGTATCATTTTTCCTTTCTTACCCCTCTCCTTTGCTGCAATTGTGGCTTTTGGCTGTTCTGTTTCGGTCGTCATATCTTTCTCCTGCAACAGATGAAAGAAACTCTCACTCGAAACTCCGCAAAGTTTACCTCAAGTCTACGGTTTCAAATTCCGATGCGATATGTTCTTTCCTTGAAGTCAACTAATGCTTATCCAAGACGTCGCTTAGAAAGTTTCTATGGAAACATACTGCTTCTTCCATAGTAACGTGTAAACACTCCTTTGCTTCCGGTGTCGGGCTATTTCCGGTCTAGGAAGATAGTGTTGATTTGACCCATATTAGCCCGGCATTTTACTTTCTTCGCACTTATCTGCACAATTTGAGCAATTGTCTTTTATAGACACCTGAAAATTTCAGGTTGTCTCCACGGGATATCAAACCCATGACCTTACCAACTGAGCTATGAAGCCACTCACTTAAGTTTTAGGTTCATGTGTTCCCGTGAAAGAAGACTCAATGAATGAAATAAATGTATATAAAAGTGCGGCTTATAGACGAAAGAGAGAAGTGATCCTCGTACTTACCTGCACAGTTAAGTTTGTAGCCAGTATAGAACCAATGTGATCAAAGGGCCCAGGTGGTTGCATTTTTTTCCAATATCGATGGCGCGTTTTTTTTTCCTGGACTAGTCAATTCCGCGCACTAGTATTTTAGCAGAATAATAATAATAATAATAATAATAATAATACAGCGGTTTTCAATTGGTTGTCTAAAGTAATTAGCGAATTGCTTTGGTTTATGATGATTGGTTCAAAGTTCTCGCGCCAGTTTTTCAACCAATCAGAAGTGAAACCAAAACCAATCGTGGCTTGTGGACATACTCCCGCGCTTTGTGTCGGCTACGTGTAATTACTTCGGGTTTTGATTGGTTTATCGGATTGTCTCCGTCCTTTTTGATTGGCCAAAGTAATTACTTTGGTTTTGGTTTTACGACACTCGATTGAAACTCGCTCTAATAATAATAATAATAATAATAATAATAATAATAATAATAATAATAATAATAATAATAATAATAATAATAATAATAATAATAATAATAATGTGACCTGACTTTGTAATCATCAATAAGGAAGAGAAGAACTGCTTTATTGTTGACATCGCTATCCCCGGAGATTCAAGACTCAGTGAAAATGAGTATGTAGAATTTGGAAAGTGCACAGGTAATGCCTAAAATTGTTGGCGCCCTAGGTGGAGTAACATGAAAGTAAGGCGACTGAGTTGGAAAACTGGGCATTACACTCCGAACAGCATTCCTACAAAAGACTGCACTAGTAGGAACAGCAAGGATTCTGATAATCTGAGGAGAAGAGATCGTGTGGAACCCTCGGTCATAGGTTAAAGTTTACCAATTTCAGCACTTGCACTGCTTCAATAGGCCATTCCGAGTTGAAGTCTGCCTCCTCTTCAAAGCGAGTCTAAGTGCGAAGTTTTTGTAATGGTAATTAGTTCTACTTTACATATGAATGAAAACTAATTTTCATAACAAAAACTTCGCACCTAGACTCGCTTTGAAGATGAGGCAGGCCAGAACTCGGAAATGGGCTATTTGACTACTGTCTGTTTTGCTGTTATGTGGTCTCCGAGTAGTTCATTCAGAAGATTACGCCAAGCCGACCACATTGCTGAAGGAAAGGTCAGACCACAACACCGGGAACTACATGCCCTACTCTTTTCGACTAGTGTGTGGGATCTTAAACGTCCCACAGGTTTTATGAACATTGAAGGGTGTGAGACGGGGCCTACGGTTTATCGTCCTTATCCGAGAAGACTTGAAAGTCTAACCATTTGCGGATGTAATTACAAAGGCAGCACTTTCTCCTCAGTTATTTTAAGACCCGAAGTCGAACTCACGACCTCCTGCATGGCAGCCCGATTTCTCAACCAACTGAGCTACTGGTGCGCGGACCGTTTTCTCAGGTTTTTATAGCGGCAAAGATCAACCTGTGAAGGTGGAAATAGCGAGAAGAGGAAGAAGCTGGGCGCGTAAAGAAGATGATGACATATTCTGGAAAGCTATTCCCAGTGGGAAAACTGAGTAAGATGGTTTTGCAGCCAATCGACCCTAAACAACACATATTCCGAAAAAAGACAAAGTCTTGGCCCCTTTCATGAGGAGGACGGAATTAGAGTTCTATTTTTGTCAATGCCTGATAAGCCTTTCTAGTCTCGCAGCAATAAGCAACTAATTCAAAATACTCTTTCCTAATTAGCATAAAAAGCGAAGAATAATTAATGGTGGTCGAATAATCAATCGTTCGTCTTTTCGGAAAAAAAGGTCTATACTTAATTCACAAATAGATATCAGAAAAGGTAATGGTTTGGGTGTCTAGAATTAAAATAGCAAAAGTTAATCGCGGTGAACCGTATTCTGTTTATTCTGTCACGTAACGAGACATGCATTAAATTTTCGCGAATTATTTACAAGACTAAAATGTTGATTTGCGCAATTATGAATTTTCCACGCTGATGCATAAGTGCATGACCATGGGCCATTAGAATAAAACCGAACCAACAAATATAACGCTTCGCTTCCTTTTTTTTTTTACATGTTGTGTCGTTTACGATCTCTCCGCCTAGAGTTTGGCTGCAATCGCTACTGTTGATTCTTTCATCAGGAACAAAAAAGGAAAAAAGGTACTCCATTAATGTCGAAACCGGAAAATCGTTAATTAATATTTCAATTCCGGAATAACACTTTAAAAAAAGGGTTTCGTATAAAGGCCGTAAATCCAACTTAACCCTTTCCTTTCCAAGATCAAAACGTTAATTCTCCTAACTAGTACCACAGATTTCTTTGTTGGGTAGTTATGAAAATATGGCGTTATAGCAAGATCACGCCTCCTAAGTTGATGATCTTCAAAATTCTCAATACCTGCCTGACTGAAATTTCATTGGAATTATGAGGACAATTTACATGCTGATCACTCGTGGAAGTCAGAGGGTTAAAAATTAGAGGTTGAGCTGCCTGTACTTCAACCGCACTTCCACTGGAGCAAATTCAAAGCAAACATGTAGAGTGTCTTGCCAGGCCTCCTGTCACATTACGTTTTTCAATCTTTGTTTTGTTCAACCTTTGCTGCGGAAACTATCTCCCTAGCTTGGTCATCGTCTTTAGGTTCTAACCCGGATTACCGGCCTGGATGTTGTGCCACGGGATGCTTCGTAATTATTTCGATGGGAGGGCTGGTTTGGTCGCCGAGTTCTCAGTCGGTTTTTCAGACCTAGAATCGGCAAAATTTCCCGTTATGTACGGATTTAGAAATTCATAAAACTTACCGTGCCAGCCTGATTACCGGGTTCACATCAAAATGTCTGAATTCTGTAGCACGAGCCAACGATTTTCTGGCTTGTCTTCCCAATTAGTTTGTAGCGCAGTCTTCTACCACACTGTTATGCCGTGACCAATAAGCAACAGTCTCGTAGTAAATTAAGTCTTTTATTTGTTCCGTAAAACGGAACCATAATTTCTTACGAGCAAATATCTCACAAATAACTTCAAAATTGAAGCAACGGGGCATGATGCTTTCATGAAGCGCATAATACACAATTATTCGTTCAACACTACTTCAAACATTAATTCGAACTACCATGCCGTAATACGCTCAACAAATTACTCAATCCGGACCGCACGAGAGTAGTACACCCTCTCCTTATCACACGAGAGCAGTGCATCACTTGTTGAGCCAAGTAAGTTACCATGGCATCCACGGCTTGCGACCAACTTTTTTCATGAAAGCGGCAAGCAAGATCGAAGACCATAGTTACTAACTACACTAAAACAAAACCTAACAAATGATAGTACAAACAAAACTAATCCAATTTGGATAAAGTTTTTTATATATAGCAGAATGAATTGTTTTTTTGAATGAATGAAGACAGCCTGTATGTATTACTATCCTCGCAAATCGATCGAAAAAGTTGTTAAGTGTTTTACCAACAAAAAACTGACCTCGACCTTCTCATACAATTTGGAATTGATGGGCATTCGTGATATTTTGAAAGTTCTCCAATTGGATTCTAGAATTGGATCAAATCGTCCGAATTAGAGAACATTCAAGAGATCGGTCGTTCCCATTACTTCCGAATTGTACCTGGAATTGTATGATTTCCTAAACAGGTATGATCACATGTTTTCTCTGAGCTTTTAGTAAAATGTCATAAACGTCTGAACGCCTAACATTCTCTGGGGCTAATAAGACAATAGACAACATTCGTATTCTCAGTATTGGACTGGAACTAGCTTGCAATGGAGGCTAATGCGGGGAACTATATTAAAAAGTATTTGCATTTGAAAAGATTCCCCCGCAGTAGCCTCCATTTCAAGCTAGCTACAATCCTGGTCAAAACTGTAGGGACAATTCGTGCTTTTCCCCGTCCCTCATTACAATGTTGATTTTTCACGGTCTCCAAAATCAGGATCCGTTCATCGATCGCTGGCATGTTCCAACATTGTGTGGGGGAAAGGGGGGCGCAAAAAAAGCAGCGAAAGAGGAACAAACATTGCTCATATAACGATGGAAGCATGTACAGTAAATTCTCTACTTTTCGCCCAAAATTTGACAAGTGTCCCGAAGTGTTTTGACCCGGATTGTAGTTCCAGTCCAATACTGAGAATACGAATATGGTCTTTGGAGTGTTTTCAAGTAACGTCACAGAGGCCATGTTGGTGTTCCTAACCAATCCTACGGGAAAAGAACTCTATTATCATGCAAACATTTTCTTTTGTTTCGTTCGATAAACAAGGTTAATGATCACGTGAGTGATTTTCCCAATCCCATAATGCACTACGTGTTGGGGGTTCTTTACATAAAAACAATAAATGTTAATTACTCTTATCATTTTAATTACTCTCATCATTAATTACTCATTAATTATCATTAATTAAGAGTTAATTACTCTTATCATGCTTCAGTGAACTGGATATTCATTGTTTTAATGCAAATAACCCTCCCCCCCCCCCCCCCCACACACACACACCCCCAAAAATGAACTTATGAGATTTGCGAAAAATAATAGCAAATGCAAAAAGTTTATATAACGTTAAATTTATTTATCTTCTTCCGAGTAGTTTTGCTAAAGCCTGGTTTTCACTGGCGACGCAAAGCACAAGCGCAAGAGATTCGTGTCAAGTGAAAACTAACAATAACGCAAGCCAAGCACACGACGCAGAGACAAAGATTCACTAATTCCATGATCGCTCTTACAAAGCGGCGCTGCGAGTGGAATCTGGAACGGGTCTTTTTCATTGACGAACATCACAGTTTGCGTTGCACCCATACTGGCCACCATTTTAATATTCTTTTGTTTCCATGCAAATTGACGTTATGGCCTCGTTCAAGGTTTAATATTCTTTTTAATTTTACGTTTGAAAGCGGGGCCACAAGGGCCAATTTGCATGGAAACAAAAGAATACTAAAATGGCGGACATTTTAGAATAAGGTGTATTTTCACACATTGCAAGCGAGCGCAAGCATGAGCTTAGCATGAGCACTAGCAGAAGGAAAGGAAAAATGTTGATCCTTGGGCCTGTGCTTTAACTAGTGCTTATGCTTGCGTTAGGCCCGTTTGTGAAAACCAGGCTTAAGGGCATATCATTGACTGATCCTATGGTAAAAAGTTCTTTGTCTCCTCCCGTGCTCATCCAACCATCACTGGCCTCTACCTAGCGTTTTATTCTTAAGCTGGTTATTGGAAAAATCCATACAGCCTCCGATCAATTTCAACGACTCCTGCTTGCCGATCCTCCTTCCGATGAAGGAAATTTGCCTCACAGAGCAATTGATTCCTTTGCGGGCAAGAATTGTTATGTCTTCAAAGTAAACAAATACTCGTATCGATACATCTATGTGAGACACGTTTTACAACATCTATCCTTCCAGTGTTTAAATTGGCAAAATTTGTGCAGTACCACCAACTTGCAGAAATATGTGTCCCGGGCACTTTCGAAGCAGTCTCGAGACGAATGATCTTTTAATGTTCTCTCTGTGGTTTGCGGCTGACCTAAAAACAACGCAAAACGTTACTATGATAGTTTCATTGATCGCTAGTTTATCAGTGATTGTCTGTGAAATTTTGAAGTTGGGGAAAGCTATTTTAGAACAATATTAAGGAACTTAAGCACGCGCGTATTTGAGAGGCGGACGGCAACCGGAAGATTACATTCCGCGTGCCAGAACGGAGGCGTCTCCTAGATTTTTAAACTAATTATTTCTAATGGAGAAAAGATTCTTAGAAATGTATATTTGGTTGCGTGAAGACAATTTAAACGGGAAAACAGCTCACTTCCGGTTGCCGTCCGCTTCTCAAAAACGCGTGTGCTTAAGGTCCCTTATGTACTTCGACGGGAGGCCGCAATCTCGACCCCACAGCTCTTCGATCTCTTGACTGAGCGAGAGAAGAGCTCTGAGGAACCCTGAAACAAATTGTCTTCTCATTGGTTTTCGTGAAGAACAATCAAAAGCGTCTCTAATTGGTGCATTCATGCTAGCACGAGGAGTGAGCAGGCGCCGTAAGGTTCCAATAGCCGGTTTTTGGCTATAAGAACCCTACGGCGCATGTTCTCCTGCATAGAGTTTCCCAGAGCCTTGGGTCGATCCAAGGCTCTGGTGACGAGAATGCAGGAGGCCGTGGACATGAGCACTTGAGCACAATTTCGATGTCTTTGTGTCATATAATTTTCACTGACAGAGTCACTTTTAGGTTGCATTCCTCGAGAAACAAGACTCTTCCGGGAACTCGTCTAAATAGCTTGGCCTTTCCGAAATATCGCATCGGAGACATGGAAGTGTGGCGCTCCTGGTCAGTGGCTGCTGCGCGAGTGATATGTTTGATGTTATTGAAAGCGCGTTTTCAGTAAAGTTGATCGCGTACTCTCTCGTGGAATCTCTCGTGGAAAGGAATTTCGCCTTTGCTTTTATTTTACACACCTGCACTAAGTGATTAGCTTGGCTGGTTTTCTCTCTGGAAATTTAAAGGCTATATAAAACCATCAAAATTTCAAAATTGTCATATGAGCTCGCTTGTCGTCTTTGGCAAGGGGGGTATTTTCCATGATAATCTTTCCGAAGACTTCGGGAGCATTTAAATTCTCCTTTGTGGAGTCACGCTTCTGAGAGTATGATGGCACTATTGGGCGTGCAAAACCATCCTTACCTATGCTTTTCTTTGGACACTCCTTGGTATTGCATTTCTCGTTGACAGGTGGCTTCTCGAGCTTAGTGCAGCTACTCGACGGCAAATTAGTTTTGGTATCAGTGCATTTGACAACACGTCTGCGTGTTCCAGCGCCACACGAGGATGAACACTGAGTAGAAAGTCAAAGAAAAATTGGTGTTGAGAGTTTAATATATGCTAAGACTTTGTGCTCAGAGAAACAGCGGTGATCATTTCACCAAACTCGGTAGCTTTCTACCTCATCTATAAAATATGCAAGTGATTTTTAGTGGCAGAATTGTTTCCCTCTTTGTTGAAGGAGCAGATTTGGCGCAGTGGTGAGAGCATTCGCTTTCCACCAGAGTGGCCCGGGAACAACTTCTGGAATCGGAGAGAATGTGTTTCTCCAGGCACTCTGGTTTTTCCCTTTCAGGAAAAAAATCATCACATTATCTGCTTCAAGGTATATGTCGTCTACTTAAAATCAACATTTGATTTTGTTTGATCTGCTTCAAGTTGATTGAAGTCTCCCCAATCAACAAAACACTTCTATTCTTCTGTATTACCTCTAAACTTCACTGAAGCAAGTGATTTCTTTCTTTCTTCATTTATTCAATTTTTATTTTTATTTTTGTACTAACCTTTGTCCATGATCCTGTTTTCCATTGCGCGCAAGGCACCATGGTACACGTCCTGTACTGTATTGGTTTTTTCCCCTTGTCGCAAAAAGGGTTGGGGTCTTCACAGCGAACACCGCGAACTTGATACCCTCGGCCACACGTTACAGAGCACTGAAAGAATAGCAACCAAGTGGATGGACTACCTTTTAAGTGCCTTATGAAATCTGAATCATTGTTTGAAGAAGGAAGATAAACTTAACACAGAATTGTAAGTAATGCTATTTACAGTTATTTACAGTTCTAATGCTAAACTAGGATAAATTCCCTGATCTATTGGTTTGTATAGGCCTGAAAACAGCCAAGAGTTAGCGAAAAACTTGGCCATTAATGTAATCCACGATGGAACATTTTTACTACATGCGAGTCTTTCATAATAACTTCAACCGATAAGAGTGCTTCTCTATCAATTTGCGGTCTTGCCCCAGCACAGTCACAAATGGACTTGTTTTTTGCGCGGGTAAACAAACAAAGGGCCGCCACTTTAACCAATCAGGAGAAGCCATGTCACGTGTGACTGCTTTTGCCATGTTTTTTCAGAGACACGACAACTAATTTTCGCGGAAACGGATATTCTAAAAATAGACTAATTTGTGTCTATGCTGGGGAGCCCACACATGCCATAAGATCGCTCTTATCTAGGACCCATGACCGTGTGAGTACAGTGCAATCGCGCGGTCATGGGTTCTAGTCCGGTTCAAGCTGCCCAACTGGCTTCAGTAACTGTAACGACCACTTTCACTTAAAAACATGAACAATGTTTTCTTTTGAGCCTCACATCTAATAGATCTGGCAAGAGCACAGTTCGGGCCTTAGCATATTTGCATGCGTCTGTAAACAGATCATTGCAAGATGGCATGAACTCCATGGCCATCATACTTTTTTCATCCCCTTGCATACGTGTCTTTTGCGACCGAAACAGCTGCTGCACTTGAAGACCCCTAGTTTAACTAATTAACTTTTTACCTTGCTCCAATCACCAACAGTCCACTTTTGCTTTTGTGATTCTTCCCTCACGTGATTCTCTCCTAGATGAAAAGATGGCTGAAACGTAGTTTGGGGAGGCGATGTATTCTTCGAACAAGGTCCATCATTGCAGTAAGTCCAAGACATCGGAACTACTTTGGTGTCGCACTTTTCGTTTGAATTTGAAACTTCACAGATCACCTTTCTCTTTTTCATCCCTTGGCCGCAGGAAACCGAGCACTGGTGAAGGATTGAATGAATAAAAAGAGTAGAGAAACCTTGCACTCCGATACTTTCGTGATTTATGTAAAAGATAAGCCGGAATATCCGCAGAGATTGGCAAAAATGTTTTGGCTCTTGAAATGATCAGAGGTACTGCATGCAACGAAAGTTATTTGTTGTTTTTCGGTTTAAACTGACTCTAAACGTTGCATTTTAGCTCTTCCGTTATGCAATTCCTGTGGCACGCGTTCGACTGGGAAATTCAGATTTCTTCGGATTTCCAGTTGAGCACAAAATCTGAACACGGATTTTGTCGCGGATCCCACTTATTGAAATCCCTCCTGATATGGATTCCCAATTAGTGAAATCTGCGACAAAATCTGTTTTCAGATTTTGTGTTCGACTGGAAATCTTAAGATTTCCCAATCGAACACACCCTGAGTGATATAGGCAACGATTGGCCAACACCTTAAACACCCTCTCCATCCTTAACAATAAAAGCCTAGATGAACATATCATAGTCACGGTAATTGTTATTCGGGAAACAAAACTATTAAAATATGTTTGGTCTCAACTAATAGAAACACCTTTCTTAGTCCTAGTGTCACAAAGCCTCCTTAATCAAGTAAGTAAATTAATGATGCTGAGTCTTAAGTGGCCGGTTTTATACAAGGATGAATCATCCGTCTCGGACGAACTTGGTCAAGGAGGGATAGTTCATCTGACAAAACGTTTGTGAATAAACATGCCCAAAAAGAGAGACTATTTCTCCACACAAACTATCAAGGTAACTCGTCTTGACATTTGTAACACTAATTTGTTTATAATGATTTGGGAAACCTCCATTTACCACTCTCAAGACCTAGTAAAGACCAGTCTGGCCCCTAATTGGAGAATTAATCATGATTGTATGAACTATTTATTTTCTTGTACCTCTGACCAACTGCCCACTGTCCAAGCCAAAGGACACATTTCTTTGACACACGATTTCAGAACAGGGGGCTTTTCCCTGATGTTAACGCATTCCTCGTCTTTCAACGCAACTTGCTCGTCATTACCGGAGCTTCGGACACAAAGCACTGAACGAATCGAAATCCCCTTTCCACACGTCTTGGAACATTTCTGCCAAGGACCTCTCCACCAACTGAGAAAAAGGAAACAAATATTTAATTTTAAATGTATTGCGGTAAGAAGTACTTTCCATAAAAAAGAACAACGGTTATATATCCCCTAAATGTTTCGACAGCAAACATCGCGGTACTTCCTTGAGTGAGCAAGCTGCAGCCACTTGCGGAAACATGTTTCTAACTTCCCGTTCATGATTTGATATCTGTTTTTTTTTTTTTAATACATACCACAAACTAAATGTGCATTCTGATTGGCTAACTCGGAGGTGAATATCAATATACTCACGTGGGCGGACATTGGTTTTCATTGCAAGTTTTCTGTTTATCGTCGGATCGGGGTGTTACTTTGCAATATTTGTCGTCTACTGGTGTTCCGCTTTCCTCAATACACTCTACTTCAGCGCGCGTGGTTCCTAAAACAAAATGAAAGACCGGCTTTTAATTTTAGGCGGTAATAAAATCAAGCTAGAAAATCAAAATCGCTTTCTCTTTTGCATTGGATGAGCCGAAAATGTGAAGCGAGATTTAAAGCCAGTCACCAAATGTGTAAATGGCAAAAACCCAATTACTTTTGTCCCTAAGCTAAAAACCGCTGTTCAAAAAGTAGAATATTGCAACTTTTTGCCTCGGCTATTTATTGTAACAGCGGGAAAGCACCACTAGAATTTCTACAGTTTCGTTCGCGCCCTCTATCCATCGAATGAAGTTAGGCTAGGCTTTAATTAAGCAAGTAGGTCTAGAGGTTAAAAGCAATTTTCCTAGCAAAACTCTCTTCCAGAATTTAACATTTCAACCTAAAATGTACAGTTCTAAATGTTGAGTTAAGAATATAACGAAAGGATTCAACGGACGACAATGACGTTTCACAATCCACAGTGAAATACGCTTGCGTTGTTGTCTTACCTACGCCACACGTTGCAGAGCAAGTTGACCACTCTCCATATCGCCACCTGAAAACAAGTTTGGGTGTAATTGTCTGGTTCTTAGGGATTGTGTACTCGAACTTTATCCCAGGATTTTTGGTTTGGAACAAAAGCTGAGAAAAAAACAAGACGAAAACGCCATCAGGTAACAGACACAAACCCACTTGAAGAGCGTGCAAAGCTCAAATGAGCTAATCAGAGCACGAAGCCTTGAAAACCTGTTGTCTCCTGGTGCCTGATGCCAGTTGACCTACTTCTTTAGATCGATTCAACATACCATAATGTGTATTTCATCTGTTGTCGGGCCTAGTGCTTCAAATGTTTCTTTGTTATGCTTCCGTTTGTAGTAGACCGCAGTGCCGCCCGCTGTGTATTCGCCGCTCTGCTGAATGTACCAGTCACCGTTCAGGTACCATTTGCCGCTGGACGATCGCAGGGCTAAATAGTTAGAAGAACCATCTACTTCTTCAACTCGAATGTTTCTTGCACCCGCTGGGATGACTTTCGTCTCCACGTAGCCTGAAAAGAAAAATGATTGCGGAACTAATTTGAAATTCGTGATGTCGTCTTTATAGTTAAGTGAAACTAAACTTACCAGGGGCCATAATTCGACCAAAGATATCTTGGACTGGAGAGGAAAAGAATTTGGGTTTTAATAAGCACCACTCCGGCCGAAGTCCGAAGGCACTACGACGGCGACGACTGCCACGAGAACGCCACAAAACAATTGGTGAAATTAGCAAAAACAATGGCTATGCACGTTACGCACGTGCGTTTCACATTTTGATACACTTTATCGCCTTTCTCGTCCTGACAGCAACGTGAAATGATCAAATTCGAGAATAGGGAGCTTAAGCATGCGCGTATTTGAGACGCGAACGGCAACCGGATGTGAGCTGTTTTCCTTTTTAATTTGTCTTCACACAACCACATTTACATTGCCAAGTATCTTTGCGTCATTAGAGATGATTAGTATAAGAATGTGGGAGACACCACTGTCCTAGCGCGCGAAATGTTCTCTTCCGGTTGTCGTCCGCGTCTCAAAAACGCGCGTGCTTAAGCTCCCTATTCAATATTATTTGGAGGAAGCGAGCACCTGACGATAAATTTTCAAATTTTCAATTTTTTTGTCTAAACATCCACACCGTTCATAACAATTATCATACACACTTTCGTTGCCGAACGACTGGAGGAATCGCGAAATTATCTCAATAAGGGGAAATAATATTTTCAGACAATGTTCTCGTAGCCGTCGTCGGCCTTGTGTAAGCTTCCCACCTTCGTCAGCTCGGTAACCTGATGCTGTACATATCACCTGGTTAAAAACGTCCAAAGAAAAAGATATATACGCAGAAAAAGATATCCCAAAAGATATTTAATCACCACGTCAGGGTCATTCGCATTTTCTCCAAGTTCCCTGACTCGACTCATCATTTTCGCGCCGAGCTTGAAATAGACCCTAAAGGATAAGAGTGTCTCACCATTATAGTTTAACGGTCTAGTTCCCAAGGGTCCTCTATCATGGATAGCTCTGAGATATAGCATCCGAAATAATAAGCTTAGATTCCTGTTAGAAGCACCCGAACTAATTACAGCTATCCCAGACTCAACATCAACAAACTAAACGCCACTCTTCAAGATATACTTATTCTCTGTGATTCATGATCCTACCTATTCCAGTCCTCTGGTCAAACGTTGACTTTACCGTTTCGCAAGCCGAACCATCCCCTCGACACACACCGCATTTGTCTTCTTTGGCACTTGAATGAAGAACCTTGTCACACCCAACATTCTTCAGAACAGAACACAAAAGTACAGATAAACGACAAAAATGATGATTTCATATATTGTGAGTGGATATTCATTGAACGTAAAAGGAAACTATGAGCACTGCCAAAGAGCGTCAGCGGGTAATATAGGTTAAATCATAGAAAAAGATCTTAAGTAAACAAAACTCCTCCAAAACAACGTTTTGCAAAAGAACGGAGCGAAAGCGTCCGTATTCGTTCTGTTTCATAACTGTTGAAGCCTGGGCTCTACAGGATACAGTGCAATTATTGCTGAAGTCATCGTTTTACTGACACCATGGTCTTGTTTGAATATATATGATTTGTTTGTAAATAAAGTTAAGTTAAGTTAACCTTGTTCTCATTACTGTATCATAAGAATTTGCTCATAAAAGGCAGCTTGCTAATCAAAAAGAGGGAGTTCAACTGTTAAACAAAGTCATGTCCCCAAGTTTAATAAGCCTTTTGTTTGCGGCACCTTCAATATTTGATGTTAAATTCTTGGTTGATGTATTAAAATGAAATGGACATGCCTTATGTTCGGAAACGCAAATTATTAGATGCAAGACCAATTTTGATATCAACCACGAAGCGTTCCTATAAGCCTTAGCATTTCCTACTTATTTCTAACAATAACGTTAAGGTAAAGGTTAGCATTATTATTAGCTTAGGGTAAATGCGGGAAACACTTTGTGACGTTAATTGTCTATTCGGAGACACGAGTGGTGTCAAAGCAAGAGCAAGGGGACACTTCGTGACGCTTATTGGATTTTCTTGGATTTCTGGACATATAGGACATGCGCCAATGGAAAAACCTTAAATGACAATGACCACAACCAGGTTTTCTGAGCCCGCAAGACTGAGCACCCCCAGCAAACCATTGTTTTAACGAAAACCGCTGGTCAGCAACCTGGTTCTGGTCATTGCTGTCTAAGGTCTTCCGCGCCAATGAGGCCAAAATTTGTAAACGAAGATTTCCTCATTGTGCTGTCGGATTTTGGGCGTTCTCTTTCCCACCTTTTAGTGACGATACTTAAATGTAGCTGGTGGAGAAGAAACATGAGCAATGAAATTGCCGTCAGAGTACAAACCTCGCATTTGCCGTTGATACACACATCGCGCTTTCCGAGGGTACAGGGCGTCCCATCATGCACTTGATCAGCAAGCTTCCTCGAGAAGTACAACCCAAACAGACCCTTGGGCGTACAATGCAATTCACACGGAGAATCTGAAATTTATTAAAATAGAAAGAGCATGATCATATTAGTAAAATGGGTGAGCTTAAGTTCTCCATGCATTAATAATTCATAAGCCAAATACAAAAAAAATCACTACAGTGAAGGAAGTTTGAACATGGTGTCTTAATTAGCATAAAATTTCTGTAACTTTGATCCCAAATATCTCTTAAAATACTGATTCCTTTGAGAAGCAATATCAAACACTCGAAAGAGTGTTTCATCAGATATCCAACCACCTCGAAATCGGTTAAAAAAAGTTGGCCCTCGGCCTCGTTTTTCAACTCGCTTCTCAGTGTTTGGATATCCGACGAAACACTCCTTCTCGTGTTTGATATATTACATAAAAGGCGTCTCCGGTCACAGGGCTTTCTCGGCTTGAAACAAAATAGTTGCAGCTATACCAGCAACAAAAGGTGTGAATGTTATGGAAACCAACAACTGGAATTGTGAGAATTCTCGCTGGTCGTAGTGCACTCAAAGACAAGGTTAACCTTGTATAACTGCATCAGCTTTGTGCATTTATCCAGTCCTTGGGATATCATAGAAATGTAAAAATGTTATCATGGGAGTAAACTTTGACGGTAATTTCATATTTGGATTTTAATTCTGTCGTTTGGTTTTTTTCCAGCGTTTCAGGGTTTGATTTTACACTGGCAACATTTTATCTTTTTCCTCGACTGAAATTGAAAAGTATCTCAGTGATATATGGACAGCAGATTGCTCCTGAAGGCGAAACTATAAAAACAGAAGCAAAAAGGTGGTCGCAAGGGTCCAAAAAAAATTCATTTTAAACAATATTACTTGAAATTAAATATCTTTTTTGCCTCGCATGTAAAGTCATCCATAAACCATAGATCTGCCACTGGATTTTTTTTTGTTTCTGCCACCGACATGGTTCATGGTTGCAATGATGTCACTCCTTTTGGTCACGTGGTTGCATGACCAACACTAGAGAACACAACAAGATTATCAAGGAACAGGAGCCAAGCGAGGCAAGCAAGGGACAAGACGCTTCGCTCGGGCTACACCGAGACCTGGCTCCATCATTGAAAGGAGAAGATGGTTAGATCCTATTGTAAATTTTCGTGGTGATATCAACCATACCTTCCGAATAACGTGGTTTCCACTTCCAAAGCCTGTTGCTTATGCGTTTGTTATCAAACTTCGAACACTGTAATTCACGGAAATCTATGCTTCCTTCGGGGCAAGGCTGCCAGAAAGTCACATAGAAAAATATCAGTGACCGCAAAGTGATCATTATTCATGACGTTGACAAATGCCTTCGTTCACAGTTAAGACCTCAAAGAAATTCTTGCAGAAAGATTTATCAATAGTAAATTTTCGACCAGTTCTTCAAGTTCCTGCTCGAGAATTTGAAACGCGTGAATTTTTCTGATGCAATCCACTGTCATCCTAGCCATCCACAGCAACAGAAATCAAAAAGTAACATACTATTAATAAGTTGGATAAACAATCCGGCTGCATCAGTATTCTCGAGGGTTTCACGAATTTAAATTTAAGACGTTCAGTTTTTACCCTGTGAGCAGTTGGTTTCTCCTACGCTTCCAGAGAGAGAAACCACTGCGAGAGCAACCGTTTGATTTTCCATCGGGCATGTGTGACGTACGTCCCCATATGATGCATATGACATCACTTCGTCTTATTTCGCCGGGAAAAATAAGGACTCACGACAAAGCAGGCTCGCCCAAATGCAGCAGTTACGTAGCTGAACGCAAGCGCAAGCGCCAAAACAAGTTTACTAACTAGTTTTACCGGTTCAAATTTAATTTATTCGTTTTTAGCGCTCCCTCGCAATTGTTTCTTTCTCGGGAAGCGTAGGAGAAACAAACTTCTCGCAGAGGGTCAGTTTTTAGCATTCTGCATAGAAACATAGCGTCTTTTAATATAAACACTACAACCAATGAAACCAGCCAGGCGCTCATCAAGGGAAACCTCTATCTCCTTTCTCGAGTAAATTTAATTTAGAAAAAAGGTTTTTCCCCCGAAAAGTATCATATTTTCCTTGACGCTCAGATAGCTCTGTTTTGATTGGCTTTTACAACAGTGGACGTGCCGAATCCCCCAAGGAAGATTGGTTTTACAACAGTGGGCGTGCTGAATCTCCCAAGGGAGGCGTGCTATAAATAAGTCTACTCTGGAAAAGATTGACTCCTCGGCCAAGTAAAAGGGGTGTTAGGTAATACCTGAGTATTGCAAAGCTTGTATTTCTTCCATTCACCGATGCAGTATTTCCCACCATGAGCTGGGCTGAAAGGAAAAAAATACTTTGAATAAATTGTTAACGTCTAAGTAAGTTTAATCGTAACTGAAGGCTCTAGCAGCCGGCAAATAACTGAAATTTTGTTTCTGTGTTTTTTTCATTCGATCAGAAGCCCTTCAAGATAATCCAGCCAGGTCCTCCTCCGGCTGGAAGAGACTCGACAAACAATGGATCGGCTCCTAAAATTCTTTTTGTGTCGTTGTTTTAATCTGCCTTATGGGTTATTCGTATTTTCCTTGATTATATCGGCAGAGCTAGAAAAATGTGCATTCTTGGTGCACAGTTTGTATAGGTTCTTCGGCTGTTTTACGTCCCACAGAAATTAATGCTCGTTATTCGAGAAGACACAAAATTGACCATTTTCGGAGATCATTTCAAACCAAGCATTTTAAGGGCCCACTAACGTATTTTTTGGGATGCGTTTCTAAGAATGTAATGGTAAACCAATGACCCTAAAAATGACGAGAGAACGAGCGCGAGAAAGGGCGGTGATTTTTGCTTGTGAGTGGGTTTTCTGGTCAGCTCATGATATGATGACGTCAGTCACCGAAAGTAACATTTCACTTCCTTAGCAACGCGCGAAAAATCCGTCTGTAGACCCTTAAGGACACTATAGGCCCCCAGAGTTTGAGCCCATGAGACTCCAGAACAAACCAAGCCAACAAATCAGCGCTATAGACAATCATTGTCAATCGATGAGGAAAAGGTTGTGAGCTGCTTGGACGCCATATAGACGCACGAAACTCGCCCGGGTCTTTCTTAACATGCGCGGCTGACTCGCTCCTATGACTTGCACAAGCGCTTGCTGTATAGGCGAATAGGCTAGTTTGGGATTATGCAAGAACACAGGATCTAAATCGAAGGTCGGGAAAATAGTATAATAGTATTCATTCCGCTTTGTTTGTAACCAAAAAATGCAAATTGACCCAACAACTTCGTAAATGTTTTCAAATGCTTGCGTACCGTGGATTATCACAGTGCCTCTCCATGAAAGAAACTCCTCCACCACAGGTCCGTGAACACTGGCTGTAATTTCTCCAGGGACCCCACCCTCCATCGACGCTGTTCGGAATCAATCCCTTCTCTATACAGTTGCCCTTGTAACACCACTAAACACACAATAAGTTATGGTTGACATGAAAGTAATTAACCAGTAATAGTAAACATGTCAAATGGGTCAAAGTGCGCGAATCCATCTGTCTGATACTTTTTTTTAGTAAAATCGACTCCCGGCCTATTTCATCTGGCTGTGGTGCTGTGCTCCGAGGTCATACATGGTTCGTGTTCAGGGGCCGAGCGCCTAGACGGCTGCACGGCTCCTTCGGTCCGACCTCGTCGAGCTGTGCCCTTAGCAGTTCACTCTCCGACTGCGAGAAAGGGCGATTAGCAGGGCAGATATTGATAAACCCGATTTTGCTCGTAATTTCTTGGTCCCGTCCCGAATGACTGCTCGTGGGTCACTGCCTGTGTTGATAACAGAGCATGAGCTGTACTTTTTGGATGGCTGGATTGACAGATGGTCGAAGAGGTAACATATAACAGATGGGGAGAATGTACAAAGAAAGAAAACGGGTTAAGTTGGTGTAAAAAGAGTTTCAAGGTCACCTTGCTGTCACCGCACTTTGTTCCATCAGCTGCTGGTTCCATCTTCGAATGACATGCTCTTCCAACTCGACACCAAAGCCGATTACAGATGTTCTGCAAAAGTTTTTAAAAAATGATTCCCACTTTGAGCAAAAAGTATTGAGCAATTAGACCTCTTCCTCTCTGTTTAGCTCTAAGGTTTCAAGTAATAATAGTTTTCATGACTTCGGTATTTTAGCGACCTTTTAAGAATTGGCCTCTGGAAGGCAAATCACGCAAACGTCCAATTTGGCAAAGACACCAACGCGATCTATCTTCACCATTATTCCGTGTCTCCAGCTAATGAAAAATCGATAAATGGGAACTCGTTGGTAATCCAGTTAGCTTTTACAATATTGTTGTTAATGAAGTTGTCTTGAAAATGCTTAAGTGAGGAAGTAGATGCTACAGTTAACCCTTACTTACCGTCATGCCGGTGCAGTGAGAAGACGCTGGTCCGTACTGCAAGCGACACTGATGTTCAGCGTCGTATATCACCCCTGGTAGCATTGTGGGAAAGTCGAAATCATGCTTTGCAGGCTCGTCATCCAGGCAATGCCCCCAGCCTTTGCTGAAATGATCGAGAGGCCACATCAAGTTTAAGAACCAGGAGAAAACATTTTCTATTATCCGAGAAAAAACAAAAAACGGGTAGGCTATACCTTCCAGTTTAAACCTGAGCTTTTCTGCGAAATAATTTGGGATTTGGAAGCGCAGCCCTCTTTAAACGGGATGAAGTGTCTCCTGGTTACATGATCGTTTCTTATGCAAAATTACTTCACTGCCTCAGCGTTTTCCTCTCTTCATTGTTGGAGATCATAGATTTTATTATTATGGTTGGTTTCTTCGGTAATGGATTGCGCGTGGCAGCAAGATGGAGTAAACTACCGTTCTTTGACAGATTTGAATTTCACTTCGTGTAGTCACTGCGTAATCTTTTGACTTTTAACTGAGTAGACCAACGGCGAAATTGAGTGAGTCTGCATGTCAAAAAGGCTGCTGAAAGAGACTGCTTTCATCACAAAGTATACTTTTCTGCTACACTTGCGACTACAGAAGGTGTTCTATTTCACGGTTCACTTTTCACCAACATTGTGTGAAAATGAGGAATTCTTAAGCACTGTCAGTTGATCCCAGTTGAGTCCCAGACGATTTGACTTGAAGCGGCGTTCGGGGGAATAGCTTTCCTAGGTAATTTTAAATTGCACCCTTTGAGTTCGAAG
>OX421448.1:56908729-56911229 GCA_949126865.1 Montipora capitata
AACATCAAAATGTTGACGATTTTCGTTATCTCTGAGAAACAACCCAGTTCTTTATCTATTAAGTCTATTAAATAATCAATGCTAATAGGTATCGGCACATCTTTTGAATCCATATCGTCGAGAGATGCCCAGGAATGTTGTTGCTGTTCAATTAACCGCCTCTATGCATGATTGGACATGGGCATAACTAAACTTTTATATTTACTTCCTTCATATTTTTTACCCTTGGTAAAATCCAAGCAGAAATATGCCATGGGTTTGTAATTATTTATGTCTATCACTTGTCTTTTTTTAATGCTATCAGTGTTTAAAAAGGAGTAGTTTTAGGGTTAAGGTTAGATATTTAGCTCTACCCCGATAAGAGCGATTTTCTGTCCAGAAGGCGCCGAAGAGACGCTTTTATTTAGCCATTAAACGTTTTTATATCTAATCAATAACTTACAGACCTGTTAATCAGCAAAGAAGCTATCTAGGTTTGTTTGCCCTAAAAACGGATAACAAGAGTCATTCATGCTGTCAGAAGAGCTTTGTAGTTTTTGACGCAATTAGCCAATATCAAAATACCATAATACTCTTTGTTTGTCCCTCCAAAAGTTTACATAAGCATTGTTTTTATTTTCTCTTGGGATTTATAATGGTCCCAAGAGAAACTGGAAACAATGCTTATGCAAAAGTTCGGAGGGACAAACAAAGAGTATTATGGAATTTTTGATATTGGCTAATAAAGATTGGTCCCTTGCTTCGGGTTGGACGAGACCATAGTTAGTAGAGGAACTAACTACTATTAACTAACTATGGTGAGACGTATGATTTGTTGGCAATGTGAAGAAAGATTTTTTTATCCAACAAAGTGAGACACTCGTTTCTTCCGTTCATTCATTTGTGTGTACCATGCAGAAGTGAAATTAAGGATGGCAGTTTTGAAAAGCCAGTTTTCAAGAGCATCGCTCAGAGATCATATCAAGGACTAAAGAATTTCACTTACTTGTGGCCTATTTCGTGAGCTATCGTGTACGCCAATGCTAAGCCGCTGTCCTCATTCACGTTACAGCTCTTTCCTTTGGTGCAGAGTCCATTCACTTGAGAGAGACCTAACCAAGACAGAAATATCAAGGATGTCAAGCAATAGTAGTTCCTCTAA
The DNA here is from genome assembly GCA_949126865.1 of Montipora capitata. Classification (NCBI taxonomy): domain Eukaryota; kingdom Metazoa; phylum Cnidaria; class Anthozoa; order Scleractinia; family Acroporidae; genus Montipora; species Montipora capitata. The sequence goes on from OX421448.1 coordinate 56,909,871, forward strand.
ATTCCATCAAAGAGCTGTTTTTAGGAGGTATAAACTGAAGCTAGCCTTTAGGAAGAGCAAGTTTCTGAATGAATGACGAAAGGAATTTTGCGATTTTTGACGCCTTTTTTGCGTTATCAAGACTAGTGGCTGGCGTAAAAATATCCCTCCATCTTTTCGGCCATTTAGAGGCAAGAGCAATTTTCCGAGAGTTTACCCGCGTTAGAAATTTACTTTGCGCTTTGATTGGCTCATTTGAATGTCGGCCTTCGATGTGATTGGCTAAGGTAACAACTGGTTTGACACTGCTCTGTAGTGCATTTCTGGACGTAAGTGTAGCTTCTGTTGATGTTCATAAGCTAGCCAAGCTTTTGGAATTATTAAATGCTCGCTTTTCGAAAAACGCTCCTGCAGTTGCTTATCAGAATCAACCCTTTAGTTTAAGTGAAATTCTGTTTACCAGCGCTATTTGAACTATTTGAAACGCCAAACCACGAGGAGCTTCTGTTGGCCATTCAGAAAGTTTGCTTAATTATCTTACCAAGTGTTTCACAAGGTGCATTGATTCCTCTACAGATGTCGTGTCTGTTAAGAAAACAGATGAAAAGAAGCACTTGTCTTTGCAAAATACGCTGCATTAAGCAATACCACCTTATGCAACTAATTGAGGATTAAAGGACTGGGTTTGATTTTTGAGATTATTAATGGTTCTTCGTGTTGTCTGTTGTTGGCGAAGTACGCCACAACTATGGAAGGAACCGTCTGTTGAAGTACATAGAGAAAACGAAAAAATCACTGTTGTATCCATGCATATTCCATCAAGACGAACTTGATAATTTACACTGGACGAACAAAATGACGAGCATATGATTCGTCTTGGCGGCTTTGTAGTATGAAAACGACTGTGACTTAGAGTTTAGGCAATAGAAGCTCCGACAATACGAAATAATAACCAGCTTTCGAAAGCTACTACATCAGTGACACTGATGACTACACATATGAAAGACTGCAGTTAACTCCCTAGTAGCCTGGGGGCTTTCTCTGCCGTTACGATACCATGAGCTCGCCTTAGAATAAGCGTTCGGTACCTTGTTATCAGAACTGCTAGGTCATGGTGATTCGGATGGCTCTCTGATTTAGGATTGATGAGTGATGCCCAGCGACAAAAGTGTTTCAAAGTGTGACCAGCGTGATGTGTAATTTTCAACTCGCTCTGAGGATGGTAAAAAACAAAAAGGATTACTAGTTACTCATGTTGCGGTGAATATTCAACTATTATAGTTATTAGGTGGACCACAAGTAGCTTTTTGTGACGGTGCGTTTCCCAGTGTTTTGTTTCTTCGTTTTCGAAGTTAACGTGCAGTGCTGAACGAGCCTGGG
>OX421448.1:56913729-56926229 GCA_949126865.1 Montipora capitata
GGCCAACAATGTTGCGTCCGATTGCACGGGGCTTTAGAGTAAAAGATATGTGTACCCTGTTAGAGCGGTTTTCAATTAAGTGTCGAAAGTAATTAGCGAATTGCTTTGGTTTTTCATTACTTCACTCAGTGATTGGTTCAAAGTTCACGCGCCACTTTTTCAACCAATCAGAAGTGAAACCAAAACCAATCGTGGCTCGCGCGTGTCCATTTTCCCTCGCTTTGTGTCGGCTACGTGTAATTACTTCGAGTTTTGATTGGTTTACTGGATTGTGTCCTACCTTTTTGATTGGCCAAAGTAATTACTTTGGTTTTGGTTTTACGACACTCGATTGAAACTCGCTCTAAATGGTTAAGCCAATTATTTTACCATATTGTCATAGTGCATTTTGTTGTGCTGCGCGGGTGGAGCATACGTGCGTATGATAAAGTTGATTGCATGCGCGTAAAATAACGTTGTGTTACGACAACAACAATCAAAATAAACTAACAGATTACCATATTTGCTATAGTTAGCAGATATTCCTCCAAGCCGTCCTTGTAAAACTCGTGCATGGTCTTGTCAGCAACCATCAACACCTCCACGTTTTTCTCGGTGCTCACTGAACGTTTTGCCCGCCGTCGACTGATCGTGTCAACGCGAGGCAAGCGGAGATGGTGTTTCATTGCATCTGATATATAACACGTGAAAAGACGAAAAAAATTAAAAGAGTTGTGGAGAGTGTTATAGCAGAAGCTACTTTAAAAAACATTTTGTCGTTTGGTCACCTTTTTTTATGCTGTTTGATCGTGTTTGGTGAAATAATCCATCCAACATCCGATCAAAAGCATCAAACATCGCTATTGTTCGCGTGTTTGAAGTGCGAGGTTTGGTTCGTTTGGCCGACTTCACCAAACGTTTGGAGCGCGCATGCGTATTGCTATGCAGATTTGGTCATACGCATCCAAGATGTCCGAAATCCTTTTCGGTCTTAGCTGTTGGGAGCATGTTTGATGGCTTGTTTGATATCCATTTGGCCACGTCATCAAACACTGGGAAAGTTTGGTCATCAAACATGTTTGATCGTGTTTGGTCGCCAAACATTTTACTTTTGACCGGAGCTAAGGAACGAACCATCAATTAATGCTTTTATAAAGGCTATAAGAAAACAAGATTTAGACCTCTTACTAAACAAAACTTGCAAGAATGGTTTATTATGATCATCTTAGTTTTCTGTAACATACTTTTTATTAATCAATTGTACGTAATATTCAGTTTTCTGTCCTTTTGCTAACAGGTCTAATTTTGTAATTAAGTAGGTACTGCCACATTGATATTTCTTTTTAGTTTAGGTTAGTGTCCTTACTTAGTGGATAACTGCTATTATCGTTGACACTTCTCACGGTTTTATGATTACAACAAAAGGCATATAGATTGTAGTGTTCCGAATCAAAATCTCTCCTTAGTGAATTAGTACTGTAGACTGCGCATTTACCATGCTTTAATTTTTCGAAAAAAATGTTATTTTGGGCAGAGAAAATGCAAATACCTTGTTCAGAACAGAACTGGCCATCTTGTTTCCACGGTAACAAGGAGTCGATCCCAGGCCTTTTATAAACGATATGAGGTTGTTTATTTCCGGAACCAGACGAGTTCGTTTCTTGCAGTGGCTCGATAAGGAAGTGTTCGCCATTCTCAGTGTGAATAAGCCCTTTCTAGAAATACAAGGCAAAAAAATGTGTCTACCTCTTTTTGACAATCACTGCCAATCGGGGTGTTTTTGTAGAAGTGTAGGAGTCTTTAATAACAATTGAAAATTCGTCTTATCTCTGCATAATTAATTTATTCACTGATGAATCTAAAATTCATATTCAAACAACATTACTGTAAGTGGAGAAAGATCTTTCTTGAGATGATGAAACCCACATTTTTCATAATTCAATCGTCAAAATATTTTAATCCTAAATTAATTGCATCAAGCTGTGAGAGTATCCGACGATTTAACATTTCCATGATAGAGACCATCATCTCGGAGATGACAACATTTCTTCACGATTTGCGGATTTCTTCCCAAGCCGAGCTCTGGTTAGGCGGTAAGATAAAGTTTATGACTTGTTCCGCATGAGACACTCACTGGTTGTCTCAAAGATCTTTCTGATATTTCTCAAATACCGCTAACTGTTAATTAAATGTCAATTAAAAAGGCTTTTAATTCTTGACCTTTGAGAGGCAGTATTTTTGCTGGGATGGCACTCATTCTTTAATATTCCTCTAACGTGGACATTATACCAGTTATCTAACGGTCGAAATACTGTTTTTATCATGTTAAGAGATATTCAATAAAATTTTATCGCACGCTTTATCTTAATGCCTAGATCTAGGGTTCAAGGCAAATAACTTTTCGAACCGCTCTCCCCGTCCGTCTGCCCCCAAATTAATTGCAAGACACCGATAACCGAAACCGAAAAAAAAAACGATGGATGTGAAATGAGATCAGCGCCTGCATCCTGAATATTTTTCGACCTTGTTTTGCGGGTGATAGAGAAAGAAATTCTCAAATTGCGTTTTCCGAATGTGGCGACATTCGGAAAAAGCAATTTGTAATCTTGGGTACCCATTGCATAGGGTTTTCCTTTTTCCGTTCGTCTGCTTTTTCAGCGACATCTTGAATTACGTCCGAAGTGCATTCATACGTCATATGCGCAAATGACTATCACGCACGTCCAGATTGTTTGTTCCTATTGTTTCTTTCCCTACATTTATCCTTTATCCTTTGCTTTCAAAGCGACTGTCGAACGCACTTCAATAATCCGAGATTACCACCAGTAGGAAGATTAATTGGAGATAAATACGTAAACTTATGACCTATCACAAGACAGCATAATCGACCGATCTGGATTGCTTCGGAACAAATGAATGTCAGTCCCATTCCATTCGAAGTTACCTGCATGTTTCGACATGTAGCGGTAGTATTTCCAGTAATTACTGAATTTTGCAGCTCCATTTAGTTCCTAATAAGAAAATAGTGAAAATGCCCGAGATTGATTCCATTCTTTCGCTAATCTATCTTAAAGAACCTCGAAAACGGTTTTTGAAACTTTTCTTATGATACGGCTTTGTTATCAACAGAGGGTTGAATAGCTAAGAACGGAACATTTTAGAACATTATCAGGCGATAGTTAATCCCCGTTTTTGACAAAATAATAGTTTGGAGCAGTTTTTTGTCGAAAAAGAGGTCGTAATTTATTCAGACAGGAATCAGTACAATGAATGGGTAAACAATTAATGTAATATGCTCCTTCTCTCCCACTTATGTAAGTAGTTGTTGCCACAATACATGTAACGTACCTGTTTCCTTTTCTTTTCTTTTCTTTTGTTTAATATTGTTTTACTATGTATTCGGGTGTATGGAATAAAGAAAATTTATTATTGAAAAATAAATTAATAAAAAATTTAAAAAAACAAAAAAACAAGAAATTTTCGGACCTGACTTGAAAAGGTTGGGACTATTTCTAGAAACGGGCCCCAGATGATTTATTAGGCTAAAATACCTTTGGCGTGATATTTGCCGAAATAAAATCTCTGGACTTCCTAAGATGTAAAATGGAATTCTGAAAACGTTCAAATCATGACTCAAGAAATAGCTGTTTTATCGCCGTTAATTTTTCTTCAATCATCACTTCAACCTTATTCGTTTTCTATCTTTAAACCAAAACCGAAAAGAACGCTGACAACACCCGATCGACCATACACTGGCAGAGGCAGTCATTTTGCCTGGCCTATCACAAATTAGCCTCTTTTTAAAGAAAAAGACATAAGCAGTCGAAATGATGAGATTAAAAAAAATGCTGGAGCAACAACAGAATACAGGGCCCGCACATTCGAGACCTACTGGCTCGTTTGGGTCGGCAGTGGATGAAAGAACAAGTCATATAGATATTGGGTCTGTTATACTGGTGGCTAGTTTGGCGCTTTTGGCTCGGCAGTAGATGAAGAAACGAGTTATATAAATATCTTGTACTCTTGGCTCGACAGTAGATGGCAAACGAGCCGGCTCGTCTGTAGTCTCTAGATGTGGCCCAGAATTCTGCAGTTTAATTTAGCCAAAGTCAAATGAAACCTGTTTTAATTCAAAGCAAAGTGTAAATCAACCTTCAATCGGACGTGCTAGGAAAATGTTGTCATGTAAAACTGAGGAGTGATGGAAAAGGCAGAGAGTTTTTTCACCAGGATCGACTAATTTAAAAAGCCGCCCCGAGTTTTTCTTAACGGGGGAACCGAGAAAACAAATGATTCTCCTTGATAGACCTAACCGTCATCAACTTATCTGATAATCAATAGTGATTCCAGATAACGGAAATCAATTAGTGTTTGCAATTGTTATCGAATTTGATGGTGTGAAATTGATAGATACGCTGTCGGCGACAGAGAAATTTTATATAGAATTCTTGCCCTCGCAGAAGCACATGTCAGTCATTTTGCGGATGCCATATCACATTAATTAAAACCAGATTTCAAAACTTAATAATTCGCTGTAGATAGCTGTTTATAGCTCGGGATACACCAGAGAACGAAATGTTTTCATTACATATGGCAAAATATTCGACGTAATCAAACAAAATAATCATTTCTGTCTTTGAGAAAAAAACTCAGTCAAGCTGTATTTTCTATGCAAACATTTCTTTTATCTTTATCTGAAAAGTGAGGTTTCCCAGGTAGCAGTAAGATCGTATTTCGTCTGTATTGAGTTGGTTTGTGCGGTGTATCGGCTGGAATACAGCAGATTTGTCTGAGAGTTAGCTGTTATTATATAGACATTCTAAAAACATTGGTTAGCTCTACTTTCAGTAAAGGATCAATGTTTTCTTTTGTTTTAACTACGAAACACACCTGAAAGGTATCAGGTAAACCTATGAAGGGCAAAACAAAGAGAAATGGTACGTTGTGGTCAAGAGAGAGCTACATTCGGGCATTGCACGCAAAGATCTCGTATAAGTTTGAAAGCCCAATATTTCGTTCATTGCGGGTGGGTGGAAATTACTAGTCCCGTAAAATATATTGACTATATTGGCTTTCTAACAAAGGTGCAAAGGAGTTTTGTTTCGGAGCCATTCAAAAAATATATTTACACAGTAGCAGTTAGGAAAGTCTATTAACAAATCCTTCGTGACCTTCTCATTTGGCTATCAGCACGAATTTCCATCACGAATTAGAGTGGAAAATGTCTTCATCAGGCGAGGGCACCCATCGAGCAAATTAAGCCAAAAGCCTTTGAGAGACATTTCTAGGCTACTTATAATGTATAAAGACCTTCTAAACAGATGTTTTTATCACCTGGGAGAATTTGATCTGTTCGGATATCTTAGCTGAAAATTGAAGTGTGCGAAAAAATTGTCATTTCAGAAATTGCCAGCTGAAAGTTACCTTCTAAGAGCTTCCCAGGGAACCATTTGCTCATCCGAAACTGCTAGGGGACCTTTTTGCAAACATATTCCTTCCGATAACATAAGGGACTACTTTTCCCATGGTTACGAATCTTTTAGGTGATGTGTTAGTAAAGAAATCTATAGCTGTTTGGCAACGTAGAACCGAAATTGTTAGAACAGCTTGACTCTCCCGAACACATTAATTTCACCGATCAGGAACTGATCAGGAACTGAAGCTACTGTAATATGTTTGTCAGGCAATCCTTCCTGAACCCACTTCTCGCTGTTTAATTAATAATATATTTCAGTCATCCTGCTAAGCAACAAACTAGGAAATGCCGTGGAAACGATACGACTAGTTTGAAAAGATACACTTCGTTTCGGTTAATGATCTTTGATTGCTTGTACTTGCAATCAACGCTGAATATTACTATTTCCTTCGCGTTGACATCATAGCCTGAGATATCATATTCTGTAGCCACAGCGTGAAATGTGGCCACTGTTTCGGATTGATGAGAGAAACTCTTTGACCTTTGAGAGACGTAAACTACGATGATCAACTTGACACGCTTACAAAGTTTGAAATTATGTCTTTCATATATATAACAAAGTCAGTAGAATGACCAGTTCCCGGTTGGTTTAATTTGGTTTAATTTGTAGCATAGTTACTATGTTTGTAGACACTGCACTATGACCAATATTGCTGAGGTCATGGGTTCAAATCCCGTTCAGAAGAGGATTTCGTTGCTACTCAAGTAATTTTCATTATTATCCTTAGGAAAATTAGCGCCGGCCGCTTTTGGTAAACTCTCTGATCATTTTTTTAAGGATGGCTAACAGGGAAAGACCGTGCGCCATAATCCCTACACTTTCTTTTCCTCACAATGAACCGCAAATTTAATTTTTCAGTTAGTTTTTTTTTAGTTAAACAATAAGCCTTTTCTCTGCTTCTGCTCACACTTACTATTTCGGCCGTCATTAGCTCGGCTACTATCATTTGTAGCCGTTCACAATAGAATGGGTTCACGGCTAGTTTTCACTCCCTCAGTGACTTTGGACATTCATGAATTTGTTTCAAATTATTTATGAAGATAAAGGAGACAAACGATACTTCGCTGAGAAAAAATATCGCTACCGAATGACGCAAGATCAGATTTAAAACGCTCTCCTTTTGCATACACTGCCTCGGGTATTTCAAAGGTGTGGGTTTTTTTCCTAGCCTAATCTGGAGGCAATGACCGAGGTCCCGGAGGTCATTGCCTTCAACTGAAGTGGCACTCTCTCGGACCTTTGAAAAAAAAAAATTCCTCTGGCCCGCTTTTTCTTGGCTGCCATCGGAAAGCCGTTCGTTCCTTGCTTTTCACGGCTTCGCGTTTGTAACACATGTCAAAAATACCGAAACATTTGCTGACAGCTCGGAATGGGATGCACGCAATATGCAGGTTATTCTTATGCATGCCATCTTGTAATGAAAGGACACTTCATAGTTCAGTGTTTTTTAACAAACGGAAAGACTCAAGGACGGCGCTGATAACCACAAACCACCGGGATATAGTTTACCGTGGGAATGAAAGCAATCTTTGTTTTGAGAAAAGGTTTTATCCGTCAACTTGGAATCAACATTTCTTTCGAAATTAAAACAAGGCTCTTTAGTTTTCAAAACGATTTCCTTCCTCTTTCATACAGACGAATTAATGTTGGCGTCCATTGTGTTAAAAAAATGTCCCTTATGAAAGGCTTTTTTAAAAATATAAAGTCAACTTACGTGGTGGGATTTTTAATATTAACGAATTATAGCTAATCTTGTTTTGGAATACACGAAAAGGAATTCTTTTTCGATCTTTTGCTAATCATTTCGTCTATGTTTAGATGCGACTCCTAAATCATTAGCAACTTGCGCGCAGGCCAGCTGCAATAGTAAGGTACAGAAGCAAAAAACTATGGAAGAAAATATAAAAAATTCAGAAACTGCAACTGGCCTAAGTAAAGGACACAATTTTTTTTGCAGTCCTTGATTAATGCTAAAAGATTTGTAATAGCGCTGAGACCTGAAGAGTATGAGCCCAGTATGAGAAAGGCGAAAAAAGGACCAACCATGGATAACGACAACTTGCTTTCAGTTTTGTCATTGTCATGGTTCAGTTGTCTAGTTTAATTTGTCGAAGGTGTGGTTTTACAATACAGACTTGTAAAGGGGGTGAATATAATTAGATATGCTCAAGACTTTTATAGATACGACACAAATGCGACAAGCTTGAGTAACTGTTGCAAAATATCGGGGGCGAGGACTTGACCTTCAAACGGTAGGACATAGACAGGCTCCATCATACGACTTAAAAGCATTCTTATAAAGATTAAAAAAAACAAGGTGACTGAGACTGAGAAACGATGGAATCCAAAAAGCTAGCGTAACTTGCATTAAAACTCACCAGCCCTTTGCAGTAACTGATGGATGCTGAAGAATTTGGTTGATCGACAATGTGCCCCTCGAAGTGACACTTGGGATCATAACGTTGAACTTCCTCGCCCTCCTCAATGACAAGACCTGGTGCTGTAAATTTTCTGTTTTTCGAGAGGCGAAGGCGTAGTGTCTTGCCTTGGAAAACTGGTATCTCGACATGTAGATGTTCCTCTTGCATGTGTTTCTCATCCAAGCTCGATTTGTGTTTCGATTTGCCTTCCACGTGTGAAACAAATCTACCATCAACGTCCAACAACGTCGGGAATGTTACAAACTCAACGTCACTGCTTTGGTCGTCACCAAAATCTTCTTTAGAGAAGGCAACAAACAATTAATTAATTACGTTATGGCGACAGACAGAGTTTGGTAGCAACGAAATGATGGATAATGCAGTCATCGATGCTCATCAACTTACGTTTGTAGGTCTTTGTAATCGTTTAACGATCGGCTCCATTAATTAACTCACCCCAGATTCTGCAGTGGACGCTTGTCAGTAATATCTCCAGCACATAAACGATAACCACAACATTTCCATGTATACCCATGAAAATCATGCCGATGTGACGTGACTGTACACGAAAACGAGAAGAAAAAGTTACACTCGAATGTTACAGCTGTAATTTTCGCCAAAACATGACCACGAGTGTGGCTCGAGCTTTCCGTGAGCAAAAACACAGATGTAAACTCACCGGAACGCTGGAGGAAATAAAATTATTCTTTTCGCCTATTCCTTCAAAAAGCACTCTATTTTTAATGGAATTAAGGTTTAAAATGCACAAAAACGATGACGACTTACATTCACGACGCTCCGACACACAAGATCCACTATCCGTGTGACAGTGTTGTGATTCCGTTTGCACTTATCTTGCTCTTAAGAACATTATCAAAATACAACCAGAAATCACTGAGCCTCCGAGATTAACTTTACTGATAGAGGAATGTGAATGTAGCCGGATTAAGTGCACTCTCGTTGCCGAAGCGAACACTCGACCTTTGCAAACACTGACAGCAGAAGACAGCATTAATACGCCCAACACATAGCAGGACTTAAACCACATGGAAAGCAAGTGTGTCAAAACAGTCAAAATTGTGACTGCATTGAACACTAGCCGGGAGAGAGATATCTGGTTACAAATCTTAGGTGATGGGAAACTAAACACCTTATAATTCATTATCGAATTTAGAGACCTCGAAGACAAAATTGCGATGTGCTTATTTATTTAATGTCTCGATGTATTACATCCAAAGTGCTTTTCTAACACCAAAGAAGAGTTCTATATTCAAGTCTCTTTTGTTGTATTTCGATTGAGTGTTGACACGGTATAGCAGGCTAACTACTTTTTCACATTTTCGTTTGTCTGGTTTAAAGGTTTTTTGTTCATTTTCTTTGAATTGCCGTCATTTTCGTAACAAAATATGAAATCATGGTGACAGTTTATTGACGCAGGTGAAGAAAGGATGTTTATCTATTTGCCGAGTAACAAGAAGAGAGAATTCCAGACTGAAACATTTCCGTTTTTGAGGCAAAAGGGTTCTTGAAGGAAAAAGCTTAACAAACGTCCCTTGAGAATAGTTTTTAATTCTGTTTCTTCAAATTTCTTTCTTCGCCCAACACATGATTGATCGTGCATGTGTACACTGTCTTTTTTTAAAGCTGCGGAGCCCCGTTGTTACGTTTACATGTTACACATTTCGGATCAGTGAAAAATGTGTACATTTTCTTTTTGGATCAATTTGTTAAGCAAACGAATAATTCGAGTCATTTGCGTTTCCATTTATCCGGATTAAAGAGTGTTGAATGTAACTAAAAAGCCAAATTTCCACGCCCCTCCTTGAGTTAGACAAAGAGTTTTTAAAGTTCCCCAATGCTATGCAAACATTTCTCCTCAGCCTTTTGTTGGCACCTTTGGATGAGCGACTTTGTTCTCTAGAGTTTTCTTGCCCGGCAGTTTCCTTGCGATAAACGTTATAAAATTCGAAGACAAATCAAAAGGTATACTGGTTTTTTGCCGTCGAAGACCGGCATATTCAGGAATATTTGAAAACAGACAGTTTTAGAGGGCTCAAACAGGTTCAACAATTAGGCCGGGAAACGTCTTATTTGAAGAATTAACTCTGAAGCACTGTTTCACTTAACGACAATTTTACGCCGGGTATCAAGGACGGTGCCTACTAATTCAAAGGTATGTTTGCCCCGATTTATGATTATGCAGAAAAGGTAGGTCTTAACAAGTGTTATTAAAATCCAAAAAGAAAAAGGGGGTAACCACGCATTTTTCAAAGATAATTCATGAACAATATTTGTATAAAGCTCTAAAATACAAAGCAATGTATGACGTTCACTCTCAAATTGAAGCTTAATTATCTCTAAACAATGCATGGTTACCCCCAATTTTCTTTTTGGATACCAAGAGTGCTTACGAGGATCTACTTTCTCTGCATAGTTTTAAACCGCGCAAAAATTAATATCCCTGCATTAGTAAGCATCGCCGATAGGAAATCCGAGTTTCTAGAGTTGCGCAGAACGTATACGCGATAACAATAGTAGGCACCGTCCTTAACAAGATGCACTCTTCGATGTGACGTAATGGGTTACCATGGCAACAGAAAAGCCAAGTTAAACGTCCTTTATTTTGACTTTAAACGCTGATATCTCAAAAACGAACTCGGTGATCGCCATTTTTTAGTACTGGAAAGTGATTAGCAAGCTAAAACAAAACTCTCTGGGCAAAGTTAGAACAATTCTCTATAGGATCTCTATAGCAGATTCAGCTAGCGCCACCATATATATTTTTAAGTGTTAAGGTGGCTCTGAATCTCCTCTTAGATTTGTTCTAATTAACTTTGCAGAGAATTTATCTTAGCTTGTCAATCACGTTTCAGCAATAAAGGTTAGCCGTGTCCGAGTTCGTTTTTGAGATATAAGCGTTTAAGTACAAGATTTGGGGGGAATTCTTGCCTTGCATTTTTTGCCTCATTTGAGCATAAGAACATCGTTTGCTATTCTATCAGCAAAAAAAAATCATTACTTAATATTGAAAGTTCATTGCATAATGAGCTATCTCTGAAACTTTGAGCACAATTTACCAGATAATCTCTGAGTAACGACCCTTTGAAAATGGAAATTGTTTACAAAGAATGTGTGACCTCATTAGCGCTCTTCCCCCCAAGAATTTATTAGTTTTTGATGGCTAACAATTCGCTCGTTATCAAAGCCAAAAGGCTTAAAATTGGAAATTAAACTAAGTTCAACACGTTCTTTTACCTTTTGAAGTCAATTTGTGAATAGTACGATGACATCCAGCAGCAAACTCGTATGTTAATGAGACGAAATGCAAACAATGACGTCAGCAAAGATTCGCCCATAGGGTGTTTTTAGATCACTCTTTTGTTGCCATGGTAATGTATTACGTCCAGTCGATTAATGCAATTTATATTGTTTCATATGGTACCATATCTTTGCCGTTACGTGAACAGTTGGATAAATTCAATCCTTCCAAATACTACAGTTTTTTGAAAGTGTTGAAACTAGCCCAGACCTCGTTTCTGACTGAAAATGAAATCGACGGTTTCAAAAAAGCTCAAGTTTTGGTGTGGACATGTTTGCACGTTATTGATATTACAGAGACTGAGCATCCTGTTTAGTGACACGGCACTTCAATGCTGCTTGTTATAAAAGCATGAAAACTACTACCTTTATCCAACTTGTCTCTCTCTTTTGAGAATTTGCTAGCCAGAGTTGCAAGTAAGACCCTGTTTACAAGCTGCTAGGGTAACCCTACTGCTAGGGGTACCCTAGCAGGATGGTCAATGCTAACCCGGGTTTACAAGCAAAATTTCACAGGTAGGGTTACCCTACCACCCGGGACAATTTTGTGTGCTTGGTAACCGCCAGCATCGCAAACACAATGGAAACCGCTAAAAAGTTGTCCCGGGTAGGCGAGTTGTCCCTAGCAGAGCGTTTACAAGGCAGCTAGGGTTACCCTAGAGCTAGGGTAACCCTAGCACTCAGATAGGGTTACCCTAGCGCCAGGGTAACCCTAGCTGCCTTGTAAACTCGTCGATGAAAAAAAGAAGAAATGTGTGAGTGCGCTAGGGTAACCCTCTTGCTAGGGTAACCCTTGCACTAGGGTTACCCTACCAGCTGTAAACAGAGCCTAATTTGATGCACGAAGATTTCAATGTACGTCACGAAGTGTCCCACTGCATTGCTTTTCTCCCCAAGTACAACGTCAATCATTTTTCGAAACTCGGACAATGGGCCCTTTGAAGCTGGCGATCACGTGGTACAAAAATCGCCAAACTGGACAGCAAATTGCGCTCTGGGACATCTAAAGCAAAGCAAATTCATTTAAAAATTTCTTTGTTTTAAATGTCCTAGTGCGCAATTTGCTCTCCAGTATGACGGTTTTTGTACCATGTGATCGCCAACTGCAAAAGGCCCATTAACGTCACAAAATGTCCTCCAAATGCTGCTTGCTCCTCAAGGACCCAACTTTGCCCCAGGGTCTCTCTTCTTCCCTTCCTTGGAAGGGAAGAAGAGAGACCCTGGGGACGAGGTTGCTCAAGGACCTCGAGTAGCTTCTGCATTTACTCTGACTTAAAAATAACGCTGATCTTCACTCTAACCCTAT
>OX421448.1:56931229-56933729 GCA_949126865.1 Montipora capitata
AGTTCATTTCGCTGTATCTATTATCATCGAAATTTGGCTAAATAACTGAAAAAAATAAACAAATTAGGAATTCGTGGATCCGCAAAGAAGAATATAATTCATGTTGATTGCGGTTCGGGGTTTCTAATATGAAATAATGAAGCTTGATTTTTGTATCCTGTCAAGTGTAACAATTTGTTTTAAAGAGATCGTTTCCTTTTTGGATTTGCCGTCGGCCGTGATATTGTTAATTTACATTTTCTTCCTTCCTAAAGAGAAGCAACCTATTTCAGTCCAATGTTAAGACTTTTAATGGTGTGTCAATTTTTTCCGTGTATTAAAATTTGAAGTTAAAGTAGAGTAATCGTTAAAAGCACGATGCAAGTGACACGTAGTTTACGCGTATGTACAAACTTGCTTTGTCTTGAATATTTATACGAAGAAATGTCTTTGTGCTGTTTTGGGAACGTTTGATTTCACTCGCTCCCTTTGATCTTTGATAAACTTTAATTTGTCCCGTTTATTAACAAAATGACTTCCATTTCACCGAAGTTCATTTGTTGTGTTTTTTTGCTTCTCGTTACTAAGGAACAAACTCGAGGAATGATAACTGACATTCGAGTTACCGTTGATTATCTTTTTAAAAATTCTTTTTATTAAACCATTCTTTTCATTGAAAATGTTTAATGATTTTGTTTGATGGTACAACTTTTAACATTTAATTTTCCTCTTTTCAGAGATGTATCATCTCTTTGCTTTTCTACTGGTATTGGCTAAAGCCTCTGGCCAAGGAAGTTTTCAATTTACAGACACCCATGTAATTGTGTCTGAAACTGCCTTCTCTCAAGCAATTTTTGGGATTGCTCGAACAGGACAAAACGGTGACAAAGTGATCGCAACATGCCTGGTTAGTTATCATCAGAGACTAATTTTGAAATAATTCTTCAGAATGTCGCCTCCACTGATTCCACTTGCTAAGACTGTGTTTTAAAAACTGAATTCAATTTATTGTTTATAGGCATTGTTTTAGAGAAACTGTGACAGAAATGTTCCGTCAGAAGAAGGAATCTTATATTAAGTTCCTTTCCTAACCTACTTAAATGCCTGCTGGAGCCCATGCTGTAGGTGTGAAAACTCCCATACTATGTCACAGAATGTTTATAGACAGGTCTATTAATTTAATATAGACTACCATTCCGGAAAAAAAAATTCAAGGCAGTTTCGGTTAAATGTGACTATAGATATGATGTCAAGTTTCAGTTGTAGTTTCGTGTGAATGGCATCAGACTCCTGCAGGAGTCTCCTTTGTGGGAAATTCATTATAATAAGTCAGTCTGTGAAAACGCTGTGACAGGAACATACATGTACATGTACAGCTGTAGGGCTGTTGTTCGCTCCTAGGCATGAGCTCCTGATGTCTGAAAACTTTTACTAATTATCACTGACACTGGGATAGTTCGGGAGGGAAGGGGTTGACAAATCTTTGTTCACACAAGTCATACATAAAAAACATATCTTTTCTTTAATCCCTTCTTTCTTACTTGAAGAAAGTAGACAATGAGGGCCAGTTCAGTGGTACAGGGGTGAATCTAGGGGGAGGGAGCAGGGGGTGCACAAACCACTTCCTCCCCCTCCCTTCCTTCCTGAGATGTGGCTTTTTAATACAACTGGCATTCTGCAAAAAAAAAAAAAAAAGAAAAAAAAAATCATTAGTCAGCTACCCCCTCCTGGATCTGCTCCTGTGAAGGGTTTAAAACAGGAAAAAATATACAAACTGATGATCAGCCTTAGCACCCATGGTCAATAAACTCCTATGATTGTACATCAGTAACTGACAGATTCTTTAAGTATTGGCTTTCAGATTCCTGAACGATTTGCCAGTTGAGTGGGTGTTACAGTAGTGTTGTGGATGTTACTTGTCAACTGCCTCTCAGTGCTCCAGGTTCAAATCCCAGCTTGTGCCCTCTAATATATTTCACTCAGCTTGCTATCCATTTGTGCTGGGTAAAAGGAGTACCAGTATCCCTGGGGACAAGTTGTGCATGCAACAGGATAGGAGTAGCACTCACCCCTCCCCAAATAATAATAATTAGTATAAATACACAGGTGATTATACAAAATCGCGCACTCTCATTGGCTCGCTATCTCGGATTATCAGCCGATAATCACCTCGACGGACAAAATGGCTGCCAGTAGTCGTTTTGCCGCTGTAAGTAAAGATGATTTTCTTTCTCTTTTTTGAAATAATCACAGGTGATTATTTCAAAAAGGCTCAATGATTATCGATGAATATTCACCTCGACTTCGTCTCGGTGAATATTCACCGATAATCACTTCGCCTTCGGCGAATAATTGTTAATTATTATACTTGTATGGTACAGTCACTGTAGAAACTAATTAAAAGAAAAAGGAGCCTTTGGGTTGCCCTCCGACTGTGGTCGACCTTTCTTCTTCTTCTTGTGATCATTATTCCCAAAATTTAGGCTTAGGCAACTACATCTGTAATAGGCAATCGGATTCC
>OX421448.1:56948729-56956229 GCA_949126865.1 Montipora capitata
GCTCAGTCGGTAGAGCGGCGGTGATCTAACCCGAAGGTCGTGGGTTCAATTCCCACCCTGGTCAGACTTTTTCTCTGTCCTTGTGTGGGCCCGTTTCCATTAGTATTCTATTTCCCAACACTTAACTTTCACGCTCATTGTTATTAAGATATGGGAGAATTGATCGAGCGCTTTCAGGGAAGTGGAACGCGTAGCCGCTCCAACTCGAACTTTTAGCAAAGAAGGGTGGGAGGGTGGGCCGCGTAGGGTAACGCTCACATGGTTCATATGGGGTACAAAACTAGCACTTCACATTACACTCTAATCAGTTATTATTTGGCTTGCACAAGTTACCATTCTTAATCCCATGGGTACTAATTTCTCATGCAAGACTTTTGATTTCCTGGAAAGGTCTGGAAAATCAATCTATACAAATAACTAAAGGAGGTATTTACATGAGACCGGGACGAACTTGTACCGGTATGAAATTTTTGCAGTCGTTTGCATGAAATCGGGACGAAATGCTTGGTGCCTGGTTTTGGGACGAAATGATATCTTTTGTCCAATAAAAATGTGGCTGACCCAAAAGCATACAGGCTTGAAATTTCTGGACACGGTCTGAGATTTGTTGTCATTTACTTGAGAACGGTGCGAACTCAGACCGATACGAGAATTTCTCGTCTCTGTCCAGCAACCGAGACGAAGTCAGATCGGTCTGAGTTCATTGTCAGGCCGGTCTCATGTAAACGCATAAGAAGAAATATATGGCGGCCGATGCGAACTCATGCCAGTCTGAGTTCGTCGTGGTATCGTGCAAATATCCCCTTGTTTGTAAAAACGCTGGTCGACAAATACAATGAACCTTGTATGGTCCTAGTAATGGACTCGTGCTCTTGTAGTTGTAGAAAAAGAAGCATACCAAAACAAAGATAAATCTTTCGCGATGCGGTTTAATTTCAGTTAATTAGAAGTGTTTCAGTTTAAAACCTGTCGATACAATCCTTTAAATTTAAATCACATTGCTTCCTGAGATATTGTAATTCTCCACTCCTAAAACTTTGGTGAGACTGGTTCGAGTCGGGTCTGTTTTGAAATTGTTCGGATAGATGGTAATTGGAGACTTCACTGTTTACAAACAGATCTTTTGTTAGCTAAATTTTGACAACCACAACAAGAGCATCCGCAGTTTCGACAGCCAATATATCTCTGGTTGGCACATTAATAACACTTAGGTAGCGGAACCATGAATATCGCTATTACTGTAGATGTTTGCAATCATGTCCGACCACAAACGTTTGCTATTGTGTGCTTAGTTACCTGGCCTTTTAATGAAAGTGAGGCTGGTGTTGCCCTTGTTATAATACAGACCTTCCTCCTTTTCTTATGTTAATGATGATGTTCTCATAATAATTAGTTAGAATTTACATAAGAAAACCAGTGAGGTTTCTATCAAAACAAGGTCAACTCGAGCCTCAATTTCATTCATAGGCCAGGTAGCTAAGCACACAACTGTAAAATG
This sequence comes from Montipora capitata, assembly GCA_949126865.1. NCBI lineage: Eukaryota > Metazoa > Cnidaria > Anthozoa > Scleractinia > Acroporidae > Montipora > Montipora capitata. The sequence continues at coordinate 56,950,228 of OX421448.1, forward strand.
GACTGTTGAGAGAACAATTCTGATGCACGGACGTCGACTCTAAGTTCATCTTCCAAAGGAAATGCTAATTGCCAAAGCTATTGAATGCGAGGCTTAAGCAGACTATTGAGTATCAGTGTTTTTTTGTTGGAAAGGTATGATATAGACGTATCTTGATTTTGGCTGTTAATGACATAAATGGACAGGGGCTGGCGATGAAGGTACAAGTTAAAAAGCGGGAGTGAAATTATCAGATTCATCAGCAAATAGATTGTTTTCACTCACGTGATCAGTAACCTTGTTTTTCCACCGAAACAAAGGAAAACGTTTGCATGATAATACAGCTCAATTTCCAGAGAATTAGTTGGGTACACCAAAATGGCCTCCGTGACGTCACGTGAAAACACTCTATTGGTGGTTTTCACGTTACGTCATCGCCCGCCATGTTGGTAGACGAAAACAAAAGATCTCTCATTAGCTCCTTTTGTTCGTCCACCAGCGATTGTATATTGCAGCATTGTTATATGTGCCTTTAGAGACTGGTTGCAAACCATCTATTAAACACATTAGTCAAGTGACTGTTTTTCAATAGGGACGCAGCTTGGCACATGCAACATACACAAGCGCGTTAACTTGACGTTACGTAGTATTAATTTTCGTTTGCTGCTCCTGTCTATGTGCGCGTCTCTCGCTAAAACCAGGCCTTTATCTAGTTGACGGAACTAAAACGTCTTAGTTTAGAAAAATGATTGGATTTTTGGATTTCCGTTTGTTCAGGAAAGTGGCAGTCCAGGCTCTTTTGATGTTGTGATCGTCAGAAAGGGCAGTGCCTTGGACACCCGCTGGGTCTCGTTCAGAATGACTCCATCAGGTAAGAGCTCTCATTTGTAAATGAAGCACATACAAAAACGGGTACTAAGCATCAGAAATTGCAACTAAACTCAAATTATTCAGTTTCGTTGCTGAGATTAATTAATCTGTCCACTTACATGTACAACAAACGCATTCCACACTTTTTTTCGCTGCACAAGGTAAGTTAAGTTATTGAAACTTGAGATCATTTGATTCAGGACCGAGTTCGCCTGGGGCATGGGTCCATCACTAATTTCACAGCACAAACTGTTTTGCATTCGTGCTTTTAAAGAACCTTTGCATTGCAAAGCATTTTGTGCCGTCAAGTGGAGAATAGATCCATGCCATTTACAGCTCGTTCGTTGGTGTAAATGACTGTGTGTTTTACTTTACGAAACGAGTGCGACACTTAACAGGAAAATGTAATTTATGTTTTTAGTCTACATAGCTGGAGAGAAATAGCTTTTATTATTAATTTATCACCATCATCATCATCATATCTTTTTTTACCCTCGGATTTTAAAGTAGCCTTGTTTAGCTGATACTTCCTAGGATGAACCATCTCAATGGAACCATGATATATCACCGAGGACAGACCACAACGCCGGGAAGGTCATACTCCGCTCTTTGCGAATTGAGTGTGGGTTCTTTTACGTCCCACAGGATAATGAACATTGAAGAGTTGTGAGACGGGGCCTACGGTTTATCGTCCTTATCCCAGAAGAAATTAATGAATGAATGGAATTAAAACAGATAAAATCAAACGTTTTTTTTTTGAGAAAGGAAAACTGGAGTACCCTGCGAAAAACCTTTGGGAGCAGCTAAGAGTAGAGAACCAGCGAACGCAAGATACGACGCTACATGAGTCCAAGGGCCTGTTTCTCGAAAGTCCTGAAATCAGTTTGGGTCGGAAAAGCCATTGTGAAACTGCGATTCTCTTGTTTTTAAAAACTGGTCTTTTAACACATTTTCAAACAAACAAAAGCAAAATGATTGGGAAGTTTGATGCCTTAATTAAGATACAGAGGAAAATGTGGTCCCCTAAAATTTTTGGGCTTTTGAGAAGCAGGCTGCAGATCTCCAAACCGGGACTTTGGTGGAGGATGAGTGTTTTCCTCCGTTCCCCAACCCTACTCCCCCTTAACGCGAAGAGGGTTAGGTCCATCTTAGGAACGGAAAAGATGTGTACGTGTACTTAACCCAAAATAGGCGGTTTAGAACGTTGCTTCGTGGTAGATACATGTAAACAGTATTTGTTGAGTACGCCATAGGGTTGCTTTTTCACTGGCGACACACGGTATATGCAGACGCATTATTTGTTTGTTATTAACATGAAACGTGGTTTGCCCAAGCACTATTTATTTTGCGTGTATTGCTTGTGCTTGCGTCCCGAATGAAGAACCAGTCCCAGGGCAGTTTTGATTGTGCACAACATCAGTTAGGATACTTTTATATCCTTGTCGCGCTAACGCTTTTGTTTTACTCCAGGAGGTGATGACTTTTATGGTAGCTCCAAACTGGTCAAATTCGAACCAGGCCAAAGAGAAAGGACCTTTCCTGTGATTGTTGTGGATGATTCTGTCCCCGAGGTATTACACCAACTAAACCGTTATAACTACAGTAAATACGTCATGTATCAAAATACGGCTTCAATCCTGACACGCTCTGTCTCATGTTTGGCCTTGAATTTAAATGCATTGGACCGTATTTTATACGTTATGTGAACCATATAAGCGGTTGGTCCTTGATTTTTTCATTTATGAAAGAAAAACTTCCAGAAGGAAAATTTTCATTGCTATGGGCATGTTTTTCATTTTAATTCTCTCAAATTTACCAATAGGGAGGGAGTGGACGGTAAACCTGGGTTAAAGCAAAATAATGGAACACACCGTATCTTTTCGGATATTCCCGGCAGAAATTTGGGATTACATGTACCTTTTGAGACTCTCTAAAAATTTTGGACAATTTCCGGTCGGGCACTTCTGAATAAAATAGACTTACCGAAATTCCTAAAAAAGCGGGTAAATGCACACTAAGCCAAACAAAGTGGCGGAAAGTCTCAAGAGCAAGTTGGGTTTTCTGGCATTTTTCCAGTTCTTCTATACTCACGCACGAGATTTTCTTCTTTTTTCTTTTGCAAGAATTTATTTTTTAATGCTCCCAGCCCCTCCCCCCAGGACAACAAAACCGCCAGGCCGCCACTTGGAGTGAACGACATGCGACATGTATTTGTGCTGGCAGTGTTTAGAAATAAATGAATATATATTTAAAGTTCGGGCTGAAGCTGAAAGAGAGAAATGATCCTCTCACTTATCTGGACAATTTAAGCAATTTTCTCTTGGAGACACCTGAAAATGTCAGGTGGTTTCAACAGAAATCGAACCCGTGACCTCTGCGATGCCTGTACAATGCTCTGCCAACTGAACTATGAAGCCAACCAAGTCTCTCCCTCAATTGAAGGGTTATTCTTAATTGTGATTTTCTTCCAAGTGATCTTCCAAGTGATCGTTCATTTTGGACACTGAAAGCTTGATAAGGATCATGGGAAATGAACATTAAAAAAAAAAAAAAAAAGCCGAACCCCAATGTCTGGACTCAACAATTTTTTCTTCCAAAAGTGCCGCTGTAAACGTGTATTAACACCCGCTAAGAAGCAAGCTTACGCAGTGAAAAATGTCGGTCACCAAACTTCAAGAGAAAGCTAACCATTTTAAAATCAAGCTTCAGACGTAACCATTATTCAGCAACGATTTTAAATATAAACTAATTAGTTTTGGTAAATAATCGGCACCTTTTCTAATCAGTTGATCTTTAGCGGTTAAGTGGATAAAAAAAGTTCCTTCAAAGTGGGTGCTCCGGGGTTCAAATCCTGTCCAGTGGGTGCTTTTACTTTTTTTGTTTTTATTTGCTACCACAAAATTAGTTAAATTATTGTTTTAGAGGAGGTTTCCTTTAATGCAAAACCAAGGATGGTATCAATTTTTCAGTGGACACTCGTTAAATTGCTTTTATTGTAGATTGATGAGATGTTTGAGTTGAGGCTTTACAGCACAGGCCCAGCAGGACAGGAGGGAGTCCTTGGAGAGAAGATTACCATTAATGTAACTGTTAAGGAAAACGATGATCCTTATGGAGTATTTGGATTCAAAATGGCAAACATCGTCAAAACAATCGGTAAGCATAAAAATCAGCGATGTCAAAGTTGTTGATGGAAGTGTTCACAACTCTATGCCATCTTATCAAGTTAATTAAATAACTACGTGACTCTAAACCTTATTACTAAACTGTATATGGCAAGCAATTCTCTGGCTAAATCGAGCACTCTGATTGGGTCGTTTTCGGTCGGGATTTTACAGTACGGACTGTTACCATGGAAAGGGTCCGTAAAGTGGACTGTAAAGCGGTTTCATAAAGTGGAATCACAATAGTACAATTATACCAAGCGGAATATGTAAAAGCCGGGTTACCTTTCAAACTTCGCCGATGGAAGACGAAGATTACGAAAATTCACCAAGCGGAGAAGTGTCTCATCGCGCAAAGAAACGATGCCATCTAATAAACAACTTACTAACCTCACTTGCTCGGGACCCTACTGGGGAATATTGGCTCTCGGTCGTTTTTGCACGGCCCTCGCGGCGCTCGGTCCGTAATGCCACGACTGCGGGCCAATAATCCCCAGTACGGCCGGCCGGCTCTCGTGCTTAGTTAGTAAGAGGGTAATATTTTGACACCTCTTTCGTGCATATTTTTACCTCAACGCTTTTTCCGAGTTTCCCAGAGTCACCAATGAAAAAATATCATTCGTTCATAAAATTTGCTTTTTGCCAAGAATGGAGGAAACTTGTTTGATGCAAGGTCACTCCTTGGCTGTTAGCTACAGGTATCAAGTAACTTCCCAAAAGAGAGAGACCAGTTATAATGAGAGAATATTCATGCTTTCACGGGAAACAGCAACCTGCCGTTTCCCGTTTGACGTTTCACGCTCTTAACGCTATACTAAACACGATGCTATAAGATACGATAACTGTAGTTAGAGAAGGAGACGCAATTAACCTTTTACTGTTTTCTAACTTGCGTCCCTCTGGCTATAACACAGAGAAAAGACCACAACACCGGGAACCCCATGCCCTATTGCCCTATTAAGCTCGATTGTTTCCGTTGCATATATTTTGTGCTCATTGTTTCCTGCAGCAATCAAGAAATACTCTGTAATGGCTACAATAGGCGACACAATTGTTGAAACATTGGCCTTTTCAACCCCTTTTCCGTCGTTTTTGACTCTTGTCCTTCATCATCATCATCATCATATGTTTATTTTCCCTCGGATTTTAGAGTAGCTTGGTGTTGCTAATATCTCTGAGCATTTACCCTCTCAACCATGTAATACCACAGAAGACAGACCACAACACCAAAAACTCCATGCCCTACTACCTTCCGAATAGTTTGTGGGTTCGTTTACGTCCCACAGGGTTATGAACATTGAAGGTGAAGGGTTGTGTAGACGTGGCCTACGGTTTATCGTCCTTATCCGAGAAGACTATAGAGAGTCTATAACCATTTGCAGATGTCATTACAAAAGGTAGCACTTTCTCCTGAGTTATTGAAAGACCCTGAGTGTTGGTTCGGCCGGAGGTTTTGATCCTGCGACCTCCCGCACGGTAGTCCGATGCTGAATCAATTGTCTGAGCCAACTGGTTGGTGGTTAAAAATCTCTCTATTGTTGTTTTTGTGTGTTTTTTCGTTAAAGGTGAATCTAAGTCCAGTACACAAAGTGCTAGTTTTGAAGTTTCCCGAGAGAGAGGAACATTTGGCACAGTCGATGTCACCTGGAGCGTCACTGCAGGTAGCGGTGCCGATCCTTCTCTGGACGTTGATCCAACATATGGCCATGTCATGTTCTCACCCGGGGACACATCCAAGTTTATTACTATCAACTCGGTTGCAGACAAGGTGAGCATCTACTTTTCAAGACGTCTTGTTGTCTTTTTGAGAACCTCAAACCTCAGACCTCGGTTTGAGGTCAAACGTTTGCCATCAGAGGAGCAGATGATTTTGGACATTTGTCAAGACGTTTCTTTGCTCAACCACGAAAAAGGAAGAAAGCCGCCATTTTTGTTTTAGGCAAATTCATCATCACCTCAGTTTAAAGGGGGTAACTAAAAAAGTTTCCG
>OX421448.1:56968729-57003729 GCA_949126865.1 Montipora capitata
ATCCAGCCAAGCATGGCTTTCTTTTTATTTTGAACAATGTTCTTTTGAAAGAGATAAACGATATTGAAATACCCATAACATTTTCTAAAAAGATGATTCGAAAAAATCAATGCTTAGCTGTATTCTGTATTTGGGAGTGAAACGTGCAATCTATAAAAAAATTAATTAAATTTAAAGACCGCCGGAAATTTAGCTTTTTCTCAAACCGGAAGTCAGTTCGTTTACGCATGCGCAGTTGATCTGAGAATGAGCGCGAGGAAGGGCGAGGGAAATCCTTCGATGGAAACAACAGTTCGTGCGGTGATTTTTTCTTGTGAGTTGGTTTTCTGGTCAGCTCATGATATGATGACCTCAGTCACCGGAAGTAACATTTCACTTCCTTAGCAACGCGCGAAAAATCCGTCTGTGGGCCCTTAACGTAATCAGAAGCGCAATGAAGAGCAATAGCGACTTGCGTGCACACATTTTCCCGCGCTGAGCGTTGGTTGCTTCTTTCTGATTCGAGATCTGTCTGATTGGTTGTCCTAGTTTTGTACTTCTGCTTCTGACCTCATTCCAGCTTCTTTTCGAAAGCAAGTATTTTAAATGAAACTAAATATAACCAAGCCAATGCAGCGGTTTTGCCTGGGATATTTAGGGAGACTCCCGGGAGGTTTGCAGGGGCATTGCCATGTGATTTGGCTCGAGTTGCTTTTTCCCTTACTTGCTTCTTTTCGCTCACTCCCTCTCTCCGATATTATGAGGTGAGACACTCCACACACTGATTTTTCTCAGTAATGTGTTGACAGGTGCCTCAGTTTGGCTCGGTTGCTATGGTGACCTTGCTGCTGACGAGGGCCGGCTACTACCTTTGCCGCACCTACCGTCTAATAAACAGGCTATTTCCGAGTTCATGTCTGCCTCCTCTTCAAAGCGAGTCTAAGTGCGAAGTTTTTGTGGTGGTAATTAGTTCTACTTTACACACGAATGAAAACTAATTTTCGGAAGAAATACTTCGCACTTTAACTCCCTTTGAAGAGGCGGCAGACATGACTCGGAAATAGCCTATTGGCGTTGTTGCTCCCAAAACGACTTAAACATATGACCTTTGGATTGCAAACTTTGATGGTTTACAAGCTCAGCTATAGGTGACTTGTTAGAACTGGGTCATTAAGCTGGGTTCAGAGGACATTCGTCACGTGCATACTGCCTGGGTAGAAATGTGGTTGGTATACTGGCAATTGTTGCATAGGAACTGGCGAATCTTTGGCCTGGTTGAAATGGAGGAAAAGATGTATTTTGTCGATACTGATTCATGGATTTTAAATGATTTTAAATTTTAGGTTTTGGTCATTCCAGTGAACGATGAGACTTTGCCTGAAATTGATGAACACTTCACTGTCGTTTTAACATCCGTATTGCCAATGGATGGAAGTACTGCCACAAGTGCTGCAAGCTTAAGATCTGGCTACACAAGAGTCAACGTCACTATTCAACAAAGCGACTTTCCCTTTGGCCTTCTACAGTTCATGCGTAATGCTCCTGTTGGAGATGTAGCAGTGTCTCCGTCAACAGCCCAATTTGATGTCGATGTAAGGGAAAGCGCGGGAACACTTACGCTGTTTGTAGTACGGGCACAAGGGACACTTGGTAAGACTCAATACATTAGATTTCTAGTTTTAGGGTTTGAAACATTTCAAGTTTAATTAATTGTCTCCAGATAAGAGCTTGGAAGATCTTTGACAAAAGTATTGGCGGGAGCCTTGAGTCTATGCGAAAAATAGCTTTTAAAACAATCCAGGCAGGGTGGTGCGAAGAAAAGCTCGGAGTACTGTTAGAATGTTTTCAAAAAGCTGGTTGCCGAAAGAATAGTACGAGGGCACGGTCCTCTACCGAAACTGGCATAGCTTTACGTTTCTTTACTCGGGTAGTTTCAAAGAGGGTGTCAGAAGGAATTTGCGATACGTGCTTGTAGCCAATAAGAACTGAAATGGCTTAGTAGTAATAATAATAATAATAATAATAACAGTGATGATATAAATTAATGACAATGATCCTTAATGTTTCAGGTAATGTCAAGTGTCAATGGAAAACTCTACCAGGCTCTGCTAAATCCCCAGAGGACTACACCGAGACCACAGGTTCAGTTGAGTTTCCTGCAGGATCGCGGACCACCACAATCAACATCACGATCGTCGATGACAACGTTTCAGAGCTCAGTAAATCATTTAGCGTGGAGCTTTTTAACGCAGAGGGAGGGGGTAAGTAGGGAATCCTAAAAGAGTCATGTCTGTAGGACGTTTCTGAGAAGGTTAGAATTTCAGAACGTTATAACATTCTTTTTTCTTAGTGCAATACACGTTTTTGATCTTTACAATCCTCAGTATCTCTTTTTTTGTTGGCACTGGGCCTCTTGCATTGATCAAGAAGCATGTCTTTAATCGTTTTCTCATGTGATCTATCACATGACTCTCCTCTCTCTGTAAATAAAGTGGAAGTGTTCAGAAGCGTAACGCAACGTGATGTAACGCAACTTCCATTCCTTATGGGATGGGGTAACGATAACCGTTTGATTCAAGATAGCCCCGAGAGACAGGTATTTACAGTTATTTAAAAGTGAGGGAGGGCGTTAGTTAAGGTTTTAATCCAGGTGAAGGGAGCAATGCAAGAAGAGCTACTGACTGAGAAAATGTCATAATTTTTTTATTGGTCATGTTGTTCAAACCCAAAAAATCCTTCGCTCGTTGTACTTGAAATTGCTGCTTCCCAACTAGGTCTTCCTTGGCTTCATTTGCAATCATTCGTGATTCTGGTTTCACTAATTCCTCCCAGCAACGGCTGGATCACTGGTCCGTGTCACCTTTTGTCCTTTTTATGAAGTCCTTGCTACTTTTCCCTAATTTACTATTCCTTCCACATTTTGAGTGTTTACGGCGTTCTAGTGGTAAGAGTAAGCATTTTGATAAGCATTCCTTTCCCAAGTCTCCCCTCCCTTCTTCCTTCTTCCCTTTGTGTCCTTCCCTCTTTCCTTCCTCCTTTCACCTAAATCCTTATGCATATGTCCTTCCTTCCCTCCCTCCCTCCTTCCTTGCTTTTTTTCTTCCCTTTTTCCTCCCTCTTTCCATCCTCTCTCTACTCTCCACCCTTTGTCAGTGTGATGTTGCCTTTCTTCTGTGCTCTTTGGGAGTCGAGAATTTGTTGTCATGGGACAACAGGATGCAGTTAGTAATCAGTGGTCAATTCGTTTGAGTAATTTCTCCTTATACCACTTTTTTTCCAGCTCAACTGAATTCAGTCGCCAATTTAGCGCGTGTGACCATCCTCCCGAGTGACGATGCATTTGGTGTTTTCAGCTTCGCCCCTGATTCCCTCAGTCGCACCATTAATGAAGCCAGTGGCAGTACTGTACTGTTGACGGTGCAGAGAACAAGGGGTTCGTTGGGTGATTCGACTGTCTACTGGCAGGTATCAGGACAGGCTACCCCGGACGTGGAGAACACGAATGGCTCTGTAGTGTTACCTGTCAATGTCAACAGCACTCAAATTGCCATCAGGATTAAGGAAGATGTGGTATGCTGTTACACTTTTCGATAATACAGACATGAAATGATCAGAATAAGAATATGAACATGCACTTCCGGTTGCTGTTCGTGGCTCCTTGAACATCTCTTTTTTAACCTCCCTATTATTATCGCGGGGTTATTTGAACACAAGCGAGGAATTCGATGTTCGCTCCGTTGTGGTTTGGTTTCGAGTTGTATAGCGAAAATCGAATTACTCGCGCGTGTTAAAATAATCCTGCCATAAAATATCGTGCGAGATACGAAGCCCAGAATCATCTGACGTAAGGAAGATGTACACAGCATGATCTTGCAAGTTGCTGTAAAGTGAAGGAGATGAGTGCGTTTAAATGCGGGGCTTTAATCAGCTAATCTCCGACTTACACACAAAACAAAAAACAAGTGCAGCTCCGCTGACGGCGTGGTTTGTCTGTCTGTCTGTCTGTCTGTCTGTCTGTAGGTATCGTCTACGGATCACTAGTGTCAATACCTTACATGTCATTTGAGATTTAACATCGTGCTGCAAAAAGTACTGATTTGAATGACCTTTTAATTATTTTAGGTACCCGAGCTGGCCGAGAGCTTTTTAGTTACACTTACAAATGTGTCTGCGGGACGCCTGGCAGATGACGGAACTCGATCTAACGTCACTATCTCCGCAAGCGATGATCCGTATGGCGTTTTTGTATTCGCCCTCTCTCAGCTTGCAGTCATGGAAAGTAACGTCACCGTAAACTTAACGGTAACGCGAAAGTCTGGAACGCAGGGCGTTGTCCGCGTTAGCTACCACAGCATAAATCCAAGTATGGCCAACGTGAGAATGGCCACGCCAAGTGTGGACTATATTCCCATAAGCGGAGCTGTCGTGTTCGGTGACGGGCAGAGGAATGCTACCCTCGGTTTGCATGTGCTTGACGATGTTATGCCCGAGGCAGCAGAGACAGTGATGGTGAATTTAACTGATGTACAACTACTCTCTGGCCATCCTGTGTTTCCTGGTAAGAAAAGACGGAACGGTTGTTGTTTTAAAAGCACAATGACGCTTTGACCACTAGGACATTCAAGTTGAAACATTTTTGTTTTATGATAGTTTGCATTTTTTTCTAAAATTTCTAGCACCTGAAAATTCACCACGAATAGGAGTGTCTCGTGTGGCGCGTGTCACAATAGAAAAGAATGACAATGCAAACGGTGTTGTACAACTCTCGTCCAGTGCTGTCAGCCTCCATGAGCCTCATTCTGGATCAGTTGTGAACGTGACAAGAGCGGCTGGTGATTTCGGCACTGTAAGTGATTGAGCTATCTGTAGTTTGCCTTATAATCTGGCCAAATATTACAACATTTTTTACCAAAAGTTTTCGTTCGATTGATATTGGCCAGTATTGAGGGTCATATGCGTCTTATTATCGCTACCCAACTATTTAGTGTATTCCTCTTGAGACTTGTCATAAACGTGTAATAATTAAATTCCAGTGAGCACACTACATCTACTTCAAAACCGTTTCAGTTATAGAATACGTGAAATAGATGGAATAATCGCCAAAATACTTGATATTAAAAGGTTCTGTTTCGAAGTGATGTTTTCGTTGATGTTGCGGCCCCATGGTTGCGTAAACCTCGGGAATATTAAAACTCGAAAATGGTAATGTGGAATTTCTTTATTGATAAAGCTATCGTTACATCACAATTAAGGTGGTTCTGGCCTTTATTCAAGCGATTTGCCATAAACTTGAAAAACGTCGGGCCAACTCTTTTCAAGATTACCCAAATGCAATCCGTTTCAATCTTGTCCATTTGTGTCAATCCATGCTTCTCTTTCCTTTTGTTGTGCTTCTTTTATGTTGTTCAACAGTTTTTAAGTGGTTATCGCAACGTTTCATTCTACTTTTTGGGGCATTTTGGGTGTCACGAAATTACATCATTTTGCGTGACGTGGCCCCTTTAATTTATTTTCTGGTCTAGATAAATGCATCTGTTTCTCTTTAGTTCGGGACCAGAGTTAAAAAGAACACTGTAGCGTAAATTGTTTGTATTCCGACATGCGAGTGGTCTTGGAATTGGGCAGAAGACCCAGGGAACACATCGTGACGCTTGTTTAGGGCGGCGCGCATTTCTGAGCTTTTGAATCAATTTTGGTTTGTCATGCAATCGGGCCTGCTTCGCCGGGCCGTCTCTCTCAGTCTTGTTAAAAGGGCAGTGTCACGCTATTTTAATCAAACTTCAAAACACTAAAAGACGTCTTTGCATCAATGAAGACCAAAGAACAACGCTGTAGTTTTGTTATCAGTAACCAATGAAGTGCACTGAAGCTATTCTTTGTTGTTTGCGGCCAAGGATGGAGAAGTTGGAAATGGATTGAAACTTGAAAAAACTGGCCAGTTTTTTTCAAGTTTGGAGACGATGTCTTTAGAAAGTCGCAAAAAATTAAATACGAATAGTTCTTTGTGCCATAAATACACTTCATATCTTCTCAGTGGGTTGTCAGGAATGTTGTGAGCGTGTGAGGTAAAGTACTAATTTAGATTTGTAACCAGTTTTGACCTAAATACAGCAAATTTAGCGTGACAGGGCAAGGTATGTTTTTTTGGTTTAAGTTCCTTAAGGCTGCTGTCTAGTGTCTGTCAGTGTCCTTTACAAGAAAATCATGATTAAGAGCTTCTGAAATCCGTTATAGTGCGGCGAAATACCTTATTTTCGGTAAAGGAAACAGATTGATTTCCCCTCCTTAATGTCCAAACTATTTTGTTTCTTTAGATTGCGGTTGCGTTTGAAGTTGACGCTCTCAGCGCGAATTCATCGGATTACAGAATCCTTTCAAGAAACATCACATTACTAGAACAGCAGAGAGAGGCTTCGGTACCAGTGCAGATTATTCACGACTTGGTCCCAGAATTCGATGAGAACTTCAGAATACGCTTGACTGAAGTGTATGGCGGTGCTATCTTGGGCTCTCCTCGGGAGTGTGTTGTTACTATACTGGAGAACGACTATCCGTATGGGCTAATCGGTTAGTACTAACTGGATGTAAGGTTAAGCTTGGTTTTCACTAGCGACGCAAGCACAAGCTCAAGCACAAGCATAAGTAGCTTATGCTAAAGAAAACGAACGTCGACATAAGCATCAAAATCAACCGCGGCATCCGCCATTTTGTTCAAATGCTCAGGCACGGGGAATCTGGAACGAGTGCTTTAATTGGCCAGACGTAACAAATTTCCTTGTGCTTATGCTGTGTTTCGTTTTCACACAACGCAAGCGAATGAAAACAAGCGCAAGCCTAGGGAAAAGGGAAAAAAAACCCAGATCGTTGTGTTTGCGCTTGTGCGTTTGCTTGCACCAACCCCGTTTTCACGGTGAAATGAGCGCCGTTATGCTCGCGCTTGTGCTTGCATCGCTAATGAAAACCAGGCTTAACAGAGTATTCCGTTAAAGTAATGCAGCTTAACTTGATGGAGTGGATTTGCCTCGCGCAATATTTGGGCTGTTGTTGACCGATTTCAGTTTTCTAAGACAGTATTTTTCCCACCAATCAATATGTAATTGTTCTTTGAACAAAAAAAAAAAAAAAGAACTCTTAGGGCTGGTTTTCACAAGGTGAACCCATTTTGTGTTTCTTCTGTCACTCGGAACCTGCTGATTTCTACCGGAAGTTGCTGTGCATCATGGGTTGAAAATTCAGTAAGGTGAATCCATTTTGTGTTTCTTCTGTCACTCGGAACCTGGAAGGGATAAATACTTGCTCATTGTCTGAGGCGTAACCAATTAGAAGGCGCAAAAGCGCTATTCAATTTTCCCAGCTTGCACACGAGAAAAACTTTAAATGTTTCGTGATTTTCAGGAGTATGTGTTGTGATCCATATTTTTCATTGCTTTGAAGTTTTTTTAACCAGTTCATTATCATGAAACAAAGGAAAACCGAGAGAGAATTAGTTTGAAAGAAAAAAAACACTGAACCCAATATATTATTGAACTATAACATATGCTTGTGGCGTGAAAACTTTCTCTCGGTTGTCACGTTCAATGATAATAGCTTCTGTTGTATTTTTCTGACCTTTTTAGGCTTTGACAATGCCTCGCTGTCAGTATCAGTCCAAGAAGGGGAGAGTTCCAATAACAGAGTAACCTTGAAAGTCATAAGGCGATTTGGTCTACGAGGCGGCTCCAGTGTTCACTGGGAAGCGCGCCTGAATGGTGTGCTAGCAACAGATGATATCACACCAGTCCAGGGAGATCTTGTATTCGCACAGGGAATATCTTCACGTGATATTGAGTTCGATATTAAACCAGATTCTCTCCCAGAGGTTTTGGAGGTGAGAGATTTAAATTGAATACCCTCAACTGAAAAGAGATCATATTCTTTTCATCTACATACACACCAGAAGCATGCGTTTTTTTCCTCGGCGTTTTCGTTGCATGATTCTGATGTGTGAATTAGTTCAACTTTCTTTTATTAACGTTAAAAAAAGAAAAAAAGAGAAAAATGAAATAAATAAACTAATAAATAAATAAATAAATAAACTACTCTAAGGTTTGAAATTAAAAAAAAAAATACGAAATAAAAAAAATAGACGATAAAATCAATAAATAAAATACTCTACGGTTTGGTGGATACGAGGTCGTGGTTTTGAGAGCTGTGTGAGAAGCCACTCACAAGCGATGAACATATTTTCACAGTTTATCCATGTTTGCCAAAAATAACCAACCTCACTCCGATAAACCTGAAAACGAGAAAACGTCTAGCCCCTCGGGATTATAATGATATGGCCGCGTGATGAAGGTCGATAAAAGCACAGGTAACCCAGGCTCACTGTGTGCGTCACGTAGGTATTAAAATATAGAGAACATATGAGGCGAAGTTTAGGTCTGAAAATTTGCTAGAAAATGGTAATAAAAATCGATAAAACTTACCATGTGGTGAGCTGTTGATGTCTTTAATACGTACACGAAGTTTCGGGGAAAATGGTCCCCGTTCACCTTCCTTCATAATATAGTGACAAGGTAGGAGACGGAAGCCAGCGTCGGGACTCCGATCGACCCAAAACAAGCACAATTTTTTCCGCGAAAATCAAATCCAGTCGCTAAATAAACACGCCAGGTTCGTGGAATAGGAATTTCTCTAAACCATGAATCCACTGAAGCATCTCCAGGTAGCAACGCGGAGCCACCAGACTCCGTAAAACTTGTAAGTTAACCTGCTAAAATGGCGGCCAGAAAGCGTGGTACTCACGAGGTGCCCAATTCAAAATGGCACTGAACTCTGGACGCCTGGTGACGAGTATAATAAGTTCTGGAGGGAGGGGAGTCCCAAATTGCTAAAAACAAACCTCACTGAGCAATTTGGGACTCCCCTCCCTCGAGGGAGACTTATTATACTCGTCACCAGGCGTCCAGAGTTCAGTGCCATTTTGAATTGGGCACCTCGTGAGTACCACGCTTTCTGGCCGCCATTTTAGCAGGTTAACTTACAAGTTTTACGGAGTCTGGTGGCTCCGCGTTGCTACCTGGAGATGCTTCAGTGGATTCATGGTTTAGAGAAATTCCTATTCCATGAACCTGGCGTGTTTATTTAGCGACTGGATTTGATTTTCGCGGAAAAAATCGTGCTTGTTTTGGGTCGATCGGAGTCCCGACGCTGGCTTCCGTCTCCTATCTTGTCACTATATTATGAAGGAAGGTGAACGGGGACCATTTTCCCCGAAACTTCGTGTACGTATTAAAGACAACAACAGCTCACCACATGGTAAGTTTTATCGATTTTTATTACCATTTTTTAGCAAATTTTCAGACCTAAACTTCGCCTCATATGTTCTCTATATTTTAATACCTACGTGACGCACACAGTGAGCCTGGGTTACCTGTGATAAAAGCGAACTGGTTCCCAAATGAGTGTAGAACTTTGCCTCCTCGAAAAAATGATGTTGCTTTTGTTTGCTCCCGGCTTGATGCGTCTTAGCATAAAACGAAATCGGGAATTACATATCGTTCAATATTGAAGCCTTTGAGATGAAATTTTTGAATTAAATAAGGAGCCATTGGTTTATATTCAGGATAAGTTGTGAAAATCAAGTTAAATTTATTGCACCTTGAAGCTCTGATCCCTTGAAAGAAAAGTTTAATGGGAGACAATTTCAATTTGCACCAGCGTGTAGTTGCTCTTTTCGTTTTTTTTCCTCTTTAAATTGTTTAATGCCATGCGTACAATGTTTTTCCTTTGTAATAGTTTCATTTTTTTATTAGAGTGTTCTTTTTTATAAGTTTAATTAAGTTTGAAGAATTCTTTGCTTCATTTTGTTGATTTATTTCTGCTGTGTTTGTCAGTTGTTGTTTTGCTTAATGATGTTATTTACCTTCTACAGCCTGTGGACAACAGATCTAAAAGCGTAAGCATGCTCTAAATAAATCTTAAACTCTTAAAAAATCCTCTCGATTTTAAACCAGAGACATAACTTCGCCCCCTAAAATATTCTTAAATAAAAGAAATAAGTATAGGTCTTAAACGTAATTAAAAAATAGTATAAATTCATTATCATGCTGAAGTCCTACCCTTAATGGCAACTTGAAAGTCAATCTAGTGCAATTTGAAACAAGTTTGTGTGCTATACTTACAAAGCAAAGAATCTTTCAACAACAACAACAACAACAATTTATTCACATTTCACTTTTTTGCATTAAGTTATAATAATAGTTACTTCTACTTTTCAATGCGTTACAAATAAAATTAATCAAGTAAAATAAAAGGTACATAACGTGATTAAAATGCCTAGTGTCTAAGTAAACCGCTAGGTTTTCTAGTTAAATGCTACCCGCTTTAGAAAGTTAAAATTATGTGAAAACGTAGGTAACAAAAAATAAGAATATATGAGAGCAAATGCGTTTTAATATTTTGGTTGACCTGTTCATTCTGGAGCCCGGTTAGCAGGGTCCCTTTATCACTTACCCATTTCTAACCCTAACCCTAACCGCGAAAGCTCCTGCTGTGGACCTTTTGAGGCTGAACACCCTAAGAGTTACCCAAACCGCTTTTTTAACCTCTTAAAGGTACGACGAGCACCCCCGTCCTTTTGATATGGGATCCCCCCCCCCCACCCCCGGCCCTAGAAGAGATTTGTAGCTTAGACTGGCCCAAGCAGAGTGCATTTTCCTTACCTTAAAAAGCGACAGAAATGCAAAGCTGCATTTTAAATTATTTAACAAAAAATAAACAAACCAAAACAAATTGAGAGCTTTTAGAGCGAGTTTCAATCGATTGTCGTAAAACCATAACCAAAGTAATTACTTTGGCCAATCAAAAAGGACGGAGACAATCCAGTAAACCAATCAAAACTCGAACTAATTACACGTAGCCGACACAAAGCGCGGGAAAATGTGCACGCGCAAGCCACGATTGGTTTTGGTTTCAGTTCTGATTGGTTGAAAAAGTGGCGCGAGAACTTTGAACCAATCACTGAGTGAAATAATGCAAAACCAAAGCAATTCGCTAATTACTTTCGACACTCAATTGAAAATCGCTCTAAGTCTGTGTCCTGTTTTTGTTCCCAATAACCAGATAATTGACGTCAACTTGACTTCGGTGACGTTTCGGTCCGAGGGGACCCCGTCACTGGATCAAACAACTCGAGTCGCGCGGGTGCGCATAGAGGCAAGTGATGCTCCCCACGGAGTGGTAGAGTTTGCCCAGGCGAGTTACAATGCTTCTGAGGGTAGTACCGTGTACCTTGTGGTTTCAAGACGTTTTGGCACCGCTGGCGATATAAGAGTGTTTTACAGGTAGGTGTAGACAATGATTTGATTTGTTTCTTTTCAGGTAAGTAACGCACGCACAGCTCTTTACAACGTCTTATTTTTTGGATCGGAATTTATGAATCTTTAAAATTTTCGCTCATACGCATGTGTTTACCACCTTCTAATCGATCTGTCAAGAAACTTGGAGGGTACATTGAAAATTCGTTTCATAATTATTTGTACCTGAAACGTTTGGCGTTATATGCGCGATAATTTTTGACAACTGTTCTTTCAGGTTTTTAACTTAACAAAGACTTTATGGGCTCATCAAGGATTTTGCCACCAATGTATGGCTAATATCTTGCTTATTGTCAAACCAAAAGGCTTTTAATTGAGAAGATGGCAAAATTTCAAAAGCTCTTTGATCTTTTAAAGTCATTAACGAGTGTAGGATTGGCGCAGTGACGTGTGAGACTACACCTCCCCTATCAATGTGGCTTAGGTTCGATTTTGTGACTCGACGCCATATTTGGGTTGTTTGATAGTTCTCTACTCTGATCCGAGAATTTTTTTCCAGATACTCGGTTTTCCTTCGCTCTTTAAACAATATTTCATTGGTTCTGCTTGTAGTTGATTTGATGTACAGTTTTCTCAATTAGTAGAACTCTTGTGTTCGACCATGTAAGCTTGAGACTTGAATAAAAGGATTCTTATTACTATTGTGATGACCTGTACAGGGAAACTCGTATATTTACGGGCGTTTTCGGTAAATACGGGCTTGGTCGGGAATTTGAGGGAACAAATTTCAACTTTTAATTATCTTTCTTTATAGTCACAATGTCTTTATAACTGTAATGGTAGCGCTTGTCTCTTTCCTTGTGCTCAACTGTAATCGATTTTCTTAACGGCGTGTGCTTCTTCCAACTCTTATAGCACCATGGAGCATATTGGAGGCAATCGAGCCGTGCCAAACGTCGACTTTGTGGCCGCAACAAACTGGTCCGTTGTAATTCCCAATGGAGAAAGCACCGCAAATATAAACATTACCATTAACGACGATGGAAATCCCGAGCTGGGCGAAGTGTTTGATGTGGAACTAGTTAGCGTCGAGTTGATTGGTCACTCCCCCGTTCTTCCGCCCCAGATTGGTGGGGTGGGGCGGGCTGCTGTTACCATAGTTACCAATGATGATGCGCATGGCCTGATGGTTATCAGAGCTGCCAACCCCGATGCCAATAGTCACGGTAGCCGCGTGACAGTTGACGAAACTGATAGTCTGTCAGTTCGCCTTGTTATTGAAAGGCTTAAAGGTGAGATAACAACGCTCTTAATTAGGTCGTGTTTTGACCCGTTGATCGTGCATTTTGAGGCATTTAATTTCTTGTACTAGACTTTTTAGTCTTTTAGAGATTGTGTAATAATGTCTTAAGTTTGTTTTTCTGTCATTGTGGTCAAGCGTACCTAAACACCAATTTTTAGTTCTTTCGTTGGGAAAGAAACACGGATATTTGCTTGAACTGTAAGCCTTGCGCGCGTTCGCTTGATTCGAACCAATCTCGTGCTCAGAGCCTACGTTACCCTTGTCCAGCAGAACGCGCAACCGATGTCGTAGAGAAACCGCTGGAAAAATCCACAACTGATCAACGTTGATCACTCCAGGATCGCCAACCAGAGGATTTGTGTCGCCAACCAGAGCGAGAATCAGCTTAAATATCCTGTTACTGATGTCGTTGTGAGCAAAACTAAGCAGTACAGTAGATCTAGGAGAACCCTCACTCGCGAAGGTTGTGTCTGATATGACAGTTTATGACAAATACATCAATGAAATATCTCATTGACTCTTTGATTAGTAACGCACTGAAAAGCCAAAGGACGCCTTTCGGTTAATGGAGGCCAAGGACTTCTGTGTTTGGTCACGAATGGCGAGGAAAGAGTTTAGAGCAAACTTGAAAGTGTTGGGTGAACTTTTTTATATTTTGTGTCATGTAATTCGCACCAAGTCGATCAAAACCATGATATTTTGGTTAATCATTTTATTGTAGGTTTTCTTAAAATAGAAAAAAAAGTGATGCAGAAATGATTTGAATGCGGTCACGGTGGTAACAGGAGAAAGTGAGCAAATTTTGCTCCGAAAGCGTTACAAACCGTCGCCATGGTAGTATCCCTTAAACATGATGCATTTCTAGAAACTTCAGCCCATTGTAAACGTCACAAAGTGCCCCCTTAAGAGTGAAATAAAGTTGTAGCTAAATCTCGTTCTCAACGGAGCTTCTCGTTCTTTAATGTAAGGTATTGTACTCCATTGTACTATATTATTTTATGTTGGACTTGAATTGATATATGCGTTGATTGAATTTACAGGCACTATTGGTGACGTCACCGTCGATGTCGCTGTCGTGCAAAATGGCGCCGCGCTGAACAGTGATTTCGTTGCCAACAAAAAGACGTTGTCCTTCAGCAACAACGACAACGCCAGTCAGAGCGACATTGTGAGTATAGTGGGCGATGATATCCCAGAAACAGACGAGGACTTCATTATCAAACTGGTCAATCCCACAGGAGGAGCAAGAGTGGCTTCAGGTAGTTAACTGCCTTTGTGATTAGGATGTGCTTAATTGCCGTTTAAAAAGTACGAACAAGTCACGGTTCACTAATGACATCAAATCACTACCTGCAAATTTAAACGTCAGCGACCTGGGCCGGGTTGCTCGAAGCATGGTTAGCGCTAACCAGCGTTAAATCCCATGGAAACCTATTGGTTTTGATACCTCTTAACCAACGGTTAGCGCTAACCAGGCTTCGAGAAACCGGCCCCTGCCCGTTAAGTCACGACCCCTCAATTACAGTGCCTTTAACCACATTTGGTAGCAGGGAGACTCGTATTTCTCGATCGGGTCTGTTCTCTTGGTGGATGACTCCCAACATTTTTGTCATTCAGGTTTTTTCTTACTTCCCAGGATTGGGTAACAACGTCACTATTACCATACGAGCGAACGATGGTGTGGCAGGACAAGTGGGATTCGATGAACAGTCCCGCTCTCTTGTTGTCAAGGAAGGAAGCCAAGTTTCTCTGTCTGTCAATAGGAACCTGTCAGCTGGGCGTGTCACGGTTGATTGGCTTGTGACTGGAGTGAATGCCTCTTCTGATTTCATTGATGTGAATGGCACCGTGGAGTTTAAGGAGGTAGGTGGTGTGTAGGCAAGTAAATGTACCAAAATATGAAACGCACATGCTGAGCGTTCAAAGAATTGCTTTTTATCGTTAGACCGTGAGGGAGTTGTTTTCATGTGAAATTCATACCGGTATGAGTTTCGAGGTAGTGTTTTCATAATCAGTCCGGTGCGAATTCATCTCGGTTCTCTCTTGTCGTTTTACATTCGTGCCGGTAGGGATTCAGTCTGGTGGTTGTACCGCATCGAAATTTCACAGTGGAATGAAAACGTTTTCCGTTGTCATAGAACCGAATTGAAGGCGATTCAGAGAACCGGGATATGAAAGTCTTTTAAAGTAAACAGCCCCTAAAATTTGCAGCCTTGCCATTGCCTTTTCGATTGACCGCCATACATTGAAAAGAAGGAAACCTTTCAAGGCAATGCATTCTCCTTGCAAGGACTCAGTTTAATTAACTGTGCCTCATTTTCAGGGTGAAACTCACACCAGCATAAGCCTAAAAGTTCGCAACGACACGACTCCAGAAACACACGAGGTGTTTGTAGTCCGCCTAAGCAACATTCAAACCTTCGGCATCGCACCGTCTGGACACGCCAGCCTGATTCACGGGAAGGCAACAGCGACCATAAGCATTGGCGCCAACGACCGACCGCATGGTGTGATAGAGCTTGAAGCAGGTTCTCGGCTGGTGTCCCGAGCTCACGAGGCGAATTTTACTCTTACAGTTTCAAGGTTGTTTGGGGACATTGGTATGTATGAAGAATACTCTGCATCGACCATTATGCTGAGACTACAACTTTTCCGGTTCCAAAGTTCCGATCTCTGAAGTTCCGATTTCAAATGTTTTCTATTTTCCACTGTGCCGACCTTCTATTAGGGAGTTTAAGCACGCAACGTTTTTGAACCGCGTACGGCAACCGGAAATGAACGTTTTGCACGCCAGGACAGCAGGGTCTCCCAGATTTTTAACCTAATCATTTCTAATGGAGAAAAAGATACTTAGCAATATAAAGGTGGTAGTGACAAGACAAGTTAAAGGGAAAACAGCTCGCTTCCGGTTGCCGTCCGTGGCTCAAAAACATCGCGTGCTTAAACTCCCTAATTATTTAAGTCACTCAGCATCGATTGGCCAAAAAAGTTATTTAAACGATGGAGCTTTTTTACTTACGTGGTACGTGGAGATACAGATAACAAGAAAGGTTGATATTATTCGTATGATTCGCCACTTTCAAAAATACCATAATACTCTTTGTTTTTGCGGTTTTCAGTTGAGTGTCGAAAGTCGTTAGCAAATTGCTTTGGTTTTGCTTAACTTCACTCAGTGATTGGTTCAAAGTTCTCGCGCCACTTTTAAAACCAATCACAAGTGAAACCAAAACCAATCGTGGCTCGCGCGTGCACATTTTCCCGCGCTTTGTGTCAGCTACGTGTAATTACTTCCAGGTTTGATTGGTTTACTGGATTGTCTCCGTCCTTTTTGATTGGCTATAGTAATTACTTTGGTTTTGGTTTTACGACACTCGATTGAAACTCGCTCTAAGTCCTTATAATCCAGATATTTAATAAAACACCAAAACATTCCTACTTTCTGAACTGAGTGTGAGTCTTCCAAGTTCTTTATCTGATACCTAGCATTTTCCTTTCTGGTATCTAATTTATATATCCCAAGTGCTGGTTTGGGGTCTCTCTATTTATAACCCTTTGTTTTTTTTCCTTTTCAATCTCGTAACTGGAAAAAATATAGTGACGAAGGTTTTGGGTAGTCTTGACGGAAAATAAAGAAAGATTTCGGGGTTAACTCTTTGGGTATCTCTTCGCCGTGATCACTGCAGAATGAATCCGACCAAACTACACACATCTTATTCCAAAATGGCTACCATTTTAGTATTCTTTTGTTTGCTTGCAAATTAGCCCTTGCCACCTCGTTCAAGGTTAAATATTGTTTTGAATTTTTAGCTCAAGAACGAGGCAAAAAGGGCTAATTGTAAAAACAAAACAAAAGAATACTACATTTGCGGCCGTTTTGGGATAAGGTGCATGGCTTGGTCATCAGGAAACTGAGATTCTCTCGCTTAAACGTGCTGTCCGTTTTCAATTTGCGTGACAGCATAATTTTTCATTTCCTTCAGGTGCCTTAAGAGTTTGGTATGAAGCAACGAGTGGGAACATAACAGCCTTACAATCTGACGAGAGTCTAGCCACACCTGGACTGGACTTCATCGAAGGGAAAAGGAGCATCATAATAGGCGACGACGTAGACGTTGGCTCCATCCCAGTGTGGGTGATCGATGATAATACTCCGGAACTCGATGAAGTGTTTATTGTCAACATCACAGGGGTGGAGTTAGTAAATGCTGCACAGTTCAATAACACCATCCCACCCCTACTGGGTTCTAATCATGTTTCCCAGATAACGCTGTCGGCCAATGATAATCCACATGGAGTGTTCAAGTTTTCACTGGCCAGGTAATAAATTGTCACATGACAGGTGTTCGGTCGATCAATCAATCAATCAATCAATTACCTAACATTTTGACCGATCAGTCGATGGAATGGTCGACTTCGTGCTGAACGATTAACGAACCATTGACGCACTGACGGATGTTATCGACCTACCGGTCTGACCGATGTGCGATCGACAGTCTGGCCGAAGACCAACCGACGGATCGATCGAGATGGATCCATCAGACAATCCATTTAAACTTACAGAGTGACACTCATTTTCATGTTCTTCTCTTTGCAATCCAATCAAATTTAAATACCGAGAGCATGGCCGTAGCAAAAGAATAAAATACGACTGAGGCCATACCCATGGTAAATTCTCTTCGTAGGTATTTGGGTGCTTTTGATCCCTACATTTAAAGACAACACTGGGATCCCGCATTATTACAAAAATCACGAAAAAATGATTGAGAAAAATGCCTCGGATTTCCTCATAATGGCTACGGCACTGGAGAGGGCAATATAAATATTACGAGTAGTGTCGGGGAATATTTATCTACTAACGAGTCGCAGAAGGTAAAGTACTATTATTAGGCGTTCATTTTGGAATAGTTTTTATTGTCCCCTACAAACGTTATAATTCTGTTACAGGGTTTTCCTCACTGAATCCTCTGATTCTTATAACATCACTGTGTTGCGAGACGAAGGAACCTTTGGCCGAGAGACAGTCAATTACTTTGTATTGACACAGAGTGTGGGGCCAAGCGATTTCAGCATACTGGGATATAGTGGCGGTGAACAAACGTTGGTATTTGAAGACGGAGTAAGCGAACAGCATATAACAATTAATGTTACGGATGACAGTCTCCCTGAAGGTGATGAAACACTCACAATTACGTTGACCCGTAATTCTGGAAAAACAGCCATTGGAAGTCCCAAAACCCTCGAGGTTGTTATTCGAGCTAACGATGACGCCTATGGAGTGTTCACACTGGATCAAGCTTCACTGACCAATACCATCTCTGAACCTGGGACAGGACCAGTCACTGAAGCTGAGTTTGTGGTTGTCCGTAGCGTGGGCTCGTATGGAACTGTTGTTGTGTACTGGGAGGTCGCGAACGCTTCCTCGTCAGCCGATTTGACTCCGGTGAAAGGCAACGTGTCTTTTAACGATGGTGATACGCGGATGACGTTTAAAGTAAAGGCCGTGTTGGATTCCGTACCAGAAAAAGCCGAAACTTTCATCATTGTGCTTAATATAACTGGTAAGACAGCTCATTAATATCCAATATTCTTTCTTAATAAAAAGAACCATGGGGAATGGTGGTAGGGCCGTTGCATAACGGCTACCATTTGTTTTATTGCAGTCTGTCAAAGTCTTTCCACAAATCGGTGTAACATGAATTTTATCATATTGATACATAGCTTTTTAAACTACCGTATGATTATTGACTGATCTGTTGGTTTTTTTCTCTTTCAAGGCAACGGAAGGCTCACATCTCCCTACAAAGCACAGCTGACCGTAACAGAGAATGACTCTCCATATGGAGAGTTGCAAATAGTATCCAGTTCATCAGTGGACAGCTCGGTCGACATTGAAGAATCTCAAGGCATTGTGACGGCCAAGGTCCTTCGTAAAAAGGGAGACTTTGGGCGAATCACGTTAGATTACACGACAATATCACGAACGGCCAGCTCAGCTTCCGGTGACGTTGCTCATTTTGAAAAGCTACAGCGTTTAAAGACCTTGGGCTCTTACAGTTGGCATGCGTTCTCCGCTTTTGGAGATCAATTTGTTTTGCTTGCAAGCAAGAATAGGACTGGAGATTTACCGTTCGGCGTTAATGATGGTGGTATGGGAGAGTACGTTGGTTCTGCCTTGTTTCGGTGGCAAGGAGTCCTCGTGCCTTTGCAGGTGAGAATTCCAGTGGAATTATTTGAAGTACGTGGGGTCTCCAAGCTTGTGTCGTGCACATAAATGCAGTGATTAAAGGGGCCGAGTTGTTCCAAGCAGAAATAATACAGTAACTAAGGAAATAAGTCAATGGTTGCTAATTCAGCGGTGCCCTTCAGTGCTTTTCAGGGCCAGTGAAACAGTTTTGTATTGTTTATTTCTTTAAACGATAAGCCATTTCACATTCTATTTTTGTTTCTTTTGAGTGCTATAGTCGTCATCACCGTCCATCATTATTTACAATTACAGATGTTATTGCATTACTGTGAAATTTCCATGTCTAATTACATTGGCCTTACTTTCTCACTTTCCGATCTGCTTAAACATTTGCTCTTTCGTCATCTTGTTGATGACTCATTTGCCCTTGTTTTATACGGATTCAAACATGGACGAGTCATGTGTGATCCTGAGAGGTTCCCTGAATGGAGGAACAAAAAAGAAATAAATCGCGTTTCTGTCTTTGTTGACTCTAGGTCATTGCTACTGACGGAGGGGTTGCATGGGACTCTTACGTCACCGGAGACAAAGTTTATTTAGCAGTTGCCAATCACGGAAGTGATGGACGATACGAAACTAATTCCAGAATATACACAATGGATAAAAGTGCAAAGTTGACTGCTATTCAGAATATTTCCACCCAAGGCGCATCCGATGTAAAGTTCTTCCAACCTTCTGGGCAAAGTGAAGTTTATTTGATTGTGGCAAACCAGATGAATAATGCTGGACAGACGCATATTAGTTCGCAGGTATTGTTATGATTTGGTATGATATTCGCTTAGCAAGCTAGTTTTCGAGAATTGAGAGATTAATTATAGCTTCTTTTAATAACAAAATGCCTGCTGTTTTTGGCGCTTTTCGAGGAAGTTTACATTTTGGGAGCGGAATTTGGTAGTGTCAGCGCTTGTTTTCTATTGAAGCCATTTGTATTACAGCTTGATTGGCAGCCATTTGTCACGGTAATATCGATTGTGATATACAGTGGTGGTGGTGATAAGGGTAATGGTGATGACGATGAAATAATGATGAGGACGATGACGATGACGACGACGACGACGATGATGATGATGATGACGATGACGATGACGATGATGACGATTACGATGATGACAACGACGACGACGATGATGATGATGACGACGACGACGACGGTGACAATAGCGACGACGATGACGATGACGACGACGACGACGATGATGATGATGACGATGACTATAAAACGATGATGACGACGACGACGACCGTGATGATGATGACGACGACGACGACGACGATGATGATGATGACGACGACGACGACGACGATGATGATGATGATGACGATGACGACGGTGACAATAGCGACGACGACGACGATGATGATGATGACGACGACGACGACGACGATGATGATGATGACGACGACGACGACGGTGACAATAGCGACGACGATGACGATGACGACGACGACGACGATGATGATGATGACGATGACTATAAAACGATGATGACGACGACGACGACCGTGATGATGATGACGACGACGACGACGACGATGATGATGATGATGACGATGACGATGATGACGATTACGATGATGACAACGACGACGACGATGATGATGATGATGATGACGACGACGACGACGGTGACAATAACGACGACGATGACGATGACGACGACGACGACGATGATGATGATGATGGTAATGATGATGGTGGTGATGATGAACTGGAGCAGGAGGAGCCGCTCACAAACGCATTTCAAAAACTGCGGGTATCTTTCCTTAGCTGGAGACAAGAATATCTCTTGTAGGTGTCACTGAATCGACCAATCAGGCCCTCTCCTAACTGACGGATCAGACAGGCAAAATGTGTTCAATCTGCGGTGTGCCCAAGAAAACGAGGGGTACACAACTTCTGGAAATCTACCTTAGATTAATCAACCATCCCTAAATGATGTTCTTTTTAATTCACATAGGTCTACAGGTGGGCTGCAGACAAGTTTATGCTGTACAATGCAAACATTGACAATACCCGAAGTGCCTCCAGTCTGGCTGCATTCACAAATGCAGGCTCTCTTAAAGTTGCCATCGCTTTTTTCCAAGACAGCGCCAGTGGAAGCTTCCAAACCCAGTCACCCATCTACGAGTGGAGTTCGAACTCATTCACTCTGCTTCAAGAAATTAGCACAAATGGCCCCGTTGGAGTGGAATATTTTGAATTCTTGGGAAATCAGTACCTTGTGTTTGCAAATTCTAAATCAACAGTGGACATATTTCAATGGAATGGCTTGCGATTTAGCACTCCTCCTGAACAGAGTATTGCAGTTTCATATATAAGATCTGCTAAACCGTACATAGTCGGTAGCAACGGTAAGACCATATTACGAAACTTAACGTGATGAAACCCTTCATTTTCCGACGATTCGGAGTCATGACTTCCTTTTCAAGCAAACAAAATAAAGGACTTAAGAAATAAGGGTATAGGGACTTTCATAAATTAAGATGATCTCATGTGAATTACTTGGCCTTAGAGAATATGTGAACATTTATCTCATGATTAGTGTATCGTTTGCTCGACATTCGTGTCACGACAACCGAAAAGTTACGAACTCAAGAGTATGTTATCGTTGACACTTGTGATAGTTTGCTTGTTCCAATTCAACTTATTTGTTGAATTAACCTGACCATGATGTCGTGCGGTTTGTAATCTTTCCATTTTCAGCTTATCTCGTGACAACCGATAGCAGCGGCAGACTCGGTGTTTACATGTGGGACAGTGTTACAAAGTTCACGTTACAAATGGTGAGTGTTAATATTAGACCCGTATCCCAGTATCTCTGGTGTCCGTTGTTTAATCTCTAGAGGAAAACAAGGAAGGATGGGAACTTAAGTGCACCATAGAGAGAGAGGCGTGGTCTAGTCGTTGAATAGACCAATAGCCCATTTCCGAGTTGCTGCATGCCTCAGTTTCAAAGCGAGTCCTGGTGCACAACCATTCAAGTGGAAATTAGTTGCGTATTCTTATGCAAATCAAACTCATTTCCCTTACAATAGTTACCAAGACTCAATTCGAAACCGAGACAAACAGCAACTCGGAAATGGCCCATTTCGATATATTAAAATTCAGTCCAAAACAAAAGATATTATCTCGAGGCTCTGGGGAATAAACTCATACCAATCCTCATATTTAATATTTATATTTAGCCAACTGGTCAATTAAAGCAAGCATGTTATCTCTTGCAAATAGACCACTTTCGATATATTAAAATTCTGTCAAAACAAAAGGCATCATCTCGAGGCTCTGGGGAATAAACTCATACAAATCCTTGTATTTATTCCCCAGAACCAGTTGGCTATTTACAAGTGCAGCCGAGAAATTAAATTCGACTAACGACTGCAAGGATCGAATTCAACCAGAATCGGTCTTGAACCCGCGCTCCTCGGATCTCAAGGCAAGCGACGTAACCACTGTGCCACTCTTGGCGAAGTGAAGTTGTGCTCTGAAAACTGGCTAAATTAGTTGTCGTTTGGTGCCACCATGCTTTGTAAATAGCCAACAGATTGTGTTCTTCCGTTTGGGTTCTTTAACGCTGTTACCATTTTTTTGAACCTTTGTTGGTTCTATAAACTGTTTTACCCCCACCTGGACGTGGAAGCTTTTATCAGGACACGTTCACGAGAGGCGTCGAAAAATATACTGATTGCAAACTAAGGTAGTAGGTGAAGGTTGCTTAAAATAAGATGTTTTGTTCTTTTTCAGAATACAACCTTTGCAGACATCGAGAGTGCGACTCCATTTGTTATAAACGATCCTGTGGCTGGCCACACCGCTTTGATTTTAGCCGCAGTTTCTGGAAAAGGATTATCTCCAGTTGTTCGTCCACTAACTCTGTCATCTGAGGCTGATTTCATTCCAAGGTGGGCCTCGCCAGTTGTGTTCATGCAGTAGTTACCTCTTCCCATTAGAAGACAAATCTTTACTTGATGATAGTGTTGCCACTGAAACACCAGATAAAGGAGATGACATTTTAATTGAAATCGATGGGACGAGAGGGGATGGCAAAGGAAATATTTTTGTTTGAATTCTATTTCCACGTCTTTTATCTAATAAAAATCTGTTTTGAAACACTTACACTTAAACGGGATTTGGTGTCAAAAAATGAAAATTTAAGATCATTACACAAGCTCACGCAACCAGGCAAGGTAGAAAAATTCCGCCCGATCCCAGAGCCAATCAGATTGCAGGATTCGCAGAATTCCGCTCGCTCGCGCATTGAGGAAAAAATAAAATAAAATACTTGCTTTTGCAATTTATCTGTCGGCGTTTGACTAATTCAATATTAGCTTAATTCCTCTTCCACCACCTTTTTTTTCCAGGCAAGGACAGCTCATCTTTGAAAACGGACAAAACGAGCTTGAACTTGACTTTACCATTTTGCCTGACTCCACCCCAGAGAGGGATGAAGCATTTGCCGTGCGCATCTATAACGCGTCTGGGAAAGCTGTTGTCGACAGTCAGAAACAAGAACTGTCTATTAATATCCTCTCCAACGATGATGCTCATGGCCGAATAGGTTTTGCGCCTAGTTCGCGCAGCAAGGTCCAAGCTGAATTGGCTGATGATTCAATGGTAACGTTTGAGGTCATCAGGGAATATGGAAGTCTCGGTCGAGTGGTAGCCCTGTGGAGTGCGGATGGGAATTTCAGTCTTGGAGACATTTCTCCGTTGTCGGGAGAACTGGTATTCGAAAATGGACAAAGCAGCCAGAGTATATCCATTACTGTGCATAGGGACTCTATTCCTGAGCTTGCTGAGATTGTATACATCAGGTAAGTGAACTAATACCAAGGATCGTTCGGATGCTACCTGGGGGTAGTAGGGTTGTGGCCGTGGCAGCGATTAGAGGACTCGCCATTCAATAGTTTTTCCCTTACAGTAAAATCCCGCGAGTAAGAATCTTCCATTTCAAAACTTAGCCTAGACAAGTTCTTTCATGGTTGGTAATTAACAGAAATTTAGGCTATATACATTCTTAAATAGATTATTATCTTCTGAAGAAGAGAAATCATGTTAAAGATATCAGAATTTAGTGTTATTCGGCCTTCTTCCCCTATGCAGCAGCCACTTTTCCCCTATCCCTTGTATAAAATATGAATAAAATCATACAGACGAAAAAAGTTCACATAAAATGACTATAAAAAGTAAAATCGAAAGATCACTTGAAACTTCAGAACATCAATCATTTGATCTTATTTGCCAAAGTGCACGTATGTTTTTAGATTTTTGAAAATAAAAACCTGTTCAGTTCAAATTTTAGGGCCAACAGGTTCTCGTTTAGAAGGAGTCTACCTGACAAACTTTAGGCAGAGAGGTTCTTTAAATGGGGTCTTATTCGCGGGGTTTTACTGTATTCGGCGTCGTGAGAGGGTGTGAGTTCGTTGGTTCACTTTAGGTATTTTGGTTTCACCCTCCCATTAAAAACCAACATTTGATTTGATATGACGTAATGTGATTTGATTTGATTAACACCATTTTGTGAAAACGTGTGCTCGGCTAGCCAAAGTTAAAACTAAATAAAGTTAATGTGGCCGTTATCTTTATCCATTGTAATTGTCGATATTGTCATCATCACCGTTACAAATTTACGGGTTGCCATTTCAGGCGACCTTACTACAGAATGCTGCAGAAACCTCAACACCGGGTACTGTGTCCCGTAAGGCCCGTTTTAAACGTCGCATTTGACATGTGCCGAATCTAATGCAAATGAGAAAAATCTATTCTTTTCGCTCATTTACATTAGATTCAGCACATGTAAAATGCGACGTTTAAAACGGGCCTAAGTCATTTCAAACAGTGCCTGTTTGCAAGTTTCATTTCATATCCATTCGGCAATTCACATGGTCGCATTGGCGAGGTTTGAAAATACTATTCAATACAATACTGTATTTAATCAGGTTTGCTTGCAACTGCTTTACTTGCTTTCAGCTACTTTCTTTTGAGAGAAAGATGTGGAATCGAGTTGCATACTAACAAAGAGTTTAAAGTGCCATGTAATGATAAAAAAAGAAATCACTTCCTTTTTTCTTCAGATTTTGAAAGTGTGTTTGCTTAACACCTTACTGGCAAAATTTTGAGCTTTGATTTTTATCCAAAGGCTGTTCACTGTGTGTAAGTTTTGGATTTCACGGTCCGCCATTACTCACGTTCAAAACTGACCAATTAGATCTTAGAGGGTCGGATCTAGGGAGAAGTGACATCAAAGGCTCATTAGCTTAAAATTTCAGCGTGTGAATGCAGCTTATTATATATGCAAAACGCGAGTTTACAAGTCTGAAAACGCTGCATATTAATTCTGAGCCTTTGACGTCATTTTTCCTCGATCCGGCTCTCTCAGGATCTTAAAGTTAGTAATGACGGACCATTAAGTTGGAAAATTCCAGTTAAAATAAACAGGCGTCTTTGAAATTTCAAGGCTTAAAACTTTGGTCGCTTAGTGTTTCAAAGGGGCACTTTAATAAACTTAAGATTTGGTCAGTCTAAAAAAAGACACGCTCTCTTTCCTTGTATGATGTCATTTTACAGACTCCAGCGTCTCACGGAAACTGGGTCAGCTGATCCAAACCGTGGCGCGGTGATTAACACGGCTGGTGCCACAGCTATGCTTCTTATCCCAGCCAATGATGAGCCGCACGGTGTGATCGCGTGGAAAAACGCGGTTGTCATTTCACAGGAGGACGGCCCAAAGAGTGTCACATTACCCGTTTACATCACGCGCCAGTCTGGTCTCATTGGCGACGTCGTTGTTTCTTATGAGACCGTCCAGCTTTCCAGTGTTGCCAACAGTGATGACGAGGAGATTGCAGTTGCCGGAGTGGATTTCAAAGCGATGCGAAGCACTGTCGAGATTCCGGCAGGAATGAATTCCACTAGGATAGATTTGGAAATAAGTCATGTAAGTTTATGTAAGCTTTGATGCGGCTGGGCGTAGAAATCTCGCTTTTATACCCACTCAGATTTTCGAGCATTAAGTTGGGCAATTTCTTGTCTTTCACGGAAACGCCTCGCTTGGTTTTTGGTTTCACTATAGTTTTTATTTATTTATTTATATTTAATACTTTATTCACATTCTTGAAAGCCAATATTAAAAGCCCAAAAAGCGCTTACTCAGCACATGTACCCTAACAACATCATAATCAATGTAAAGCGCATGGACTCTGGATGGTGTGTGGCTAGTTTGAACGTCATAGCGTAAAGGGCTACAAAGTTATCAACGTTTAAGTTGGGAAAGGTACCTTCCCTTTTTTTTTGGTTTCACCATAGTTAATGCATGGAGATGGTTATAAAATCCGACAATTCTTTTTGTTTCATATTGTTGTCTGTATTTTTGGCTTTGACGGTGCACAAAACACACCTTTCTTCGAAAAGAAAAAAAAAAACCCTTCATTATTTCCTCAGTACTTATTGAGCTTTCAAAGAAATGCATTTTACTGTTCGCAAATAAGTATTATTGAGCGTCGACTACATCACCCTTGGAAGCTCGATCCAAATCGATCTAAATCTGTACGTTCTAGTTATATTTTCTGAACATCATATAACGCTTGCTTTGTTCGTGTGTGCACTCAGGCTAGCCTGAACTCTGTATTTATGCTAAGGTATTTTTCCTTCCAGTACACCAATACACGAATCACTAAGATCTTCAAAGTGAATTTGACGTCTGTGGCACTAAAGCAAGGCAGCATGGCCGATGATTCTCCTCGCATCAATTCCAATTTCCGCGTGATGGAAATCGTTATCGCACAGCCGAATCAAACACTAGGAGAGATTAACTTTGACGTCGCAGCTTTGGTAGACCCCGCAACACAAACCATTATGTTGAATGAGGATGTCGGAAGGCTTAACATCACTGTACAACGAAGCGGAAGTCAGACAGGCGCTGTGGGGTTCCGGTTTATAGCTCAACCTTCGCTTTCAAGCGTCTATTCTTCAGCGGACCGCGCAGATTTTACCCCTGTGGAAGGAGCAGTCATGTTTACTCCAGGGCTTTCCAGTAAGGTTTTCCACGTAAATATAACAAATGACGATGAGCCTGAACTTGAAGAAGGGTTTTTTGTTCAAATCAGTCGTCCTCTTGGAGGTGTCAGGATAGGCCCACAACACAAAGTCGATGTTGTGATTGAGCCCAACGACGAGCCGTATGGACTGTTTGGGTATGTATATGTATGTGTGTACATGACTTCCAGATCTACAGCAAATTTACCGGAACATAGAAAGTTCTAAGCTCGTTCTTAGGCAAGGAAACATATTGCGGTATGAACTGCTTTAAGCTGAATTTTAACAGATCGAAATCGGTCTGTTTCATAGATTAGGGACGCCAACGAGAACGTTGCCAAAAAATATTATTTCCTGCTTTTAAAATAATTTCGTGATAGCTCTAAGTCGTTCGGAATGGAAAGTGGGTGTCAACATTGCAGGATCAAAATTGGCATGAGCGGTGTGGTTGGTTGGGGGGAATCTTATAAATGTTTCGTCAGGTTCTCACGTCCTCTACACAACCTCAAATTTGGCCAATTCACGTCGTCGACAGGACGAGGACACCAAAGAAATGTGCCAGAATGCAAAACGCATGTACAGGGCGTGTAGATCTTTTGCTTTTTTTCCTGAAGCCCATTGCTTTGTGGCGTTCTCGTTGCCGTCGTCGTTGTCGTTCTGGCGTAGGCTCCCTCATTTCTCAACCCGACCGTCGTGCTACCGCTGATAGGTTCTGGGGTGCTTGTGATTTCTCACAATGGCACTCGTAGTTTGGTGTTCTGTAATGTATATCCCAGAGATTCTATGCATTTAAAAATGGCTCTTGGAAAATGAATTTACTTGGTTTACTACTTTCATAAGCTTAATAACTTGCAATTGCCTAAACCACAGGTTTCCAAAGGAAATTTCTTCGGGCATCGACGTTGTCATCCTCGTTGCCCAAGAAGGCGACACATTGTCACTTGAAGTGCGAAGAACACGAGGAACTTTCAGAGATGTTCAAGTCAGGTGGATGGTTACACCGGACGCAGGCGTTGCAAATGCCAACTCTCAAATATCGCCTATGAATGGATCTATTATATTTAGACAAGTAAGTTTACAGTCGCCATTTTGAGGCTTTTTGAGTGCATCGCGTTTACGAGAAACGGAAAGCAGTAGACTGCTGCCAAATTTAACGCTTTGAAAAAAGTAATAATAATGACGTTTTGACGTACAAAAGTAAAGCGTTCATTTTCTGTCTTTGATTCAAGACCGGTCGTAGCAATGCAGTTTTAGAATAATTCGCCCATAAGGTATAACATGAATGAGATGGGGATTCACGAAGGATTAATAACGATGGTAGTAAAGTGATTTTCAAGGAACCTTTATCTTTACCGCGGTTGATGTCGTTGGTTATACTCCCAAGGACCCCCGCCCCCACCCAGGACAGGTTTGGCCCCATCCCAAGGCTCGCCTCCTTCCACAGTTCAGCACGTCAAGTCAGCAGACTTTGGTCTCCTTCCCTCTCCCTCCCCTCCGTGGCTCTTTTTCGAGCCAGTCATTTGTTTTCTCTAAAACGTGCCTCTGATTTTTTAGGGAGTCGCATCTGGGTTTTTGATGCTCCATGCACTCGATGACTTGGTCCCTGAAGTAGGACAGGGCTTTACAGTTCACCTTGTAACTGCAGATAATGGCGGCATAATCGATTCGGCATTGGATAGGGCCACGATTTACATCCCGGCCAATGACAAAGTCGAAGGAGTGGTCGCGGTTGATCCATCGACTCGAAATGTAATTGCTGGAGAACCGATGGGTGGATACGACGGACTATTTGTCATTCGGTAATCACTTACTACCTCTGTCTTGATTAGGTTTCGTTAAAGTTAATAGCTGTTTGCAGTTTAATTAAAGTAGTTTTCATTTGGCCAAACACAGCGTATGCAGACAGGTCGATACTATTTAAAGTGAATCATACCACAAGTTGCAGAAGTAGCCGGCGCCTAAGCGAGGGGAAAGAAAGGTGCAATCGGTTTTGACTTTGCGTGTGATTGGATAAAAAACTGGCGCGAAAAGGGTGGTAGCAAGAATCACCAAGGTAACAGATTTCGCGCCACTTTTATTCAGCCAATACAAGGCTGAAACCTGTCATGTCTTGTTCACACACATTTTCCCGCGCTCAGAACTGGCTACATCTGTTTTCTTACAATTGTGATTGGTCGAAATGATTTTTTTTTTTGCTGTTAGGGTTGGTCCAAAGAATTTCTTTTCCTCTGATTTTTAAACGCTGAAGTGAAAACAGTACCCTCGGTATACTTCCCTAATTTGAACGTGCTGATCTTACAGCTCGGTTGACGGAATTTTGCCCATCGAAGTGGGATGAACTATATAGAGAGTTTCTTTATGAAAGAACCTTTTTGCCGATCAGGCTACTTTCGCATTTTGATAGAGCAGAAGAACAGAGGTGAGGTTCAGTGGGAAAGGGAAAAGAGAAAAGGCAACCTCAACGTTACTCTGATCGTTTGCTCATGCTTAATTCAAAATTAACCGGTTACAATTATACATCGTCCAGTATCGTTATTTGACGACTGACCTTGTCTTAAAAGCAACTATGCTTTCGTTTTGTTTCTATTTTTCATGGATATTAAGAAATTTCACTGGTCATTTTGAAAGCTACATGTAGTGCTTCAGTATTATCGTCATCACCCTCAACGTGATATGACGTAATCGTTTACCAATGAAAGCGCGCATTGCGGTGATCACCTCAGCTCCCTGAACTAACCGCCGGCTTAGTTGGCAGAACATCGAAACTTTACCGTTTGGGAAGTCTTAGATTCAACTCCGACCGAACCAACACTCGGGGTCTTTAAATAGAGCGGTTTTCAATTGAGTGTCGAAAGTAATTAGCGAATTGCTTTGGTTTTGCATTTACTTCACTCAGTGATTGGTGCAAAGTTCTCGGGTCACTTTTTTAACCAACCAGAAGTGAAACCAAAACCAATCGTAGCTCGCACGTGCATATTTTCCCGCGCTTTGTGTCGGCTACGTGTAATTACTTCGGGTTTTGATTGGTTTACTGGATTGTCGCCGTCCTTTTTGATTGACCAAAGTAATTACTTTGGTTTTGGTTTTACGACACTCATTTGAAAACCGCTCTAAGTGAGGAGAAAGTGCTTTCTTTGTAATGACATCTGCAAATAAATCGACTCATAAGTCTTCTCCTATAAAGACGGTAATTTGTGGGTGCCATCTTAAAACCTAGTTCGTTAAATGTGTGACATTAAAGAACCCAGATTTTGTTCGCAAACCGGCAGCACTGAATTTCGCTGGGGTGGTCTTGCTCAAGGTGACAAAACTCGTAATCGTTTTTGAGTCCAAATGTATTTGATCTTGTACTTCTGGGTATAACAATTACAAGATTTTTATACCAATCACCGTAATGACATCATATTTGGTTATTTGTTCAGGCTACTTCGCCAACTGGGGCAGTCTGGTGATGCGTCGGTCGATTGGGAGATTACGCTACAGTCGGGTGGATCAACGCCTGCTAGTACTTTCAATGTAACGTCTGGTAGTGTTTATTTGCCGAGTGGATTGGACACAGTTCTACTTCCTATTCAAGTGAGCCATACAAAAAGAACATAATGTTAACGGGCTAAATTTGCTGTCAGTATCTCCCTTAATTCTTGTAGACTTTTTGTTAGAACTGATTTGTTGAGGAAGATTGCTGTTTATATGACTGGACAAGTAGAGAATAGTAGACTGCCTCTCAAACAGTTCTCTATACACTGCATGGGATTTTTCCAGGTCCCATCATCATCAATAGATTCGACGTTTTGACTATGCATAAAGAGATTGCATAGCAGTTCAAAATTATCAACTGGAGCAGGAAGCAGATCTTTTGGCTCCTTGTGATCATTGACCATTTCAGATCATGTGACAGTCCTATGGGAAACCTTCTTGTCTTTTTCCTCCATGCGGGTGTGTCAATGATAAATTTTGAATAAAACATTCCTTTCCCAAGAGGCCGACTAGGGGATCTTTTTGTGGAAATTTCCCATTCTAAGGAGATCCATGATGTTGAGTTAAACTTTACCCCATCTTCTAATTTTATGTTTAGATTAAAAATGATTCTATAGCAGAGCAGTTAGCGATGTACGTCTTCCGACTGACGAGATCCAATGTAGTGGAGCTTCAGCCATTGCAGAGTGCTCGTGAAGCAACGATCACAGTCGTGGCCAGCGATGATCCTTTCGGAATTATCGAGTTCCAGTCTCCGTCATATCTCAATATCAGCGAAGATGTCGGCTTTGTGAATCTTACCGTTGTTCGGAATGGAGGCAGCATTGGAGAACTGAGGGTCAATTACAGCATCTCTTCAGATACTGCTACTCATGGAGTGGACTATGGAACGTTTGGAGAAGGTGAGAATTCTCCTTTACGGAGATCGGTTTCTGTTGCAAATTTAGGTTCGTCTTCGAAATACCTATAGAGTGTGTTCACGTGACGTCAAGGCGGCCATGTTGGTGTGTACCTAGACAATGGAGCGGCGGCCATCCTCCGGGAATTGAGCTCTATTTTGTTTCGGTGGAAAAAACAAGGTTACTGATCACGAGAGAGAAAACACTCTGTAGATATCTTTACGTCATGTTTCATTTACACATCACTGACTTATGGGACAATAATGGAATTAGATTTATAAGCTTTCATCCGAGAAGACCCAGCGGCAGACAGGGCAAGTGAGGGATAGTATTAGCAAGCGTGAAAACTACTGTCTGTACCGTTCATTGTCGCCTAGTTTTTTTTGTACTGTCGAACGTACAAGCTTCCAATTACTGGTTCGAACGTGGGAGCTACTGACATTGTTTCAAGCGACAACTGCTAGGATTGAAATTGTTTAAGGGAACCTCCACTTCAACAAAAAAACTAACTTTAAATCACAGGAAATAACCGTCACAGTGAACTCAGTCTAAAGTATTTTCAAAGAAAGTGTTCGTATCCGAAATAAATAAGTTTTAAGAGAATGTTTTAACACATATTAAATGAAAGGTAAAATTCCGAGCCCCAGATGGGATTCGAACCCACTACCCTCCGTGATCTAGTACGGATGCTCTAACCACTGAGCTACTGGAGACTCTATGGTGAGCAAGGGTGAAATGTGGGTATTTGACAGTCGATATTTGACTCTGTGGCTTCGTGATACAGCTCTAGTCAAATACCCACATTTCACCCTTGCTCACCATAGAGTCTCCAGCAGCTCAGTGGTTAGAGCAGCCGTACTAGATCACGGAGGGTCGTGGGTTCGAATCCCATCTGGGGCTCGGATTTTTTCCGAGTTCCCAGTGGGTTCAATTGTAACACCTTTCATTTAATATGTGTTAAAATAAGTTTTAGAATCGCCTATTTTTGTTTTCAAATTTCGCGGGCGCCGCCATCTTGAATAATTGTGACGTGTTTCGTACGATTGCCCTGTTGTTATTAGATAAAAGCTCTTTGTATCAGAACAATAGGGCAACCGTAACACGTCACAATTATTCAAGGTGGCTGCGCCCGCGAAATTTGAAAGTTAAAATAAGCGATTTTAAAATTCACTTTTCTTGATATAAACACTGTTTTAATTTCGAACAAATTTGTTTGTAAACATAATTTCCTCCGGTTTAAACTTATTCTGTAGCAAGAGTGGAGGTTCTCTTTAAAGTGGTACATTTTCGCGATTGTTTTGAAGATGGCCGGTGAATGTTAAACGTCAGTAAATGAGTGAAGGGATGGTGTTGATGGTGACTCGGGAATACTGTTTATTTTTTTGTTCAGTTCTTACTTTTGCTGATAAAGAAGATCAAAAGACCATTCACGTCGAGATAAAGAAAGACGAGCAACCTGAGCTGTCAGAAACCATCAAGGTCAGACTATTAGATGTAAAGCTTGTTTCTCCTTCGTCCGTCAACTTCAGTGTCGTGGATGGCATGCAGCTCAATATTCCACCCAGGATTAATTCTGCCAAAGGAGAGGTGTGGCTTGTGATCATTGAAAATGATGAAGCCCGTGGAATTATTCGCTTCACGCAGAGCGCTTTGCTTGTGCGAGAAGACGTTGGTACAGCTGTGTTGGAATTGATAAGAGAAGGTATGTGAGCTGAGTTGTTAACACAGAGATGCACGCGTTGTTACTGTTACACACTTCTCGACCAATTTCAAAAACTTATTCAGGTTCTGTTCAGTCTTTTTAGTTTCTTTACATTTTCCGCTAACTACAATTCCACCAAGGTAGCAGAATCTTTCGTATTGGCCACTGCAGATAGCAAATAGCATAGCTGGCGGTGCTTTTTCTTGTGAAGTACGTTGGCCTGACAAATTGCATTTATACTTTTCTTTTTCCACTGTAAAGGAGGTACGTTGGGAGTTGCGGAAGTCAGGTTTAGCGTGCGTAGTGGAACTGCTACTCAAGGGAGTGACTTCATCTTATCTGATGGAATAGTTCCTTTCTCCGATGGACAAAACTCTGCAAGGATAAACATCCGAATAATCGATGATGACACACCCGAACACCGTGAAACCTTTACCGTCACGTTGGACTCCGTTGGGAGTGGTGCCAAACTAGGGTCGCCAACCGCTGTCACAGTTACCATAGAAACCAGCGATGATCCCAATGGATTGTTCGGCTTTGTGAATGCTTCACAGTTGTTGCTCGAAAATCCAAGTATTTCTACGGATATTAAGTTTATCATTGAACGCGATGGAGGCGCTCAAGGGGAGGTGAAGGTGAGGTTAAATATCCGTCTTCCTTAGAATCGCTTGCGTAATTAACGTCCTTGAATCTGAAGCTCTCTATTTACAGGCTATTGTATTCGCATCTTGTAACATACGTAGAAAATAGTGGCGGGCGCGGTTTGTTACTCAGTCCAGTTTTTTTTGTTATGAAAGGGTTGGGCCACTTGTTTCTTTGTTTTTCCACCCTCTAGGTGTGGTGGAAGTTAGTTCGTCTCCAGCCTTCTTGTGATGCTTGCTTGTTGTCAGATGACTTTGAAGGAGAAACAAACGGATCGGAAATCTTCCCTAATTCTGTTATTGGAGCTGAAAGGACTGTCAAGCTTCGTATAAGACCTTTCTTGGGTAAGGCAAATGATCAGTTGGGGAATACCCTTCCGGTTACTTTTGTCTACGTGGGGCAAATGCCCAGTATCAGTTCACTATTTCGCGTGTTTCCGTGTTCCAGTAAAGTTGCGAAGATGTAGTCGTCGGATTCTGTTTACTTTATAACGACTGTTTTTTTTTTGTCGGCATCAAACACCGAAGTCTCGTATACAAAATGGATATTTCAGTAAGAGGTAATCTTGTTTGACTCGATTTGTCGAGCGTTGTTGCAGGGGAGACTCATTTATCTTGCTTTAAAAACGTACTCTGTCGCAATTAGCACTTCAGCGATTTTTACGATTGCTTTCAGGACATTAAGTCGTGCTCGATTTGGATCGTTTTAGGTTTGTTGGCTTTTTTCGTATTTCATCCAAAAAACAAGGTTTTGGTTGACATGGTATATCACTTTTTAAACCGTCGTAGCCCAGTTGACTTCGTGCAATGAGGGCAAAGTATCCTTGAAATAAATTGGCACGACCGGTTTCAGAGCGGTTGTAGTGGGAACTCTGGGTCAATCCCAGTAGGACTTGGGAAAACGGGAATACGAAGGACGTTGACTTGACGAAGTTAAACGATTATTTTTGCTTGTACGTCCATAGGTCATGACGAACCAGAGGAGCAATTTCTTCTGACAATCTACCAGGTTTCTGGAAATGCTTCAATCGATGGACTCCGCTCTAACATTACTATAACCATCTCGAAACACGGTTTTCCCAACGGAGTGTTCCGCTTTCAGGATACGGCAACTAGAACATTTACTGAACCATCTACCGGTGTGGTATCTGAACACTTCACTGTTGTGCGAAATCAAGGCAAACAGGGCACTGTTAATGTGAGTAAAATGTCATAAAAAAGAAAAAAAAACGTTTTTATGCACGGGGATATTAAGACCTTACCTTAAGCATGTTCTGGAGCTGGTGTTGGTGAAGCAGGCATTCGACGGCGAACAGGTAGCTTCTGCTTTTGTTACGACAACTGCGACCGTTTCCATTCCCAGCGCAAGTAAGAATCATTTTAAATAAATGCAACAACTGTAAGAGATCCAGCGAGGTGGAAGTAA
>OX421448.1:57008729-57046229 GCA_949126865.1 Montipora capitata
TTTGCAGCAAAGTTAATACTGGTTCAGTGGTCTCATCTTCTTTTGCCTGCGGTTTTCCAAAGATAAAAATGGCAAATAAGTGAATAATTTGCTTGAAAATAAGTCACTCTTTTTGTAAAAGAAATGTAAAAGCAAACGCTTTTGTTTTCAGTGGAAGTTAGTGTCTTGGCCGTCGAGCAAAATTTCAGGCACTCCAAAGAAACACCAGTGATCTGGCTGTTTAGAAGGATTGGGAGACTTAAATTCGGGATCACCGAAGACAGATCCAGACAGAGTTCAGTGGCGGATGGGAACCCAGGGCAATCACATGCAAATCCGACCCTTTAACTACTGGACCACACCACTGGTGTGATCGACCGACAGTTTTGTGAAAAATCTGTTTGCGTTTGAATACTGTGACATCTATTAGGAATTATGCTCCGAGAATTTAGTGCAAGCTGAAAGCCGTGGAAAGGAGAGATAATAAATTTAACCTTTATAAATCGCTTTTTTGTTTGTTTGTTTTGTTAAAATTTGCTTTTCTGTTTGATCAAAAACTTAAAAGGAGGGTTAAGGTTACTTGCAAAGATCCAGTTATTGCTTAATCGTGGAGCCCGTGATATCAGTGAAAAAAGGATGGCAGGCAGTACTATAAGCTACGATCATGGACAAAATCAAAATTAAGCCCCCCACACACAAATTTGCTTTGAGAATGACGCTATCGATGGTCGCCCTTTTTACACTTTCTAGGTTGGTCCAATGCTTGTTCCAGATAAGAAGTTGGTGTATTCTATGTACCTGGCCAGCGTCCGCACGACACCCGCGGATCTCCCCGGAGGCGCAAATATTACTACCGACGTCAGCCGTCGCACTGCGGTTGTCGATTACAGCGGTGTTGTTGTCATTTCTCCAGCCAGTCAGAATCTTGTAGCAGTTGAAGGTAGTGTGGTAAGTGTGTATTTCGCATCAAAATGTTCGTCTGCTGCAATCTCCATAATTTTCGTCGCTGTCCTTGATGTCTTGTTTCTTTGTTCCAGGTCAAGTGTACGATTTTGCGGCAGTTCAGTGTGTTGGGATCTGTTACAGTGAATTACGTCTTCCTAGGCCAGTCGAAAAGTCTGAACATGGCAGAAGGAGAGTTCAGTAAAGAATTCGATATTGATGTTACTGATAGCAACGACAAACCGGAGAAAGACCGCCTGCTGTATCTTAACCTCACTAGTGTGACTGGAAGTGAGTAGTATTGTCTGTACTGGAAGTGCAAAGGTTACAAGCGCCCGTTTCTTTTAAGTTCCAATGACCTTTTGGTCTCAAAACGGCTTTTTAAAACTATTATGAACTTATAAAAGCTGTTTTAACCCGTTTTGAGAGTGCAAAGTTTCATGCGTCAAAATAGAATAGCATTTTTTGAAGTTGTATTGAGGAAAGTGTAGCACCCGCAATAGGCCCCAATAACTGCTCGGTCCTAAGAAGGTGTTATGTTATTCAAACTACGATAAACATGTAAAAGCTGTTTTTAAATCCCGTTTAAGGAGGCAAATAAAAAACATGCAGTTTGCTGTCAATAGGAGAACGAACTTTTTCCAGGGCCGGAATGTTTCCCTTTTTTTTAGATTGAGAAGTTGCTGAAACTGCTTCTGAGATGCATTGTATTTGGTTGCAATAATGTAAAAGGAAAAAAAAAACGAAATTTGTATTCCTAAATTCTCCGCGTTCATGTATTGACGTCACTAGCTTGCTATTCCCAAAGTCCTTAACCAGCGCGGTTTTGTGCCGCCCGAAAGGGAAAATTCCGATTTTTAAAATGCTGGAAAGCATAGAATAAAAATTGGTATGGAATTTTTGGGTTGTTTTTACCGCAAAAGTCATGCTGTTTTGATTAAAAAATCTGTCATACACACTTTAGAGGCTCTCTATTTGCTCTTATTTTATCTTCAACTGTTTTTGAAACGATTGTTTTTCAGGTTTTTCCCCGCGTCTCGGTGTCAACAAGACTGTGCGAATAACTGTCAAAGATAATGATGATCCTCGAGGAGTGCTTAGTTTCCGTAACCCCCGCATAACAGTGCCAGAGAACGCTACTAGCGGAAACACTCGTGTTGTGGAGTTGGAGATTCAACGAACCAAAGGCACTCTGGGTGATGTCTCTGTTCTTGTGAGGACTGTGGGGGGAGGGGAGAGCTGGACCTCCAACCTTCTGTCATTGAAGGAAGCTATTGCAGGGAAAAGAGGCCAAAGGAACGCTACTGTTGGGCCTGACTATGCGGAGCTTAACGACAGAGTTGATTTTCCGGTAAGACTTTGGACTCGACGAGCTCAACACGAAGACGCACTTTTTGGTGGTTTTCACGTTACGTCATCGCCGCCATGTTGGTGAACGAAAACGAATTTACAGATCTCTCATAAGCTCCTTTTGTTCTTCCACCAGCAATTGTACATTGCAGCATCGTTATCTGTGTCTCTAGAGATTGGTTGCAAACCAGGTTGCAAATCATCCATAAGAGGGCTCCCTTTACGCTACGCCTTTGTTCTAATTCATTCGAGCACGACTGATTATGCAAGATCAACAAACAGAGAACGCCTAAAAGATATTACCAGCGCGAGAAAAGGGACGGGGGATTAAGAAAAGGAAATACAGATAACATCACATAACATTTTTCCAGACACATTGTCATGATTAGGGGATTCTCCATTGCACACAATTATCAAAGAGCTCTGTATGCGACTACGGTTGAAGGACAATTCATCCGCATTGCCTAAGGAACAGCGCCTTTTGTAATGCGTTTTCGTGTTTAATAAAGAGTTTTTGTAAGGGTGGGGGGAGGGGGGTTAGGGAAGAATGATTTAGAGCGTTGAACGTCAAGATGTGCTGTCGTCGTATTCACCTCGCTGGTTCTACGGCTTGGAAGAACATAAATGACACCCTTGAATAAGAAATCATTGACGGCGGTTGACATTACTTTCGCTAATTGAATGTCCGACCAAACTCAGCTATGATAGTCCCATTGATTTTAGATGATAAGGCAAGATGACCGTTTGCCAAAATATTCTGATTGTTGTCACAACAAGTGAGTTCCCAGTTTCGTTTTGTAAAGGCTTTTGAAGGGAGTGGTTGAACCTTTTTGTTAAATATTATGACCACCCTTGAAGATTTTGTGTTATTTATCTGTCGAAAAAAGTAAGCTCCTAGTTCGGACGAATTCTCCACTATCTGTTGGTGACCTTGGAAGACAGCTTTTGATTTATTTAACATATTTCAGGAAGCGGACCCCATACCAGATGAAGGACAAGTTAAAAAAGTCCAGTTGGTGATTAACGATGATAGAACAGCGGAACCCGACGAAGTGGTTTTAGTTTATTTAACAGACGCCAGAGGAGGTGCTAGAGTCGCTTCTGAC
Organism: Montipora capitata; assembly: GCA_949126865.1. Lineage (NCBI taxonomy): Eukaryota > Metazoa > Cnidaria > Anthozoa > Scleractinia > Acroporidae > Montipora > Montipora capitata. Next base: position 57,012,107 of record OX421448.1, read on the forward strand.
GCAGACACTGGGCTTCAGGTACGACTTTTGCATTTAAGGTGGCTGGAACCAGTTTAACTACTTTAAAGAGGCCTTCTTACTAGAAGGGTTGTCACTACCAGACTTAATCACGTACAGCAATGTTATGGTACCACATGAAACACCAATTATTGCTTAACAAAATTCAGTTCAGAGCTATTTTAGCAAAATTTAAGGTAGTTCTCTAAATTGGCTCTCATGAATTTGCAAAACTCTGCCGATGGTTCTATCTCAGATTGCTAATTACTATTCTACATTCCAAAATGGGGTTTTGAAATATAAGAAAGTAAAGACGAAATATAGGGTGTTTTGTAGAGCTTTCATGTCTCCATGGTAACATATTACGTCAGAATGGTAGGTGCGTTTTGTTAAGCAATAATTGGTGTTTCATATGGTACCATAAGATTGTTGTTACGTGATACAGAGTTGCAGTGACAACCCTCCTAATAAGAACGTCTCTCAAAAGTGGTGGAACTGGTTCCAGCCACTGTAAGACAATCATTTGTAACAAGGCTCGGCAAAGAGACTTTTTTAGCCACTATGACTCGGGCGGGTTCGGACGGACTCGGAAAACAACCCGAATGAGCTTTAAACAGAGATCTAACTTACCCCTTAGCTACAGCAAGGCCCGGTCATTGTAAGCCAAATTAAGGTAATCCTGGACTACATCACACTTACGTTTCCAGTTTACTTACTGACAAAAAAATTCCACAAGCTTTTAGCTTGCATTTGTGACTTACACTTCTGTTTTTCTTCCTCATAAAATTACATTTTTCACGATAGACGTGAGCAGGGTATCTTGTAGCAGGGGATGGAAGGCAGTGTAGCCCAGTTGTTAGGGCGCTTGCCTTGAGATACGGAAATCCCGGGTTCAAGACCCGCTCTGACCGCTCGTTGATGAATTTGCTTCTGGTAGTCCCTGGTCTAACTTCCCAGCTGCACTTGAAAAATAGCCAACTGGTTTGCCTTCGGCCGGTTGGGATTCCTAACAATTGTTGTTGTTGTTGTTCCGTCGTTTCGTTAATTGTGTTTCATCGACCCAATGGGAAGCGGTCAATTAATTTAAATCTGTTTTAGTGGTTACATTAGCTAGTATGTCAACTCCATCCTTTCGACTGCTCTTCAATTATGTAAAAGCCTCTTTTAAATTGGTTTTGTTGCCGAATATGTTCAATTTTAGAGGGTTTTAATATTGGCATCATGTAAATTTTAACTTTAAATACCCTTATTTTTCTTTCAGTCATGGGCGACCGTGACCATTGAAGGAAACGACTTGATGAATGGTTTAATTAAATTTGCGTCAACGACTGCAACAGCTGACGAAGATAAAGGCAAACCCGGTAAGGGTACTAGGTGATTAGCAAATGACGACTTAGCCGCCATGTTGGAACAAAAGCTTGTTATTGGCTTCTTTTGTTTGTCATGCTGCGTCTGCGCAGTTCGCTAGCGTTACCTTCGTCTCTAAAGATTATTTGCAGACATCCCATATGGGAAACCGGTTGCTTGGCAACGGGCCAAAGGACAACTGAAAAATCAGGGTCCTAGGCAGGAATCGAACCTACGACCTTCTTGACACCGGTCAGATGCTCCAATCATTGAGCTACAAGAATTTATGAGAAACTTGGTCATTTATCTAGGTCCTAAAAGGACCATGGGTCATGCTGGTCAGTTGGCTCTACCAATTCATGCGCCTGCAACTGTAGGTGCAAAAGAATTTGAGGACCACCCGAATAGGCAGAGAATGTGACTCGAAATTTCAAGTCAATCTTCAAGCTTAGCAATACGGAACCTTAACCGGGAAATAACTTTTGACAATCAATTTTAGAACTGTTTTTGCATTTATGTTGTCTTTCAGCCGTGCTTAAAGTTGAAAGAACAAAGGCGTTTGGGGAAGTTCAGGTATGTAGCATGCTTCTCGCTTTTGTTGCCTTCTTTTGGGACTGTTGTTCTGTCTATTTGTCCTTCTGTCTGTTGGGATCTAGCTTGGTTGACTTCCATACAATCAGTCCGTTTTTTTGTCTGGCTGGCTGGCTAGCTAGCTTGCTGCCTCTCATATTCCCTAGGCGGTGACTGCCTCTTTGTCAAGTTCTAATTAAGCTCCTTAAGAAACTACTTAACAGGGTTTTATTGTGTGAATTAAGAACTTAAATTAAGCACCAATTTATTTGATACGGCAAGAAGATATCAACAGCAACTACTTCAAGCCTATCAGCCTTGAAAGACTGATTTGCGTCTCATGAGTTGTAAATTATTAATATGTCGAACAAGACCGCCAATGTGAGCTATCAGGTGGTATGCTGACAGGATGTCACTCCAATGAAAAATTGACTGAATTTCAGATGTGGTTTTCCTGTGGTTTCCCACGTAAAAGGTAAACTACGTCATCGCTTCGCGATATGTTTAATCATTGGACAATCAGTAAGTTTGTTTTTGTACTCTTCTTAACTTTTTCTTCTGCCCCTGACCAAATTATGCTTTCTTTAAACAGGTGCAGTGGATTGTTAGTGAAAGTGCGTTCCGTAGCGAAGTTGAACCCTCGCAAGGGACCATCGCGTTTGCATCTGGCGAGAAAATGAAAGATCTTACTATCCGTTTAATAAATGACAATGTAAGTGCATTTACCATCTTAGGAACCTGTAGGTGGTAAGGAAAGATTAAAAATGCCAAAACTTTAATTGAAACAAAAACTGAGCTTGTCGTCGTAAAAAGCATAAGGGCATTAGCACGTGTAACAAGTTTAAAGGGGCTATGTCACGTTATTTTAGGGTGTTTCGAGTAATGTGTAATTCTCTTATTGATAAAATTATCGTTACATCATAAAAAAGATGATTCTGGGCAAAAGCAACCTTTATCCAGGCGATTTGCCATAAAGTTGAAAAACGTCGGGCCGACGTTTTTTTAAGATTCCCCAAATGCAATCCGTTCCAGTCTTGTCCATTTGTGACCATCCATGCTTCCATTTCCTTTTGCTTTTTTTTTATTTTTATGTTGTGTAACCGTTTTATGTGCTTATTGCAATGTTCCATGCTACTTTTTGGGCCTTTTGGGTGTCATGAGATTACATCATTTTGCGTGATCATTATTCGGTGGTAAAACACTAGTGAGCCCATCATTCTTTTTTACAATTTAGAGTAGCTGACATCTCGGGCTTTAAGTTTCAACATTCTGGGCCGGTTTGCTGGCAAAAATATTATCACTTGAAATATTCCCCTTTTCTTCTTTGAAAACAACGCTCATTCATGCATGCCGTTGTTTTTGCTCTTCCAATCAAGTTATGTATATCGCGGTTAAATAAGGCGTGAAGTTAAAAGGCTGATCGTTTCATTATCATCATCATCATCATCATTACTTTTTTTCCTAGAAACCTGAGCGAAAAAGTGAATTTCATGTTAATCTTACTAAGATTAACAGTGGTAGCCAAGCGCTAATTGTGTCACCAAGCTCCGCTACCGTGATGGTTCTAGACAGTGATTATCCAGATGGGACTATCCAATTTTCGAAGGACGCAATGTAAGGAATTTTCTTTTGATGTCTGTGACCTGTTTTTTTTTCTTTTGATATGGTCCCCAAGTGAATTCATAAATTCAATGCCGGTAATCATAATTTTGATACTCTGTTTCTCCTATGAATAGTTAAAAAGTCAAGTATGCTTCTGTTAAAAAAAGATCCGTTTTCCCAAACGCAGTGAAACGTATTCGATTTGATCTCCTTGCTTGCTGGTCACTTTGAAATGAGTCATTTCACGTCGTTTCCAGCTTGCACGGGGAAGCAAAGAAATGTGTTAAATGTAAAACGCACGTGCACGTTTCGTTCATTAAAAATGAATTTTTTTGGCATTTCCGTTTTCGCGTTTCCAGTGTCTTTTGTCAGACGGCAAACTTCATGCTGTGATTTGCCTTTTACCAAAACTAGAATTTCGACTCATTCTTCCCTGGTAGTTACAACTATCGAGGAAAAAAAATAGGGTTAAGTTAGAAGAATAATTTCTTAGTTGTTGGACGGGTAGAAGAACCATGGCGTTTGACATTTGCTATGATTCACAGAGGCGAGTCTCAATCTCTCGTTTCGGTGCCAATCAGGCGTAAGACTTTGACAGATTTACTGTTTGTAATGCATTATCTGTGGGAGGCCCGGTGGCCTCATAGTTAGAGTGCTCGACTCCGGATCGAGTGGTCCGGGTTCGGGTCCTGGCCGGAAACATTGTGTTGTGTTTTTGGGCAAGAAACTTTAATCTCACGGTGCCTCTCTCCACCCAGGTGTATAAATGGGTACCGGCGAAATGCTGGGGTAACCCTGCGATGGACTGGCATCCCATCCAGGAAGGGGGGCGGGGGGGGGGGGGGGCAGTAGAAATACTCCTAGTTGCTTCATGCTACGGAAACCGGAGATAGGCGCCGGCCTGATGGGCCTTCTGCCTCGTAAGCAGAGACTTACTTAATGCATTATCTGTTAAACAACGGTTATAGCTAAGATTTCAACTGTCTTTCTTTAGCTATAAGGCTGTAGACAAGTCGTCCATGGAAGTATCCGTCGAGGTCATTCGGGGACAAGGTTTGGATACCGACATCATAGTTTACTACGAGACACGTGATCTGATTGAAAGAATTACCATGAAACCAGGTGTGGAGACATACCAAGCTCTTGCCGGCCAGGATTATCGTAGACCTACTACAAAGTCTGTCAGATTTGCCAAGCAAGAGGTGAGGATTCCTCTTTCTGACTTCAGATACTCACCACAGCTCTGCTTTTTCTGTCTTAAATGATTTTATTTACGGTTCTGAAAAGCTGTTTTTCTTGTTTTCTCAGCAGTAACAAAATCAATTTATTTGTCAAGATCCTTTTTTGACTTGTGATTAGATGAACAACAAAGGGTGATAGAAGGCAATTTAAAAGACCAAAAAAAAAAAACAACCCTAGGAGACATGTGGAAAATAGGTTCTTGAATTAACGTTCAGAGATTGCTGAAGTTGTACTAGAATGGCATCTCTTACGGCATAATTTTTCGGAGTTCAAAAATCTGAGAACACCGGATTCATTTTCTTCGCTGTCTTTGCTCTTTACAGCTCTGAAACTCATGCTTTTATTTAGTTTATAAGGCTTTACGATGCTAATTACCTTAAATGAATAAATCTATAACATTATTTAATAGAACACTGTTTCATTTTTTTTCAGACCTCTAAGTTCATTTCTATCGCCCTGACGCCAATGGAGGCATCTGCTACAAATTACCCCAAAGCCTTCGAGATTGTCTTGCTGAATGCCACATCCGGAGCTAAGTAAGTCGTAAGCCTTTCATGTGCACTAACATTTACGCTAGTACAATGTGAAGGAGGCTCACCCATTACCACAGATAAATCGAATTAGCGGGAAGATTAGGGCTACCTTGTCCGGTGAGAGTGGATTAGTGCGCTACTTTCCACATGCTCAGTTGTAAGAAGTCCGATTACAGCTAACCTCGAATAAAAATGTGCTTTTTTGGTCATTCAACTGCCTTAAGGTGACATGACTTGTACACTGCTCTGTATGCCGTCTAAAGATGGCCTCAGTGCTCGAAACTGTTATATAGGAAGCCCATAACTAAGTATCACGAGTCTCTTGAATCTCCGAACTGGTTTACCAAATGGAAAAGTCATCGGTTTGACTGCTGTTGAGAGTGCTCGGATTTAATTTCCGATCATGCCCGATTTATCATCGATAAAATCGCATCACTTCGTGTGCGTTTCTCTGGAAAAATCTTAAATAACAATGACCACATGCAACCAGGTTTTCTGAGCCCGCGAGACTGAGCACCCCCAGCAAACCATTGTTTTAACGAAAACCGCTGGTCAGCAACCTGGTTCTGGTCACTGCTGTCTAAGGTCGTCCGTTTCTCTGGGAAAATCCAAATCCGGATTCTTTTATCCAAAAGCGGATTTGGCGTTTCTTTACTAAAATCCGGAAATGGATTATTGATCCGAAGAATCCACTCTCCGAGTGGATTTATTAGATCACATCTGAATCCGGATCTTTAGGATTCACGATCCACCCGTTTCTTTGGGAGACGGATCCGAAAAAAACTACGTTTGACCAGCGGTAGTCTTTTGAAAGTACACTTTCCCTCCATTTTCGTGAATCATGGCGAACAATCACGGTGCGTTTTCAGTGCCATTTTCTTCTTCAATGTACCCGAAATTTATAGAAAGTCGTAAATTTTTCACAGAACGTCAATTTGATACAAATTATATTAATGCTTACCGACTGAAAGTGGGCCGTCACGCCAGAAAAATCCGTTTTCGGATTCTTCGTTTCTTAGGGAACGAAGTATTCTTGTGATCTGAGATCATAAATCCAATCTTGGATTCTCCCAATGAAAAGCACTCTTTGTCCATTGACCTTAATTTTGACCTTAATTTTGACCTTGAAATTCACCATCCCCTTTTAGCAATTAATCCATGTAAACCGTAGCTAACCTATTAATGACGATTGTCTTTATTACTCTCAGGATTATGCCAGGGTTGAACACTTCAATGGTCATCATTTCTGACCTCAAAGAGACAACAGCTTTCCTCAGATTACGAGCCTTAGCTCTTCGAACACCACTCACTGACGATGATATTTATGGGTACGTTATCAGTATAGGAAATTGCACGATTCCAAGTACAATTAGGAAGTAACAGGTACCGGTGACTGGTGTCTTGAAAGGTCTCACGACAACCCGGTTAATTCGGAAAGTGCGGAAGAATATTGCAATTTTTGTTAGTGATAATAGACTCAACAAAATTTTCTCGATAGTTTCTCGAGGAAACAATTTTTGTTTATGAACTGTGTTCTGTTTTGAAAACCTTTCATGTAGCTATGGGAACTTTCATTCAAGTGTAAATATTTTCAATTAGGAATTTTGCAAGTCGTATTTATTAAGTTAACAACAACAACAACAATCTTTATTCGTGCCCAGAAATTATATAGTGTTAACATAAATACAAGAAAGAAAAAAATTACAAAGGAAAAGATCACAGTCACTTAGAAATAGCTAAGCTAATCGAGCTAAGTGGCTGGGCCAAGCGGAAAAAACCAACTTCTGTCGGCAATTTTTTGCGCGCGTGGTTGCCACAGTAACTTATTTGGAACTCAGCGGGGCAAACTGCAACTAATTGGGAAAAAAATTATACTGCTCTCGTTCAATCAGAATCGAGTAATTTTTTTGAGTGAATTTAAACTTGAATTATTCTCTTTTGTTTTGTTTTCGCGTTAATTTTGAAATGGGCATCGTGAAACTCGGTGGGGGTACCCTTTTAGTTTTTTTTTTGTCTTTAACCGAATTCAAGGACGCATTTTCGTTGATGATTGTGAGTTTTTTTGCGTAACAGTTAAGACTAATTTTTGTAACGAAGTTTTCGACTCTGAAATGAAACGGAACTGAAATATCGTGGAAATGTTGCTTTTAAATGTGCATAAGGCATACATGTCTTCGCTGGTTGGCAGTGGCGATCGAGTGGAGCCTCTAGGCGAGCTCGGCAGGGAGACGGTCGAAATTGCACTTGTTCCTCAAGGAACAGCTAATAAGGAGTTTCTTCTTTTCTGTTTTAGCATCCTAACCAATCTTTACAACAGTATCCAGAATACACTAAATGAAGATCAGATGCAACTGACGCGTGACACAATTACCGTTATTTTGAATTACAAGAAAGATGTGGCGTGAGTAATCAACCTACAATCCTTGCCAAATTTGTGGGGACCCATAACACAACATTTCGTCTCCCTCTTCCCTCCCTCCCTTCCACACCGGTTTTTGGCATTTTAGAAGCCCACCAGCATTGTTCAAAGTAAGAGAAGCGGGTATCATGTTAGTAATGAGGGAATGAGCTTTGTGTACACTGTAAGAGAACAAAACGTTTCTTAAACCTGCGGTTAAAGTGGCTTTTGGTGGGCTATATCGACTCTTATTGGCTTAAAACGTGTTTTTTCTTTCGTGAAGATCAAGAAGCCATCAGAGCAGGGCTGCGTTCCCGTTGAACACAAAAGATGGGAGAGAGCTTTATTACCTTCTTTCGTTTTAAACGAATATTAATGACAAGCATAATTAAACTAACTGAGTAGGTGAAAGTTACTCAAAATAAATAAGAGTTAATTTATCTGAGAAACAGAAATGGGTAATATTTTAAACTTGGTGGTAAAGGCACACTGCTTTTGCCCGAATTCACTCAAGTACATGCTACTGCTAATCTAAGGTAGCGATTAGCAGTCACGACTGCAAGTAAATTAGGACGGAACTACTAAACAATAAAAGTGATTCAGCAACATAACATTAGTTTTTTGGTGGAAAACCTACATGACTGTCGCTTATATCATACGCGTACGCTCAATGGCCCTGACACAAATGCATCTATTTCTAGAAGTTCTTGTTTCGCAGTGGTCAAAGCAATCGAACCCATAAGTCTGCATTCAGTTAGTTCATCAGGCCTTGTCATTTAGGGGAGTGAGGAAGTAGGTTAACAAGACACTCGTCTAGTGTAAAGTCGTATATGCGGACCGGCTCAATTTGTGACAGGCGTTTTCTGTACGGTTGATAATCGTGGTAATTTCTTTATCTTGTATTGTAGGTTGGCGGATAGACTGACGAGCTTAATGATGAAAATCTTCGATGAACTTTTAAACCCATCCAGAGAAGACACCAAGTAGGAGTTCAAATCTTTATTACAAACTTTACAGGATTTTTTGACGGGACGCAGACATCTGACATTGTCATTGTCTCAGAGTTGTTGCCACTTTGCAGTCAAAACTGCCTAGAGAGTGTTTCCATATGGCGCCATGTTGGAAGAGTGAAATATTCTTTCGGGAACGGGACTCTATTTTTATGAAAATTCTTCCTTTTGGTTTAGTATGCAAAGATAGCTGCGGGTCACATGAGCGAACACACTCTATAGTTAATGATAACTTAAAGTATTTTTTTTCTTCTTGGAGATGTAATAAATATACCAAAATAGAGTCTGTTGGGAAAAAACTCCCGGTGGCCCCGCATTCAACTTTACTTTACTTTGCATACAAGTAACCGGTTTCCTTCTTAAACTCTTTGACCCCCATGATCTAAAAGTTCATTCTCCTAACTGCTTCCATAGATTTCTTCCTTAGCTGGTCATGCGCATTTGGCGTTCTATCAAGATCATACCCTTAAGCTGATAATAATCTTTATTCTCAATAATTGTCTTCCTAACAGAATATGGAAATTGAGGGGGGAATTTACATACAGATCAATCCTGGCCAGTGTCAAATGGTTAAAAAAACGTGTCTTTCTTTCTTCTCGGCCTAATATCTTCTTTGTGGTAAGGAATTTTTCTTTTATTTTGTCTATAGTGTGTTTTTAAATAAAATGTTGTTTTTCCTTTCCCAGGGGTCGAGAAAAGTTTTCTGTAGTATTTGAGGCGTTCGCGTTTTCTTTGCTGAATGGTAAGTCCTGCCCAGGCTTGCAGGGTGCGGCAATAACAGGAACGTATGCTGTGGTAGAAAGTTTCAGACGAACTCCTGAGCAAATGAATGGACTGACGTTCAATGCAAGGTGAGTATACTTCGTATGCCAAGTCGCCTGTTCAGAAACGAGGTCAATTCGCTTCTTAAAACCACTCTGGCTGTTGAAAAATTTTAAACCAAACAAACAATTTTCTTTAAAAAAGTGTTTGTATCGAAGGAGAAATGTATTTTAGAATCAATTATCGCCTCTTTCAAATTTCCCGGGCTCCGCCATCTTGAATAATTGTGATGTGCTACGGTTGCCTTTATTGTTTTCACACAAAGCGCAACCATGACATGTAACAATTATTCAAGATGGCGACGCCCGGCAAATTGCTAACCTAAGCAACCTTTTTGAAATTCATTTATTTCGGATTCAAACGCTTTCATTCAACAATTTTGATTGTAAGCATTTTGTTCTGTGGTGTTAAGTCATTTTCTTGTTTTAGTGGAGGTTCCCTTTAAAGAACGAGCACAAACCTAGGAAACAATCAATCTTGCTGCAGAATTCGGTTGTCACTTGAAAGAATGCCTTAGAATTCGCAATGTAAGCAAGATTGAGAAAGTATGGTTGCAAAAAAAAAATCAGGAAAATCGCCAGCAAACATCTCTATTTCAAATCGTTGCTCCCTTGTAGCCTTACAAACTCTGTAATTTCTTTCATTCTTATAGCAGCCATTTACTCAGTATTTTTTCGACCAATCAATTCCAAACTGGCAGAAGACCAACTTTAGGTGCCCAGTCGGATGATGGGCACAATTTTGATAAATCGGTTGATTTTAACGATTCTTAATATTCCTGGTCCTTACTTGTTTTGAAGTGGCCATAGTGCTGTTCAGAGTTTCCCCATCTTTGTACTTAGTCGTCAACGCGAAAGCAAGAAACCCAAAAATCTTTTCGAGAAATTTCAAGATCTTCGCTCTGTTAAAAAAAAATGTTTATCTTTGCAGCAATGGAAAAGATTACTTCAAGTATCCTTCCAATTTGTATTCTTCTTCTTCCTCGGATGACTCAGACGTGAGTGGCTCGTCCTTGTTTGTTTATTTGTTTGTTTCATTCCTGTTAAATTATTTTGTAAAATTGTCCCATGAATCTCGCTTCGCAGCGCAGTTGGTTTTTCTTCCTAAGTGTCCCATCGAGAAAATACATCTCTTCATAAATTATGTAATGTAGTTCCTTTGTCATCTTTCTGGGTTTCTTTTAAATTAATGAATTGTCCCCTTTTTTCCAGTTATTTTTAACGGGTATTAATCAAGATGCTAAGAATGGTGGAAAGTGACCTCCTTCTCATAGATTTTTATGAACCGAGACAAGGTCGAACGCTTAAACGGTACTAAGTTGAATTTTATACTGCGCTGGAAACAGTACCTCGCATGCACATGAAGTTGTAAAAAACTTCAATTTTTGTTTTTCCACGATTCTGCGTGTCCGTAAACACCTGTATTCTCGGGGTAAAGGAACTTACTATTTCCCTCGTGACCTCAACAGACAAACTGTTTCTTATTCACTTGTTAAATCGCCATATCGCTTATTTTCCAGTGTCGCGATGTTCACTTCATAAATTATCACACAGCTCACTGGTTTAAGAAGCCTGACCAATCACCTGTCATCAGCGACAAGGTTTGTCCTTCGCAGCTAGCTCGCTTTAAAATTCTGGATTCCATTTATCCGGTTTTCGATTAATGTTGAACTCTTCCTAGTTTGGAATGATCTAAGCATTTGATATTTCTTACTCTTTGAAGCCAAAGTGATTCAATCAAATTTCGCGCTCCATGATAAACTGTTAGTGTTATTCGCAATTAACCAGAGATTTGCATCAACCCTTCAACCCCTAACGCGATCAGCATCTCAATTCTCCTTACAGTATCATTTTGGAATCAATTATTCGGGTCATCAGATTGACAGTGGCCCGGTATTTTCATAATTTCAAATTTTCTAATTGCGAAAGGCAAAACCGACTTTGAAACTATTCTCGAGTAACAGGCGCATCGGAATACGACGGAGTTCCTCAAAACGTGTTTTAAAAAGGCGTAGAAATGAGTGTGCCTGTCCGTTGTAATGCGTACATTCTCTGATTGTAATTTGAATTTCAAAGTTTCCTTTTTCAAACAAACAGAAGTAACCAAACGCATTTTCGGTTCATAATATTCTAGTAATAAAAGCGCAATTCTCAAAATTCATTTTATCCTTTAGCGCCCTCGTTTTGAACTCATATGTGCTTTTTTCAGGTTCTCTCCACATCTCTTCGCCTTTCCACTTCATCAGATGACTTCCCATCACCCGTAAGCAGCAGGAATCCAATCACATACCGCATCTATACCAATAACAAGCGAGTCACGCCCAAGGGAGCAGAGTGAGTCTTCACTGTTTTTCCTTTTGAATTCCTCATTGCGTCTGATCATCAGGACTTTGTTTATTTGGTTGCAAAAGGATTACGTCCTTATTACATACCATTACTAAACGAGGTTTCTGCGATATCCCGTCTAATCGAGGTCGATTCAAGTCCTTGATTCTTTCGGTGTCACAAAAACCGAATTCAATAATTATTTTAAGATGAAGTGTTTAAGAGAAATCAAATGATAAAAGTGTAGTCCCGAGGAACCCATATTTGTTTCTTTTGAACAGGGAATAATATGCATTTGTATCAACAAACTTTGAGCAATGATGTCTCACACCAGTTTCACCAACAGACCAATTTTGATATATTAAAATTCAGTCCTAAACAAAAGGTACCATCTCGAAGCTCTGGGTAATAAATATAAGGATTTGTATGAGTTTATTCCCCAGAGTTTCGAGATGATGCCTTTTCTTTAGGACTGAATTTTAATGTACGAAAGTGGGATATTTGGAGGAAATGTCTCATTAGTAGGAATAGCGATACTCGCCGTTACGTCACCTATTGTCATTAATGTGCCAACCAGAGATCTATTGGCTGTCGAAACAAAGGTTCTTTTGTTCTGTAGTTGGCAAAATTTAAATATCAAAAGAATTGTTTATAAACGGTGAATATCGCTATAACTCCACAACACCTTTTCACGAAACTGCAATGTTATGGTACCACATGAAACAGCAATAATTGCTTAACATGATGCATTCTTTGATGTGACGTAATAAGTCACCATTTCAACAAAGAATCATCTGAAAACACCCTATATTTTGTCTTTAGTTAAACGCTTACATCTGAAAAACGAACGTGGAGACCCCCAACTTTTATTCTGGAAATTGATAAACAGGCTCAAATCGAATTCTCTGCAAAGTGTTAAACACATTCTCTGGAGCGGATACATAGCTACCTTCACAACTGGAAATTTTACAGATGGCTCTGAATCCGCTCCAGAAAATTCTTTTTTTTTTTTTTACTTTGCAGACACTTTTATCTGAGCCTTTCAGAAGTAAAAACTGGGGGTCACTGAGTTCGTTTTTAAGTGCGTCTTGTTAAGCAAATGTTGGTGTTTCATATCGTACCATAACTATGGCGTTAAATAAAAGAGTTGGGTAGATTCAATCCTTCCAAAATGGTACAGTTTTTTCGAGCCTTCTTAACCTTAGATTAGCGAATTATCTGCCGGCAGTTCAGTCCCTAATCTCCTAAAACGCTTTTGTTTTAATGCTTTGGTGAAGATTTAACATCCCTATGCGGGCATGATCTCTTTCTCTTCTAGTTGCGTTTTTTGGGATTATTCCAAGGCCACCTGGTCCATGGAAGGTTGCACTTCAAAGGTAGAAACTCTTTTGTTGTTTTGTTTTTTTTTTTGTTCTTTAACTTGCTACGTTTCTGTTACTATACCTTTCCAGTCAATCATGGCCAACGTGTATCCACCATGGTGTGACGACGGTGATTTTAATTGCAAAGTCATCGAAAGTGACCACTTTTTATTTAACTCGCATCAGATTCAATCAGACGACAGGAAAAGCCATCTTTGGTTTCTTATTTGGTTGTCTATACGGTGAAACATTAATAGATGAAAAGTGTGTAACAACTGTTGGATCCTTGCGGTAACGCAAGAACGGTACATTTAGAATTTGTTCCCTGCACTTAAAAGACCTCGCTAAACCGGGAAACATTGATTCGAAAGTGCGAAACATCTTCGCGAATGAAAATGGTTTTCAGCTTGACAGCGCGATAAGTAATGTTATTTAATTTTAGCCACAGGCTGACAAAATGATTGCATAAAATATCGATTTTTTGTTAAAATAGCCATTGTGTGTTTTTCAGAACGATAAGGGTGAATACGTGGAGTGTCAGTGTGATCATCTTTCTGTTTTTGCGGCTCAAGGCGAAAGTGATGACCGAACTGGTTACAATCTTGCTTTCTTCATCGTGTTTTTCGTATGTTTGGTAAGTTTTCTATCTCTAAGAAGGTGTTCACATCAACAAGAGATTATACCAACACTAATCATAACATCGATTGCAGCCATGAAGAGAAAAATGGTTGCTCGAGAACAACAATTGGGTGGATAAAGGCAACTACTCGTAGACGATGAAAATCGCAGTTACAGCAGATAAATAGTGATGATGGTGATGACGATGATGTCAGTAATGACGATGATGTCAGTGTTGACGATGATGATGACGTGATGACGATGTCTATAGGGAGCTTACGAAACGGAGACGACGACGGCTACGAGGACTGCATTTAAAAATACGAGTTCGCGTTATTCATATCACTACGAAACTATTTCATGTCGTTTCGCCTTACAAATATGTAGTAAATGTCGAGGAATTAAACTGGTATGAGTGGGTTGGAAGCGTAGAGAGGGAACTGAAAATTCATCGTCATGTGCTAACGTCCTCCACAGAACCTTGAATTTGGTCATTTCACGTCGTCATTTAGGATATGACGGCAAAGAAATGTACACAAATGTAAAACGCACGTGCAGAGCGTGCAGAGCCATTGTTTTTGCTCACTAAACCTATTGTTTTGTAGCGTCGTCGTTTCGTAAGCTCCCTTATGATAATGTGATGACGGCGACGGCCAAGACGACGATAATTCTAATAATGGCGATGCATACTGCATGATAAGTCTGATATTCTTGGACAGCACCCCCAGTTCCTAAGCTCATTATGATCTTTTTTTTTTATTTTAGGGTGTATTTGCTGTTGCTGTTATCATCCATCACCTGTGTTCCGTCATAAACATGTTTGCTGCTAAGCTGCTGACGCATTTGTTCTTTGCTTGTATGATGGGTCAGGTAAGTGCGCTACTTGAAGCCGGTGACCATAAAACCATTCTCAGCCGTGCCAATTCTTATTCACGTGCGTTTTCCCTTGTTTCATCTTATTCGAAACCTCGAGCTCTTGAGAGACTATCCGCATGATAAAAATAAAGAGATACGGCAATTAAGAGGGTCCTTCCCTCGCTTCTATTTTGTAAGCGGTTCATCGATTGCTAACTTCCACCTGATTGGATAGCATTGACCACTTGAGACCATTGAAATTGTCTGATGAGTCCGCCGCGCGTTTAAAACATCCTTAGCGGTTGAGGTTTGTTTTGTGCCTGGCGTCATCTTCTGTATTTCAATGCACTCTATTCGAGGTTCAAAATTAGTTACCAACTAGGGGCTACTCAGAACTTTAAACAGCACTTCGTGTGGGCCTACTGACGATTGTACTACGTTTTGCCCACGTTACATTTCAGTTGATGTTCATCCTCGGCGCGTTTGTGAGTCCCAATTTAGTCGATGAACCCATCCGCTGCTCCGTGCTCGCCATGTTTTTCCATTACTTCTTCCTGTGCCAGTTTACTTGGATGTTTGTTGAGGTACGATTACTCGAGTTTATGCTAATATAAAATAACTGCTTTGTACCTGAGGTTTAAGATTATAAGAAGTAAGCGTAAAGGAGACTATTAAGGCTGCTTAACAACAACAACAAGTGAGTATCCCGTGGTCGTTAAAAGGCATTGTTCTGGTCATAATTATATCCAGGAGCCCATCACCGGGAGCGTGCAACTTACCTATTTTCGTGCAACGGCGCTTTCACAAGTAAGGTTATTTTTAGATTGAATTTCTCGCTAGTGAGACTCTCACAGAAGCCCGATGACCAATTACAAGAAATTAAGCTGACGTCATAGGGTCACCGAACCGGAACTGCCTTTGTTTTTTGACCTAATTCGCGGGAAGGTCTAGTCTAAAAATAAACCTACTTGTGAAAACGCCGTTTCACAGACGCTGTATGGAAGTTGCACGCTCCAGATGGGCTCCTGGTATATCCCTCTAAATCCGGATACAGTATCAAACATTACCTTTAATAGCATAATTATAAAATACGTTCGTGCCTGATCGTTCACGAATGGATCATCCATCCATGGTATAAATGTGGCAAATCACTGGTTATTCCCCGGTGCAGAACTTTATCATTCGAAAGTTTAAGCACAAGACCTTTTCGTTTGCCGTCCTTAGGGAGCTTAAGCAACGACGACGGCGACGGCAACGAGAACCTCATCTCAAAATATAACTTCAAGTTGTTGTAATCACTTCTTAACTATTTCAACCTTTTTAATATGACAAGGGTGCAGTAGTTCCTCAAAAGACACTGACACTGACACTGACACTGACACTGACACTGACACTGGTGGGAACGACGCTTAATTTAGAGGAGGAAACGAAAATTCATCCTTAATTGCTGACTTTCTTCATAAAACCTCAAATTTGGCTATTTCACGTTGTTGTTTTGCAGACGACGGCAAAGAAATGGATAAAAGTGAAAAACGCACGTGCAGGGCGTGCAAAGCTATTGTAATTTGCCCAATAAATATGCAAATTGCGACGTTCTCGTTCCCGTCGCTGTTGTCGTTGCTTAAGCTCCCTCTTGGCTCAAAAAAGTGTCGCCCTAATTCTCCGCATTATCTTTACTGCACCCGTCATCCGTGAAAGTTGTTGCAGGAGAGCGGAAGGGAATCAGTCGAGTCGGGAGATGAAGTTGTACTTTTGTGCAGATGTTGCTGGAATTTTATGTCACTTGTATTTCTTTTGCAGGCTTGGAACCTGTGGCGAATTTTTGTGCTAAATGATGAGCATACGGACAGGAAATTAGTTATGTTCTTTATCCTTGGATGGGGTAAGAAAAATGTTTTAGCTCTAACTAACGGAATAAGAATTTTATAGAAACAACAATTAAGAAATATTGGAATTTACAAATTTGTAAGCTGGTTTGAGTTTTAAGTCGATAGGTGTCCTAATACACCAGCAGGCCAATTTTGTAAACGTTGCAAAATGCAATTGATATTTAAGTGCCTTCAACGAAGCAAAATTCAGTTCCCAGATGCATTTGTACTGAGGTCGAATACAGGATCCATCAAAGTAAGAAAAGATGAAACCGTTATTAACAGGGAACCCACGTTTGACACCAAGTCGTTTTCCGTTTGTCCTAGGTCTGCCTGTGCTTGCCATCGTGTTGTATATTATGATTACACAACTTGGTTTTGGTTGGGAGTTCACGATCGCCTACGCAGATGTTCACGACAACGGAGATATGTAAGTATGCTCTTAGGTTGCAACATGTATGTAAAAAAGCAATCCAGATAATATTGACATACCCTGGGTTCACAATAAAAAAACACTCCCGTAACTGCATGGATGGGTACGAACGGGTTTAAAGTAAAAGTAGTAAATTAATGGTTCATTGTTATATGCTCACGTTGTCGTCAAAACCTAAAATTTGGTGATTCCAGGGCCCGGTTGTTCAAAAGCCGATTAACGCTAATCCCGGGGCTGTTTGCATTGGCATCGGTGTAGTGATATCAATCGTCGCCAGTCGTCGTCGTGATATGCAATCGTCGCCAGTTGCATAGCTTTTAACTCACAGCCTTGGATTAATGCTGTCTACTGAGAAAGCAAACCATTCGTATAGCAAGATACATTTATGTCCGTGAAATGAAAGTTGGAAGGATCATTTCAGTTACTTGAGCAACTTAAGCAAATGCAAGCAAGCCATAAAAGAATCCAACCTTGAACGGGAATAGAACGAATGATCGTGCGATTGTAATGCACTTGCGCTTTCAACTGAGCTATCAAGCCAGCTGAGAGGTGGCCCGCTTGCCTTCTAAGAAGAGTGGAATTCCTCAGGATTCACTCAGTTCTGTCAGAAATGCACGTAAACCCATTAGATGCATGCCCAATTTTGACATCCAATACCAAGTGTCCCTTCCAGTCTAAGCATGCAGTACCCATTTCCAACAATAAGGTAAGGGTAAAGGTTAGCATGATTTTTAGGTCAGGGTAAATGTAACGGTTTATCCTTACTTGAAGGGCAGCATTTGGGGGACAATTCGTGTCGTTAATTGTTTGTATTCCAATAAAAGAGTGAGAGTTATTGAAATCTGTTTGAATCTAAGGGCGCTTTCCATTTGACAGAACTGACCGGCCATACCAGTCATTTGGAAAGTTTAACTGCAAAACGCCTTCAAATTAACACTCTTCGAGGATGATATACACTTCTCCGGAAGAAGACGAGGGGTTATCATGCAAGTGTTCCTTGAAATTGTTGGATTTTCTTTGCAAACTGACGGGTCTGGCCGGCCAGTTCTGACAAAAGGAAAGCGCCCTAATTTCGCGCATTTCTGGATGTACCTAGATTTACTGAGAACTCGCTCCTAGCAACGTGGTTTTTTTTTTACCTTGATGGCATGTATGCAAAGACCTTTTTGGGGGCGTTGTCTCAATCCTATGACTTGACTAAGAATTCCTTTCTTAGGTGCTTTATTCCAAATGCCTACGCTGCCCTTGCTGCCGCCGTTGGCCCAGTCCTCCTCTTGTTAATGGGTGTGGCGGTGGTGTTCACGCAAGCGTATCAGGTCACTCCTCAGTGGAAACACTATGACGATATATTCCGCGGCCATTACAATATTAGAGGTAAGAGGTAACGAGAAATATGAATGGATGTACAAGCGCTCGTAAAAATTGTTTCGCTCTTTCTTTATTATTTTTCCGGTGAAAGGGGACTGGTTGGAGTAGGCATTTACAGACGTCCATAACTGTGACGCACCGTCGGCTTCCATTGATACCCGCCTCGTAGCTGAAGGAACTACTAACGTTAAATAAAGTGACTTCACTTCATTCTCCCAACTAGTACCATAGAGTTCTTTGTTGGGCAGTCATGAGAATGTGGTGTTATGTCAAGAACACACCTCTTAACCTCTTAAGCTGAAAATAATCTTCATTCTCAATACCTCTCTTGACTGACATTCCATTGAAATTGTGAAGATAATTTACATACTGATCACTCCTGGGAGCCAAAGGGTTAATTAAACGATGACCTTCGTATTAGATACCTTTTCCTCTACCGACTGAGTTGCAAGGCCAGAGGGGAACACGTAGTCGCTATTAAAGATATTTGAAAATGCACAAGTACACTTGAAGGGTAAATTGGCCGCGTAGCACTTGGTAGCGACGGATGAATTGTAAGCCAATCGAAATTTGTTCCACGTGTTTTTTTCGTTTGCGTTCTGTTTGTCCGTTTTTCTTTCAAGCTCATAGGAAAGTCGCTCAAATAATAATAATAATAATAATAATAATAATAATAATAATAATAATAATAATAATAATAATAATATTAATAATAATAATACAGATATGGCTGAGCAAGAATGGCCTTCTAGTAGACTGTGAATCAAATGATATGAAATTAAGGCAGAGCAAACCCGGAACCATGAGAGAACCAATGGACTCAACCCACAACTGATACAGCATGGAGTCCGAGAATCAAGCCCACGTCCCATGTGTGTAAAGGGGTTGCTCTTTCTACTGCGCAAGCCTTGTTTGCGTTATCGCTTTCCTTTTTTTCGTTGCAGAAATTCGTTACATCATTATACTTTTCGTGCTTGTCACATTGGTGTGGCTGTTTGCGGGGCTGCACGTGGCTTTTGGAGCCTTTTGGATGCTCATCACATGTATCGTTCTGGACGGAATACTGGTAAGTGCGGCATTTCTTTTATCAACTTTGCATAGTACAGACGCAGGTGTGCGTGAGTTGGTTATCGTGGGGTTTTAGGGACTAGAAGTTGGTAAATTCAGCTTCTTTACGACTTTCCACCAATTTGTGGATCACAAGCTTTTGATTCCTGTTAAAACGGAGAAAATCCAACAGCGTCTTGTAAAATATTACTACAATTTTCCCTTAAGGATTTTTTAATTGCATAGTTTTTCACAAAGCCTCGGAGATGCCGTCAGGGTTGTTTGGAAAGTGATCCGCGCTCTTTGTACCACTTGCACGTTTTTAAGAGACTGGAAAATGCACCAGAAAAGGAGAACGCATTTCGCCGTCAATAGTGATAATAACGGTAACACTGGACCGTCTGACTGGAGTTTACCAGGAATCTCTCGTGTTGGGCCAGTTTTCGTTGGGTCTTGATTTCCTCCCAGATAAATTACTCCTTACCCAAGGGATACAGGCTTTGACAGGCCATAAGAGTTATCTCATGTTTCCTGTCATGAGCAGTTCGTGCCGTTGATATCTCTAGTTGGTATCTTCATCTCAGCCGTTGTCGTCTTCGCTGCTTGATCTCCTTAATGTCACGAAAGAGGAAGTTTCCTTGCAATGAATCCTCATTCGGTTGCGTTGTCCTTTGTACGTCTCAACCGACAATAATAGGGAGCTTAAGCACGCGCGTTTTTGAGACGCGGACGGCAACCGGAAGTGAATATTTCGCTCGCCGGGATAGCGGTCTATTAAACTTAGGGTCTCTCAAAGTGAAAAGATACTTAGCGATATAAATGTGGTTGTGTGAAGACAAGTTGAAAGAGAGAAGAACTCACTTCCGGTTGCCGTCCGCGTCTCAAAAACGCACGTGCTTAAGCTCTCTAATAATTTTTCAAAAGCCATCTTGAGGCGCACTTTGAACGACGCCAATCCCTGCTCCCTATGGCATTTTTAAATTTCCGCCTTTTAAATAGATCTCGTCGTCTTGTTTTTGTTTACATATTAGGCGCTGTACGTATTAATCTGGTACTGCTGTCTGCGTAACCAGTTGCGTGGCGTATTTAAGAAGTCGTTCGCCGTGACGTCTGTTCCACCGCCGATAGAATTGCGCGAGGACATGTTTAGGGATCGCCCTGGAAGTCCCGCGCACTCAATAGGAAGTCTCAAGAGACCAGTGATGATGAATTCCCCGGATGATCCGGTAAGGCTCGATAAACTAAGTACAAAATAAGTGTACTCCTCTGTCAAGCTCTTAGAGGCAAATCGACTTAAAATATTATAACTATAGTATTATTTTGAGTTTTGTATGCTAACTTTACATGGAATGCACCATTTGTAATCCTAACTTATGGCGAATTAAATTCTAGGTACGTAAAAATGAATTTAAAGACGTCTAAGACAAATATAAGTTATCTAAAAAATAAACGCACATTTGTTATCGATTGACTTCTCTAGAACGTGAGTAAAAGCTTAAAAACGTAATGACATAATTCAAAAACCAGATGGGCTCTTTTGAGGCACAGAGCGGTTATGTTTTGATATTGCACGAACAAGGACAAATTTTACCCTCCATTTGCCTTACACAATCAACCACCTAACCAATTTCCAGCCTTCTTCCTTGGCTCAACCTTTCATGTGTTTTCAGCATGGAAGACTGCATTATTCTTGACCGAGTAAACAAACCCCTTTGTGGAAACAAGTAGTTAAACAGGAAAAATCAGTTGCATAGTGATAAACTGAAGTTAACATTTATGTTTTGTTATTTTCTTTTTTCTTTTTCAACCGGGTCAGGTCTATCTCACCAAACTTGAACGACGCATTTCCTCGGCTGGATATCCAAGCTTAACAATTGTTAGTGAATACTATCCCTTTGATCTCTTAAATTTTGTTCTATTTATTTATTTATCTACAATAGCGTTAAATTTTTAAAATGCCTTCGGTAAAAGATACATAAAACTATAATGTTACTGGTTAAAAACTGCATTCAACTTTTAAACATTTTAAGAGGGATTTTAAACAGTAGAAAATTTAACCATTTAAATTGTTTACAGATTGATTTTCTCGTGCAGCATTCTCAAAGGTAACATTAAAAAATAACATCAGGATTTTGTTTGTCTTTGACACACCAGCGAACATTGGGACTGACGAAAATATAAAGTTGTCATAAACCTTTGTCATAATGCATGTTCCTTCAACAAAACGTCACTCTTCGCATTCACAATGCACGGCACTAAATTAAAGAAGATCGATGCCGGAAACAATTAAAAATATAACGTACCTTACAGGAAAGTACATATCTAGTTATTTATCATAACTACCCGACCTTGTTATTTTCAGAATGAGAGCTAACAAGATACTCAACAAGGACTGGGTCCTTTCTAGTTGTTCCTTTGCAAACACCCCAAAGCGCTTTGGGCCCGAAATCAGCATCCGCGTCGTCTAGATAAAAGGGAAAATGAAAAATAAATCCAACTTATTATCCCTGTATCATAGGCCTTGTGAAGTTATGGAGGGAATTATTATTGCAACCCACAAAATGGCCTCCATACTGAAGCTTTGAGGCTTTCGTGAGACCCAACCCAGTTCGCGTTTGTTTTACGAAAATCGCCAGAATTTTTCTAGGTTATTTAGGGCGCCCTAAACCCATTTGTTTCCAACACTATCAAAATGTTTAGAGTACATTTTTTTCTTTGTCTGTGAGAAGTGCTTAATAGCCCATATTCGATATATATAAATTCAGTCCCAAACAAAAGACATCATCCCGAGGCTCGGGGGAATAAACTCATACAAATCCTTATTTTTATTCCTTAGTGCCTCGAGATGATGCCTTTTGTTTAGGACTGAATTTTAATATATCGAAATTGGTCTATTCAAGAGTAACTGTAGGAGCTCCCGTAAGCCAACTATAGTTAGTTGTTCGGTCTTGTTGGACAGCAAGCCATTCACATGGTACTTTACGAGAGTTGCTTCATCGCCCAGTTACTAAGATTAAGCAGAACTACCTCAAGGGGAATTAATTTTTATAAAAAACGGACCGCAGTAGTCGAAACAGCTTTCCGCCTGTCTTGAACCATTTTCAATACCTCGTGGTCACGGAAGGGTATTGCGTGTTTGACGTGGACTTTATTTTCCTACAGAGCGACTGGGACGACTTAGACTTAGGAGCCACACCTAAAGGCAGCCGCAAAATGCTGGTGAACTTAGACGACACCGAGAGCCTGGGGCGGGTGAACGAAATGTACGAAGATGACTTGGAAAACCAAGATTTTGACGACTTGATATTCGCGTTGAAGACTGGGGGCCAGTATGAGGGAGATCCTACTCGAGACGACGATAAAGTCCCAGAAATGGACAGCGGCAGATTTGGAGAAGATCCCTTTGGACTTCGGAGAATTTCGATCGCCGATACTCACCTATAATACCCTCAAGTGTGAAATTGTCGTAAATTTTATTACATAAATATTCTATACTGAGAAGAACTTAGCTTTGTTTTTTAACCTGTATCTATGTGATTCCCTTTGAAAGAAATTTTATAATAGGCTTGTAAATGCAATCGTATATTTATAACAAAATGTAAATTGCTGACCTTAAGGTGGAGTCAGTAGAACTTAAGCCGGATAAGTACATTTCATATTTACGTTTTCTAACATTAAGTTTACTACGCCATTGTTCTCGAAACCAGTCAACACAGACAGCTATTTTTGTTTGTTTCTTTCAAACTTTTTGTTACAATTTTATACAAGAGTGGAATTTGTTTTATTCAATACTAAGCTGGAAAACATTATATTTTTTCTATGGAATTTTTTCTGTTTCCGGACAACCACGTGTGAAAGAAAATACTTTTCATAATGCCCCAGCTGGAATTTGCTGTGTGAAGTTTTTCATAGAAAGTATCAAAAAATATTGTTTTTAGCGGATATCCTCAGTGATGTCGTAAATTTAGATAGGATTATTCATGTATAGGTCTCGCAATTTAAGGAATTGTAATAAAATTGGTACTAGATTATCGTATCCGTTTTAATAAACGCGAGAAACCGTATTTTGCGAGATAATTCCGGACCGGTAACGTGATCTAAGTCTGCAGAAAAACACTGTAAGAGCCTACTGAAATTGCAGCAAGGTAGACGAATATGCAACGGAGCCAAAAACGACAACAAAAAATGCCAATCGACTGCACTAACTTTGCACGACTGTCAGAATTTGACGTCTAAAAGCTAATCATTTTTTCCTCTGGCAGTGAGAGATCGTCGCTGGGCCTTGCTTGCGTCAATTTCCGGGAGACTTTCGTCCGCCAACATTGGTGACTCATTCCCATAGACCACTTTCATAAATGGCGACCAACTTTACATTCTTTTGTATTTATGTTAATTAGACCTACTGCCCTTGTTTTAAAAAATATATTCTTTTGAAATTTGCTCGTCGTAGCGAGGTTTGTAGGGCTTATTAGCATTAAAACAAAAGAATAATTTATTTGGCCGCCATTATGAAAGAGGTCTATAGTCTTCTCCGTGCCGTGACCACAAGTAAGGAGAAAGAACCTGGGTTTGACGATGCCTCTCAATGTGCTCGCTATGACGTCATGTGTACACCAACTATTTTAATTATAAGCTGCAAAAGAGCGTAACCTAATCCTTTAAAATTAACAAAGGCTATATTATAGAAGTAATTTGTAAAACTTAGTAACAATTGAAATAAAGTTTAGCATTGATCATTTGTAAGACAGATTTGGCACGCTGGTCAGCGGTTCTCGGCAAAGTCATGCGCTTCGAAGTTTCTTTCGTTCATTAGTCCTTTCAATGGAACAAATGAGCTCAACAAATTGAGCTGCTCCAAACTGTGTGGTTTCATAGCTCAGTTCGCAGAGCATTACACCGGCGTCGCAGAGGTCATGGGTTCGAATCCCGTTAAATCGGCCTGGATACCTCGTTTCCAGGGTCTCTCTTTTATGAATTCCTTCCTTATAAACGGGGATTCCCCTTTGAATATCAACAGTCTTACTGCTCATATCGACGAACTGAGAGTTTAACTTGCCGACAGACCTATTGATGTACTACCTATTAACGAGACTAAACTCGACGGCAAAGTTAGCGATAACGAAGTAAAGATTTCTGGATATGAAATTACTCGTAGCGATCGCTTTTGCAACGGTGGGTTCTGGAGGGAGTGTTTGTTTTTATGTTCGCTCAGAAATTAACTATTCAGTTCGTACTGATTTGAGCAACCATTTATTAGAGAGTTTATCTATCGAAATTAGGAAGCCATTTGTTGTTACAACCTGGAAAAGACCTCCCGATTCCTTAGTTGACATTTTTAGACCTTTTGAAGAAGTTATTAGTAACTAGACTCTGAAAATGTCGAATTTTATGTATTAGGTGACTTAAATTGTAATATGGCCGCTCCTAAATTAGACAAAAATGCTAATGTTCTATCAATTGTTTGCCAATGTATACGGACTGCATCAGCTAATTTCCGAACATACTGGAATCACTGATAAATCCTCGGCCCTGATTGATCTTGTATTTACAAACACTCCAGATAGGGTTGTCTGTTCAGGGGTGTCACACATTGGCATCAGTGATCACAGCTTGGTTTTCGCTTTTTGCAAAGTTTCTACAGAGTCAACAAAAAATGGCCACGCGACCGTCAAATATAGGAAATTTAAGAATTTCGACTCTACCAGCTTTCGCCATGATATTTCTCAACAAAACTGGCATGGAGTAACATTGAAAGCTGTACTGATCCAAATTCAATGTGGGCGGCATGGAAACAATTATTCCTTGAATGCGTTAACAAGCACGCACCACTTCGTGAAAAGCGTACTTGTGAAATAAAATCGCTTTGGATAACGCCTCATTACTGGGTTGCCCTATGGCAAACCCAGTCGGAAATTAGGTAGATTTCCGTTTTTTTTTTAGTATTTTTTTCCGTGCCGGTAAAAGTCTTGCCTGTCACTCCCCTGGTAAGTGGTGTCTTTGTGCATAGAGCCTTCTGCGCGTATTTTCTTAGGATCGAGAGGGTAGTGGAACTGCGTAGATTTCTCTGGTGGACACAGTAGAATCAAAAACTTAGCCTGCAATGGCGTCGAAAGTCATGTAACGCGAATGGCGTTTTAGTGGATCCTTAAACAAAATATACCCTTATGGAGCTCAATAATGGAAAGTCAGTTGGATAAACTAGGCAGGAATCTCAAAAGCGACGAGTAATGGACTTCGACAACAATCTATCGCCCCTCGAAACGAGATCAAAGTGAGCTGTATTTACCTGAAGTACATGGTAATTTGACACGATTGAGTTTCTTGTCTTCACGCACGCAATGAAATAGGAAGAGGTTTTCGCCTCTAAGAGCAAATATGTTGTTTGTTTCAATAACATTTTCGCTGGAAAAGGATTCTGTGGTATTTTCCGCCTTTGTGAATTATAATATCATGTTGTGTATTGAATTTTCGAGCTTAAGGTTGAAATGTGATATGGGAGAAGTTTTTTAGTATTGCTCTGTAAGCAGGAAGGGTTCACAGGCCTGTTGGAAGCGTGCTTGAGTTTCAACAAAATGAGCCCCAAAATCAATGAAAAATTGTGACGCAGATGAATAATAAAGTAGCTGCTATTTCCAAAATGATGGAATTACCTGGTGATAAATAACGTCGTACGCGTCTTGGAGAGTAAATTTTGACTTTGCATAAACAAGAGTTGGGCGATTGTGATCTTTGTTTTGACTTCGCTCATTTCATTGTCAAACTTTATAACACTTGACAGAAAAAGAAACTTACAAAAACCCGGTATCTTGCCATCATTTGACACAGATACTTCACTGTTTGGCGAGTAAACATGCCGCGGTAACTTAATCACGGCGCCCGCTGAATTCCGGCATGTCACTTTCGATTTTGCGATTTATTTGTGCAGCCAAAACTTACAATAACAAAATTGAACGTTGCAAAAATCCCCCAAAATGTTTGTCGCTGATCGTAACTGTTTATATTCTATATTCACGGTTCAAAATAAAAGTTGTTTTCATGTCGTAAATATGTTATTCTCGAGCGATCGTCCTGGAAACTTCCTTCTGCTCTTTCTAAAAACTGTGTATCAATATTTATTTACTTTTGCATCAATATTTGTTTTTGCATAAAGCAAGCTAACAAAATCTGTACCTTGCTGAGTTCGCATTTGTTAGCGTTAATAGTATTTTCGGTCCGATGCTTCTGTTTTATTAGGGGTATATTATTTTGGTCTCCCATCCAAACACTAACCCCGCCCAACAGGGCTTAACTTCAGTGAAAGCTGTCAGATGCTCAGAGGGCACGCTTAAACTTGTGGTGAAAAGAAGTTTATCAACATGTCAGCCTAGAAGCCAATGTTTCTCACTTCCCATTTATTTTCTTCAATCTTTCTGGGTTCAGTACTTTGCTAGTAACCACATGTCTTCTCAGACTATTTACCCAAGACTTCTACCATGGCACTACAATGATAGACAATACCAAAACAATATCGTGCACTGTTAGAGCTACATATTACGCAAGGACAGATCTGTTTCGTTGTACGAACGTGTGAGGACCTGTGAGCCAAAGGGCCTCGTCTCGTATGACTTCTTAATGACCCCCCAACTTGAAAAAAATTGTCTGGAACGGTGCACGTACCACAGGCAACCCAGTGTACCCTCACGGAGGGTCTAGTTTAAAGAAAAGAATGCATGACAGAGACATTCTTAAACTGAAGACATCACGCTCTAATGATTCAAATGACTAGCTAGCGTTTAAACGCTGCCGTAATTCAGTCAGTACCGAAATTAAGCAAACCAAAGAATCGTACTATAACAACGCACTCCATGCAAATGAAGGTGACTCACGCCAGACCTGGAGAATTATAAATGAGCTCACGTCCAGGAAAACTACTAATTGTTGCGTAAAGGAAATAAAAATCAATGGCGAGGCCATTTGCTATTCTTTAGAGCTGGCCGATTCTTTCAATTCTCATTTTTCTTCTATTGGACCTAAACTCGCGCCGCAAGTTAGATCAATTCTGATAATGGTCCTTCACATCTAAAGTATATTACGAGAACCGACACGGGACGAAAAATTGGATTTGCTGCACATTTGATATTTGGCAAAGCTTAAGTCAAATCTGGAATCGCTTTTGACTTTACCTTTGACGCACGTCAAACGTACGGTCAAATCCATTACCAATTTGCTTATGCCTTTGACCATGGTAAAGGTCAAGTCAAATTCGTAACAACTTTGACTTCACATTTGACGCGCGTTAAATGTGAAGTCAAATCTGAAGAGGCTTTGTGCGTTCCTTTGTTACTTGACAAAGGCGAAGACAAATACGATAGCATCTTTGACTTCAAGTTTGACTATCGTCAAATGTGAAGTCAAATCTTAACAGGCTTTCCTACTTTGTTGATACTTGCATTGCCAAAGGAAAGACACAAAACCAAGGCAACGCTTTTGGGAGATTAAACGATTCGGCAAATACGGAACACTGACCGTCGTAGAGTGCAAGTTCGCTTTCCTCCTTTACCCCCTCGGTGACATTTCCCCCATACCCCCTATCACAAACACGTACACATTCAATCTATTGCTTAAAAACGTCTACCAGTTGCAAAACGTAGCCTGAGTTCACATTCTTGTCGATTTTCGCTTTTCCAAAATTCAATGAGCACTAGTGCCAAAATTCCGTCGACCTCAGCAAAGGAATGCTACCCCCAACCCTACCTCTCTACAAGGTCCGAAGGAAAGACACTGGGGAGAGGGTTGATTCAAGAACTCCTTTTATGGGATATACAAAAGAGCGGGAAAATGTACCTTCCGAGAGGTTCGTCGGTAGCTTGTTCTACTTGTCGTTTTTTATTCTTTCGATATACTTGGAGCATCTTACTTTTGTGAAAACGTACAGCCGGGTAAAAATTATGTTTTGTGAAAGATAAAGGTCTCAGCCAAGGGATAATGAAGGTATGCAAGACCGGACACTGAACATACAACTCAAAACGGTATCGAAAATTTACTAGAGACAATACAAGCAAGGTCAAAGATAGCGATGGGAACGGGAGAAGCCAGTGGAAAAAAAAAAAGAAGTTGGGTACGTATGCGTTATGACATTTAGTAATATTCTATTTGGTTCACCTAACTAAAAGCCAATCTAAAAATTATTAGTCTTTTTCATTCACTTTTCATCTCACAGTTCACAACAAAGCCGCTATGCTTCATACACGTAAGTCATCCTTTTTGCCGAGTGTAGGTTTATAGCGATTGAAGGATTATCACTTCGTGATTAGTTTCTACTTTTAAATAATGGCAGTAAAAGTGACAGATAAATTTCCCAGCACGTTACATTGGATTTCAAAAACAAAGGTAGGGAAACTGGAAAAGAAAAAAAAAAGTCACTATTTTTTTAATGAAACAGTGCACGAATTTCCCGCCACTCTGGCTGTATAGCACAATACAGAGGACTTGCATTGGTGTTCAGAATAAGATAACATCCCAGAACATGTCTAACACCATCTTACATCTTTCTGTAATAGATCTCTGAAAGCTCTCTGTGCCAGATGCCTATTGCAGATCATTTGACTGAAAGTCTCAGAGTATCTGTTTCATTATTGGTTTTATTCCAGCCAATCTTCGAAAGAAATGATTCCCAAGTGCATGGTGAGTCTGCAATGGGTAAAAAAATAATAAACCACAAGAGCTTTGTTATAATAAAATGGATCTAGTTGCAAATAATCCTTTACCAAGCTTGCTGATCCAAGAAGGAATCAGGAAGATCATACATTTTCACAATGAAATTTAAGACCATTTCGAATTTATACATCTTATACCTCTTTACCTCTAGTTATTTTCTTATGACTTAACTTTCAGGTAAAACCATCATGAATGTTAATATGAAGAAGTTAAATCAAAATGTTTGAGGGAACTCACTTTATCATCTGTACTAGAGAATGTTGTTCACCAAGTGGTGGTGAAGATAAATCTAGGGATCTTGGGTATTTCAGTATCAAAAAACGTTCTGTTTGATTATTAGCTAAAAAATCAAAGTAGCTCAGATTTAACCCATTGACTCCCGGGGTTCCCCATTGACGAGTAAAATCGTCTGGCATTAGACAGAGTAAAATACTAAGTCTGACCGGTTTGGGTGTCAAAAGGTTAATTAAATTAATTAATGGGGACTTAAGTTTTCAGTGATTGATTAAGGAAAAATAAGTGTGACCCTGTCAATGTCTAATCTAATCCCCATGAAAACATACTGATTTTGACATTTCAAGTGAATGTACATGCAGAATGTATGTCTGATATATAACAATGAATTAATGACAGACATTTTACCTTTAACTTTAATTTGCAATTCATAAAGCCAGTAACCCCTCAATAGTACAAATTAAGTAGTAAATACAGAAATATTGGAAATATTCAGTACCATGGACAAAGGCAAACAAGGATGCATCATAAGAAGTAAGATTATTCAAAAAATAATTTTACTATTTTTTTAAAACATGGTTGAAAATAACTGTGTTTTTAGGTTAGCCAATTATGTTTCAGGCAGGGGTACATTGAAACTTTGAAGACGAAAACAGCAGAGATTCAATCACAACACTACTCCCATTGCTTGAGGAGCATCTGCATCTAAGAATGCAAGGCTATTTCTTAACTAAAGCACCCACATTTTTTGCAAACAGTAGAGTACATGTCTGCAGTCATCTGTTATTGGCAGCAGTGTGCACCCTAATTAGATTAGTGCATTTGTCTTTTCATGAAGTACAGTTGTGCACATGTCATATCACTATGCATTAATATGTGCATGGTATCAACTTTCCGTAGGAAAAATTAAGACCTCTTTTTATTCCCAAAGATGCAACGACAAAAACAGATCTGAGCAGGAATGCAGAACATTATTTTACACATGCCAAGAAAACTACAAAGATGTCATGAGGTAATAGCCATTCTTACAGTACCCCATTCATTACTTACACATGCATGTGTTATATTAACTAAAGAACCACTTACACCTAGCATAAGAAATGAGATACACAATTTGCTTTCCCCATTAAATCCTCTCCCTCCATCTACTAGCAATAAGATAATCATAGGTTGTGCAAATGAATTAAATACTGCACTTCAAGAAAACACCTAGCAGCCTTTACTAAAATTAGAGTCCTAGTTAGAAGGCATATACTATTGTTATTAGCACACTCGTCTTCCCCCTGGGCAATTTGGATTAAAAGGGTTAATTTTGTATAGGTTTTATCTTCAGAGCCTGTTGGTAGAACAAAAAGTTGAAGAAGGGAGATTGTCAGCTAGTAGTGTAAAATGAATGCAAACATGTGTAATATTATATGGGTTTTAGGTGAGCTAAATACTCATTTTCTCAAAACTCCACTTGCGATAGGGTCTGTAAGAAGAAAATCGTTACTAATTCTCTCATGCCTGTAAGGCTGCAGTATTTGCTCTCAAATATTAGAATACATTTTATTTGGTTCCTGTTTTGCCGGGTTCCCCTTAGTGAAGACTTTGAAAACTAAAGAAATTAATACACTGAATTTGTAAAATCAATTTAACTACCCGACATGACAACTGTTAGGTAGAAAACCCCACCCTTTACCCTTGGAAAAGGTTTGCGGTTTACTGATTAAGAATGACATCATATTGTCCTCGATCCAGCGCTCTAGGGCTTTTTTTATACTGACCATCATCAGTATAAATCCACTTAAAATGAGAATTGAATTTCTGATAGTAGCAGCATTGGTTTTAAATGAAATCTTCACAGCTGAGCCGCTAAACGAAAATGATAGATTTGTACTAGCAAAATATTCTGCACTTTTGCGTACAGTATAAATTACCCTTGTTGAAGGGGGGCATCTTGGGTTATTTGCAGCGCAGATTCCTTCCCCAATATTTTCGCAAGGAGTGTCACCAGATGCAACGTTCACTGCGCATAACAAATTTTTTCGTTCCACCACAGGTAGCCCAAGCTTGATATATGTGTATCTGTACTGTACTTTTTTATGCAAGAGCAGAAATATAGGGGTTTGTACGGGGAAAACGGCTTTTCTCAAAACTTAAAAAGTATTTACGATTTAAAATAAAAAAAAACAGCTTACCTCGCTTCAGTCTTCTGTTTGTTTGTCTTTGGTACGGTTTCTGGGTCCATTAAGATCGATTTAGGTGGTTTTTAGTTCCTCCTTTTTTCCCTCTCTATAGAAGAGGGATCGAAAACCACCTAAACCTCTCTTAATCGACCCAGAAACTGAAGCAAAGACAAAGAAACACAAGACCGAAGCGAGGGAAACTATTTCTTATTTTAAAACGTAAATTTATACATATATGTTTTTTACTTTTGCGAAAAACCATTGTCCCATACAAATCTTAAAATTCCTACTCGTACATAATATAGTACAAATACACATATATCGAGCTTGCGCTACCTATGATAGGACACAGAACCTTATGGTTCACTGATACTCTCGATTTGTTTGTATCTTTTCCTTTGTGTGGTTAAGGAAGGGATTTGCATCATGGAAAATTAGCTCGATTAGTCCGTTCGATTCCAACTGAACTTCCTTCTTGGCCCTAATCTGCCACTCTTTTTTTCGCCGTCGTCGTCTGTTTTTGATATATCTGAAATGCATACAGAGACACTACAAATGCTGGGAAATGTGAGTAAAGTGCAGAAAGGTGGAAATTCAGCATGGTGAAGTTATTTTGCCTTTTCCTTTAATTTCACAGAAAGTGTCTCGATAAAGAGGCCATTAAAATCAAGCAAGAAATTGTGCTGAAGTCTTCACTTATGTCCAGGTGCAAAGAAGTCTTATTCGTAAATGTCATCAGACAACTCCGCGACTGGTGATAGTGGTGACAGCGAAGAGCTTGAAAACGAAGAAGAAAGGAAGAGGAAAAGGAAGTTCATGACAAAGGCTGCCTTGGTGGTCAACCCAGCTCGACATGCTGATGAGATCTTTGGACAGAAAATCGTTGCGTAGAAGATCCGCCTAGGTGGCCTCATAGGACAAGATAACAACAACCAGAAAACGTGTCAGATCGGCGTATTGCCCCGCAAGACGCCCCGCAGTGGGCAATCCGCGTTGTTCCGCAGTGCTTAAAACTTGGTAACATTAGCGTTAAACCAGTATTAGAGATTAAGACAATTTGACCAAGGAAACTTGACCGTCGTACCGCCCAGAATGCTGTTGATAATCTATTGGAAATCTTTAGTTGACGCACTTGCTGACTATCAACTAATAGCCATGCTAATGCATATACATATAGAGAATGTCTGGTTGTCTTCTATGCACAAATAACCATTCTTTGGAAAAAAAATGTGTTCTGTGCAAAAAATGCAGTAGAATAGCAGCAGAATTTCACTGTATTTTTAAAGAGGACTTTCTCGGCTTTTGAAGTGGATTTAGGTGACTTCAAAAGTTCACCTAAGAAGCCCATCAGCATACTACCAGGAATCCTGCCTGATACCTGATACCTGATTGACGTGCTGCTAAACCATTTATTGGGTGACCCATTGTGTGAGTTGGAGAGTTGCATTTTATATTACTCATAAAACAATGGCCGTCTCATTTGAAGAATACCAATTTTTTTTGCACCAAGAATATCTATAGTTCGTTGTAAAAGAAGTCTTAACTTCTATCGAGGAAATAGAACAATTGGAACTTACATTTATTTCCCGGCACGTAATAAAAATGGGAAAGCCAAAGTCTTTTCACTTCACACTGTCACCGCAAGACTTTAATCATGCAGAAAAAAAATGAAATCAATGATTACAATTGATGCAAAATCTAGTTAGTATGCTGGTGGCCGTCGATTGAGTGTCTTTTCGGCACAAAGAGTTAAAAGTAGTTTTGGCGGATTTTCGCATGAAATAGCGTTTACTCGAAGTTTATTTTGTTAATTTCAAGTCGGTGTGGCTAAAGCTGTTTTCCACAATGAACTACAACATAAATATAACTTATTAGCTTGCCTCAAAGTTAAAACGCTGTTTCATGGGAAGTTCCTATTGAGCTTGTTGTTTCGGTTTTGACTTGTTGTTGGTGAGTAAGAAAAAAATCAAGATTATATCAGTTTTTTTTTCAAAGTTTTCAGTGGTTCCATTTACCCTGTCACTTCTGTCTACTACTCTTGATATTGTCAGCTACATGATACTTCCAACAGAGGTGTCATGATTGTTTGTCATAAATTAACTTAACTAATTCTACGTGACAGTGATTGTACTTGTTATGCAACAAAGTTGTTGATAACACGGCGCTTGTTGTGCGTGTATAGTGTAAATATTACAGGTATAAATAAATTGAAGCCTTGAAAGAAGTGAAGCACGGGAATTGAAAAAAATTAATTCCCATCCTTCGATTTATCTATACCCTTTTACATTTACATTTTGGATGTATACTACCACTTAAAAATGCGCAACAAAATCGATTCCTAGAGATATTAACAGAATGTAAGGTGTGAGATTCTTGGTTTTGCCAAGAGTATGAATTCCTTTGAATAAAAAATGGAACAACACAGTTTTTCGTCGTATCTGCATTTCAGTCTGTCTCTCATATGGCATAACACGGGGGTGGATGGCAAATTAATTTGATTACAGTGGTTTCAGAAATGCCACTCTAGACATATTTCAGTTATTTGAAAAACATTTCAATTGAGACTCAAGTACATTTATGATGGACAGTTGTTTGAGTTGAACGGTGTCTTTTACGGCTGGAAAAATTCA